>CM065390.1:35852500-36177500 GCA_033060915.1 Euryodendron excelsum | reverse complement strand
TGATTTTATGCTTTCCGGATTCTAGGTTGAGGCCATTTTGTTTCTTTCGAGCCATTCATGTCATTTCTTTCTCTCAATACTCGTGTACACATAATGTTGAGATGTATGTTAATGCCAAGTTAATGCATTGCTCATAAGCCTGTGAAGTTGTATGGAGTTGAAAAGAAAGAGAAGAAAAGATAAAAAAAGATAAAAAAAAATTAAAAAAAAAAGAAAGAAAAACAATACAAAGAAGTGAAGGACGTTGAAAAGTCTAATGTTGTTGAAAAGTTGGGAAACTGGAAGTGTTTTCATTTTTGCCATCATGTGTAGTGCGCAATGCACGTGTTGAAGTTCTATTACCGCTTTCTTCTTTCCCTATTCTTGGCTCTTCTTTCACATGGCCTTAACGTATCCAGATTGTATAAGTTATTAATTCAATTGAGTATAAGTCCATACATGTCAAGTCTCTAGTTGTTATTTGAACTGTGAATGTTCTTTCACGAAGTTATGACAAGTCGATACACTTACGTTTAGCAGTTTTTGATGATTGGAATTGCTCGTTTTGCATGTCTTACCCATTTACTCTTGTGATGAGCTTTCAACCGAGAGAACCTTGTGTGTTCATGTTTTAGTTGAGTGTATCTCTTGTGTGACTTGGAATCAAAGCATAAAGGATGTAATTACATGAGTTGAGACGATAGAATTATATGTTATTGATAGTGCACTCCAATGTGATTTTCTCTCTTCGATGCTTTATACCTTTAACTTGCATGATTCATGGCTTAGGGGGATCGAGATTTCTTTTAAATGGAGTTATTACATGTCCGTCGTATCTCTACTTTCTATTTGACATGACTTGGATAGATATTTGTGGGTATCATCAATGTAAGCCCTCACGAGACACTACTCATTCACTAGGGTAACCAAGGGGTTTAAAGGCTTGGTGCATATACTAAATACACTCAGGACTTTTACGAAATGAGTGATTATGTTTTGTTTTGATAGTTTTGCTAAGGACTAGCAAAAGGTTAGTTGGGTGTGATTGTGCCTTAAAGTGCAATCGTTGGTCTCTAATATGCCTTTGTTAGCCTTAGAATAGGTGTAATTGTATTATATTGTTTGTATATTATGAATAATCCCGAATTGGTTGTCTTCCCAGATTTTTAATACTAAAGAGATGGAGTTGGAGCTTTATTCATGATCTGGGACTTGCAGCATGCAAAACGAGAAAATCCCATTGGCAAAATCTCGCAAAAGGGGGTCATATTTTGCTATAGATGTCCAAATGACCTGATTCTTACGCCATTGGAAAGATCTCATCAAGTTACAAATGTTTGGTCTAATGTGCATCAGCTAATTTGGCTCTGAAGGGTCTCAAAATAAAAAAAAAACTAAAAATTGAGGAAAATTACCGTTCAAACGCCCAAACCCACTATTTGAACAACCCGAGAGCATGAAATCCAATTTTACCTTAGCGTTCGAATGCCTGTTTGGCCGTTCGAACACTAAGGCAAATTTCAAAATTTCACTGAAAACCTATCTTGGTATTTTGGCCATAACTTTTTACTCTGATGTCCAATTGAGCTAATTTTTGTGTAAATGGAAATAAGACTTCATGGGCTACAACTTTGCATCTAATGTACATTGCCTGAATCAATCTCTAAAGTGGTAAAAATTGCGCTGCAACAGACAGGTGAAAAATTGGTTTAGAGTTCGAACGCTCAGGCAGCCATTCGAACGGCCCAAGAGCTTGCATTGCAGAATTGGTCGGGTGTTTGAATGCCCATTGAGGCGTTCGAACGGTAAGGCAAAAATTTAACAAAATTTAGGGTTCGAACCTTGTACCTATAAATACCCATTTTTATTTTTGTTCGACAGAGGGGAGTTAGGGGCGGCGAATACTTAGGGTTTTTGTAAGTTTTTCATTTCTTTAGCTTACATTTGATAGATTGTTGATTATTTTGTAATTCTAATCTCTTAAACTCTAGTTTCAATACAAGTTCTTTTAATTCTTAGCTTTACATTCGTGATTTCCTTTGTTTCCTTGCATTGAATTCGTATTTTTAGTTTGTATTCCATTATTTCAAAGTCATTCATAGATAGATATAAGTAGCTAACTGTCCCATCTCGGGATTAATTGTGAAGACCGATTGAAAGTCTTGAATGAACATAGGGGGTTAGATTTCGGGTTTTAAAGCTAAATATTATGTTTTTATCGCTCTTGTTGTTCTTCGTTCTAGAAAACATTGAAAACTTGGACGATTGATTATGTTCAGTAACATTTATGCATGAGTCTATACTCAGTATATGCGTTGCACGAATCGATCGTATTCGTCCCTGAATTTAAAAACTTGATTTACTCTAGAAGTTGAATTTCTAAAGAACACCTTGTTTTTATCATTAGAACTTTTGAATCTGAGACTCACGACGTAGTTAAAGGATTTGAGTTATAAAGTACCTCCTTTGGAATTCCAAGAAAAACAATTTTTTGGATCGATTAATCCCGAGACTTTAATTTCAATTTGCTTTAATTTAAATGCCTAGTTGTTAATTATTTTTATTTTTATTGTAATAGTTTAGTAATTGAAAATGCTCATTAAAAACCAAAAGATTTTTGGTCTCCTTTATTTTTTATTTTATTTTGGGCTTAATCCAGAGGCTATATTGGGCTAGATCCTCGAGGATACGATACCCGGACTTTTTGGATTTTATACTTTAATCGCGACACTCGTTCTTTTGCAGGGAAGCTCAAATTTACACTAACTTTGGGAATGATTCACAGTGCTAAAGAAAGGTCATACTTCACTTGAAGTGGAGCAAAGAGGTTCTAGTTAGAAAAGAGAAGGTGTCGGATGGCGGGGCCCTGCTAAAAATTGAAGGGAATACTCTAAAAAGTGTCATAGAGGTTGTCGGTTTGATTTCCAGAGCCGGTATGGTTAAAGAGAGTGATCGGGTGGTGGTCACCTCATCCTAGGAGTTTTAGGGTTGACCAAGGTTGACTAGGGTTGAACAAGGTGACCAGAGTTAACTGGAGTTGATCGGGTTGACTAGAGTTAACTGGGGTTGACCAAAGTTAACTGGGGTGTTGCCGGTTTGATACCTAAAGCCGGTGTAGTTTCCTAGGGCATTTGGATGCCTAGGGGCAAAGCGGTCATTTTGACCAAGGAACTTCCGAGAAAGGACCGGGGTTGACTTGATGACACTGGACATGTCAAACCGTCTAGGGACGGCTCTAGAAGGTGGTTTTACTGTTTCGAGGACTTTGTACTTTCTCGAGGAGTGTGCCAGGCCCGCTTGGGGCAAAATGGTCATTTTTCACCAAGACGGGCTAGTAGGCATCGGTGTTTACCGGTCTAGATCTGGACTAGACTTCTGTCCGAGGAATTAGGACTTTCTCGGTGGACAGGCTTGAAAGGGTCTTACCGCCTTGAGGGATAAACTTTCTCGAAGGTTGTGCCAGACTGTGACGGTCTTCCGTTCTTGAGGAATTTGTGCTTTCTTAAAGAACGTGCTGGATTAGCAGACATTCTACATTGGCGAGTGTAAGTATCCCATTTTTGACCGCTCGACGGTCTCCACTCTATCAAAACTTGTGTTTAAGTCATTAGGGGGCGTATTTTAATCCAAATTAACTTTCTAAGTCTAATCCCGTCAATTCATAGCTTTGCGGCCCCACCGGATCCAAATAGAGGCAAAATAACCAAAATGTCCCTGAGGGCATCATTTGTTCTAATTACAACAGGCACGTCTTTCCGAAGACGGTAAGCCCTTTTCTAATTCCTTTTCCAATTCCAATTCTAATCCCTCTCTCGAGACAGTTGATTCCTCAAGATGGTAAATCTATCCAATCATGCGTGTCTTTCCAAAGACGATAATACCCCTTTCCAATAAGAATTCAGGCACGTCTTTCCAAAGACAGTAAGTCCCCTTTCCAAACCAGGCGCGCCTTTCCAAAGACGATAAGTCCCCTTTCCAAACCAAGCGCGTCTTTCCAAAGACGGTAAGTCCCCTTTCCAATTCCAAATCAGGCACGTCTTTCTGAAGGCGGTAAGTCCCCTTTTCAATTCCAAATCAGGCACGTCTTTCCGACGACGGTAAGTCCCCTTTTCAAGTCCAATTCCAATTCCAATCCCTCTCTCGAGACAGTTGATTCCTCGAGACGGCCCGACACTTTTTTTGAAGAAAATCTCTTCGGAACGGTAAGTCCCTTTAAACTTGTCGACTGAGATGAGACTCCAAGTCCCTTAGATGGTAGAACGGTCCACCTTTGGCGCCTACTAGCCCGCTAATGCAGAAATGTCTGTTTAGGCATGCCTTTCGAGAAAGTTGATTCTCATGTGCTAAGTCCCTTTAGCAGCTTCCTGAGATCAAGCAGTCTCGAGAATGATCGCAAACCATCAGAGTAGCGGAAATACTCACAAAAATCGCAACCATCAGAGTAACAGAAATACTCGCAAACAGGTCGATATAGGGAATTGCCAACAAACCCCTGTATCACGCGACCGCCGTCAGAGTGGCGAAAACACTCGAAACCCAGGTCAACACCCGTGCCTACTAGCCCACTTCGGTGAAAAATGACCAAACTGCTCCTAGGGCCATTTTCTAGCACGTTTCTTAAGAACACATTTGAATCCTTAGAACGGTAATTCTAACCTTCCAAGATTGCCTTAAAGGAAATTCGGCATGATTAGGTGCCTTCTAGTCAGTTTCGAGCCAATTCTGAGACTTTCCGGTCAAGATAACCATTTAGTCCCTAGGCATTCGAATGCCTTGGGAACCACACTGGCTCTGGGTATCAAACCGGTAACCTCCCGAGAATGCTTCTTATAGTATTTCCAACCTTCCTTTACCTTCCTAGATCATTTCGAGTCAATTCCGGCAAACCCGGTACAAAATGACCATTTTGCCCTTAGAGAGCCAGTCGCATTTTTCGACCACACTGGCTCTAGGTATCAAACCGGCAACTTTTGAGAACATTCTAAATAATGTCTCTAAGTCTCGAGTCTTTTTCCGAGACATTCCAAGTCCGTCCGGGCAACTTTCCAACCCGATTGACTGTTTTGCCCCTAACGGCTCGGTCAATCCTTCCGACATATCCTGTCCTCATTTTTCAAGTCAAATACCTCTGGGACAGTATTCTAAGTGTTCCTGCCCTTTTCTGACTCTCCTGGTCATTCCCGACCTCTTCAAATCGTTCCCGGACTTTCAGGAGTCACTCCTAGTGAAGCCAGGCTAAAAATTGCATGGTAGTCACTAGTATAGGCGCCCAAATCTTCCAAAGATACGTTGCTTGCCGACCTTAAAACCTTCCTAACTAGCTGGCGCCACTAGTAGTGGCGCCAAGAGGAAAATTGGCCTAGCGCCACTGCAACAGGCGTCAGGTTTGTCCCATCTCTATAAATACAAAGCCTCTTCCAGCGTGAAAGGGGTCCACAAACTCAGTCTAAAAACCCTAATTTTCGATACACAGAGCTTGTACACTCCCAAAACCCTAGCTTCTCTGGGTTTTCTAAACCCTAGCCACCATACACAAACCCTAGCCCCTTATACACTCTTATACACTCATACACGCCCCTATTAACTTATACATTAGCCTCCAACCCTCCATTAAAGACTTAGATTGCTACAACTATGAAGATTTGAAGACCGAAGACAAGCCCTCGAAGATCAAGACTGAAGTGAAGCGAAGACAGAAGAAAGCAAGGTACGCAAAGCCAAGCAAAATAAAGAAGACACAAGATAGGCTTCTTATTTAAATTTATGCACTTCCCTCCTCTCTCTTCTCTCTCCTAACCCACTTGGGTTTTCTCTATTTTAATCCCCCATCTCTTTCTCCCCCTTTCTTTGCATGCTTGAAACAAGGGGACTCCCGGTCCATATGTAGGATTAGACTATTGGAGGGTCACCGTGTCGGGGGCTTTCCTTTAGGCTAATCGGAGACCACGTGGGTTCGGCCCCTTTGATTATGTGATGAAGCCTTAACCTTGTATGTTCACAACCCCAAATTTGTATTGTGCATATCATTATCTTGCATCTCTTTAAAATCGTTTTCAAACTCGTTTTCAAAACTTGCATTAACATTGTTTTCAAAATTGCATCAAAATCTTCTTTTTCAAAATTTGTTTTCAAAATCATAATCCTAGGGTGATTCTAGCATTTCCGTGGCTAGGGTTGCTTTAGCAAAGTGTTACATTTAAAGTGACTTTCATGGTCCATATTTTCAATTCTTGTTATTTTCAAAACCACTTTCTCAAAGTGGTTCTAACCTTCTTATGGTTAGAATCGCTTTAGGAAAGTGAGATATTTTTATACTTTCTAAAAGCTCTTTTTTCAAAAGTCTCTTTTTCTAAAATCCTTTTTTTTCAACATGCTTTCCAAAAAACTTTTTTTTCCAAAATTGTTTTCTAAACACTCCTTTCAAAAATCTATTTTCCAAAACCTCATTTTTAAACTCATTTTCAAAATACTCTCCTCAAAATTCACTTTCTAAAAACGCTTCCTAAATCTCTTTTCCAAAAACTCTTTCCAACAATCTCCTTTTAAAAATCTTTCAAAAAACTCTCCCTTCAAAACTCACCTTCTAGAAATTCCTCTTTAGGTTTTCTTTTCAAAAAACTCTGTTTCCAAAAACACACATTTCAAAAATCCCTTTCCTTAGAGCCCAAGTCAAGCTCTAGAGCCAACAATTAAGAAACCCTAATTTTCTTTCCAAAAACATGATTTTCAATCTTGGCTTAAAACTTAGGTTTCCAAAACCTCTTATTTCACATCAAAACTATACATATTTCCAAAACCTATTTTCTACGTCAAAACTATAGTTTTCCAAATCTAGGGTTTCTAAAAACTTCCCTTTCCAAATCCTTGTCAAATCCCACTTTCCCTTTAGGAAACCAAATCCAATCTCCCCGTGTAGGAAACTAGATCCAATCCTCCGTTTTTGGAAACAAAATCAAATAGTTCTTCTTAGAAACAAAATCCAATCTCTTCCTAATCCAACTCTTTCCTAATTCAACTCTTTTCTAATCTTCTTTCCTAAATCTTAACTTTCCAAAACTTGAACATAAAAATCTTTCCTAAATTCTAAAATTCAATTTTCAAATCTTTCCTAATTCAACCATTTCCTAATTCTACCCCTTTTCCAAATCTTAACTTTCCAAATCTAAGTTTTTCAAATCTTTCCTAAACTTAACCTTTCCTAATATCAAGATTTTCTAAAACTTAAACTCTAAAGCTTTCTAAATATAAAACTTTCTAAATCTTAAGCTCTCTAAATTTCAAATATTTCCAAATTCAAAACTTTCTTAAGTTAAATCTTCCTCAACCTCTAACCTTTCTAAATTCTAAACTTTCCTAAACTTCAAATCTTTCTAAATCTAAAACTTTCTTACTTTCAAAACTTCACTATTTCAAAACATTCCAAATTTGAAACTTTCCTATTTTGAAAACTTTCCTAAATCAAAATTTTCCTAAAGTGAAACCTTTCCTTTTTGAAAACTTTCCTAAGTTGAAATTTTCCTAATTCCAAAACTTTCCTAAAATGACACTTTCCTAATTCAAACTTTTCCTAAATCGAATCTTTCCTAATTCCAAGCTCCTTACTCTTCTAAGTCCAACATTCAAATCAATCTTTTCAAATCTTCCAATCAAGGTCCAAATTTCCTACTCTTCCAATTCCAATTCAAATTCCAATTTCAACTCTTTTCCAAATCAACTCTTCTATTTTCAATCGGACTCTTGTCCGAACTACGACTAACCTGATGCCTCCAAAGGGATACGTAGGCAACCCTCATGGGTGCGATCGTCACATTTTTCAAATTTTTAATTCCACAACCTCTTTTAAGTCTCCAATTCTACAATCTTCTTCAATTTCCAATTCTATATCTATTTCAAGTTTCCAATTCCAAAAATCTATTTTCAAATCTCTATATTTAATTTTCAAAACTTTTCAATTTCAAATCTATCCCTTTCAAATCTGTCTTCTAAAATCAAATCAAATTCTTCTTTTCAAATCTATTTCCAAATCAAGTCTCCTTTCTTGCATTTGTATATCATGCACCATGTTAATTTCTTTTCAAAAATTCCTTTTTAAAAGTGGATAAGATTGAACATTGGTTAGTTGAAGACTCTCATAGATGAATCTAGGGTAGATTGACATATAGGTACCCAAAGGGCGGGGTAGGGTGATGGCTTAGTGCGTCTTCCCTACACGTAACCAACCTCCGAACTTAGGATCACTGATTTCAAAGACCAAAATGGAGTTATTTTTCAAAAAAGGGCTAAATATTTTCCAAAGGTTGCCAAACAACCTGTTTTTCTTAAAAACCCTCTCTTGAGGTGATATTTTCAAAAACCTTTTTCCAAAAACCCTTAGTGTAGTTTTTGAATTATACTTAGTTTTTAGATGACCTAATTCACCTTAATCAAGTTAGGTGGCGACTCCAAATTTTTTCTAAAAGCCCTTTATTCAAATCAATTTTCAATTCAAACTTAGTCGCACTCATTCTTCTAGGAGGGTGAGTTCTAATGAGAGAATATAGTATTTTTTCCGCTTGTGTGTGTATTCCTCGAGTGCGAAAAATCTGGGCGCGACAGCGAGCTAGTAGGCACCAAAAGTGAATTGCTCTTCCATCTCGGGGACATGGGTACTTTCTGGAGATGAGTGTGAAAGGGGCTTTACCGATCTGAGGAATAAACCTTCTCAGTGATCATGCCGTACTGGATTGAATGGTCTTACCATCAATGAGGGATCAACTTTCTCAAATGACGGGACAAATGGATTTGACTTTGGATTTGAATGGACTTATCACCTTATGGAAGACATGTCAATTTGGAATGCACTGACTAATGCAACAGGGGTATTTTGGTTATTTTACGTCTAGTGGGCCCAGAGGGCCCACGATCAATCTCATTGGCAAATTCATCCATAGGCCGGTCTTCGGGGTCTTGCACTTTATTGGGGTTGTACCAAGAAAAGGCGTGATTCTGCTCCAATTCCTCCTAGTCCATTTCATCGTCATCCTCATAGTACACCTCTTGGCATATGGTAATCAAAACCCTGTTGTCATTGTACTCTGTGATGACATTGATAGTATGGTCTGGTAGAGGGTTTGTAGTGACATTTGTTGCAGGAGCAGGATTTACTGGCTATGTCTGCATTGTTCCATTGTCGATCATGTCCTAGATTTTGTGAGAAGCAGCTTTCCATGTCATGTCCTAATCCTCCTAAATGGTATTTGTAGGAGAGGGTGCCATTAAAGGTAGGAGGAAAAGGACTAGGAAAAGGGCGAGCTGGAATAGGGGCCAGCAAATTGGCCTTCAGCAAGTTGTGATACGCCTCTGTCTCAGTACACCCTAAGGTGGAGAAAGTGCAGTTGTGCTACACCTGCCTGTTTGGACTGAAGTTAGGGCCGATCATGACTGGAGCCGGTGCTTGAGTATTGTAAGCACCCCATTTTTGACCGCTCGGCAGTCTACACTCCGTCCAGACTTGTTTTCAAGTCATTTTGGGCATATTCCAATCGAAACCAATCCTCTAGGTCCAAATTCCGTCTTTCCATCGCTTCGCGGGCCTGTCAGGCCCAAATAAAGGCAAAATGACCAAAATGCCCTTAGGGGCATTGTCCTTTCTTATTCCAATTCCAGTCCCTCTCTCGAGACAGTTTATTCCTCGAGACGGTCCGAGTAGCAAAACTACTCACAAAACCGTTAGAGTGGCGGAAATACTCACAAAACCGTTAGAGTGGCGGAAATACTCACAAAACCGTTAGAGTAGCGGAAATACTCACAAATCATCAACCCGTCCGAGTAGCGGAAATACTCACACCGTTAGAGTGGCGGAAACACTCAAAACCTAGGTCAACACTAGTGGCTGTTAGCCCACTTCGGTGGAAAAGGACCAAACTACCCTTAGGACCTTTTCCGAGACTTTCCGGTCAAAATGACCATTTTGCTCCTAGGCATCCGAACGCCCCGGGAACCACACTAGCTCTGAGTATCAAACCGGTAATGTCCTGAGAATACTTTTTATAGTATTCTCAATCTTCCTTTACCTTTCCGGATCATTCCGAGTTAGTTCCGGCTAACCCGGTACAAAATGACCGTTTTGCCCCTAGAGGGCCGGTCTCCTTCTTCGACCATACCGGCTTTGAGTATCAAACCGGTAATGTCCCGAGAATACTTTTTATAGTATTCTCAACCTTCCTTTACCCTTCCGGACCATTCTGAGTCAGTTCCGGCAAACCCGGTACAAAATGACCGTTTTGCCCCTAGTGGGCCGGTCTCCTTTTCTGACCACGCCGGCTCTGGGAATCAAACCGGAAACCTCTGGGAACATTCTAAATAATGTTTCCAGATCCCAAGTCTTTTTCCGGGACAATCTGAGTTCGCCCTAGCAGTTTCTTAGTCCGATTGACCATTTTGCCCCTAAAGGCCCGGTCAACCTCTTTGACACATCTTATCCTCACTTTTCAAGTCAAATACCTCCAGGACACTATTTTAAGTGTTTTTGCTCCTTTTCGGCCCCCCGGGTCATTCTCAGCTCCTTCAAATCATTCCCGAACTTCTCGGAGTCACTCCTAGTGAAACCAGGCTAAAATTTACATGGTAGTCACTAGTACAAGCGCCCAAATCTAGTCAAAGATACGTTGCTTGCCGACCTTAAACCTTTCCTAATTGGCTGGTGCCACTACTAGTGGCGCCAAGCCAAAAAATGGCCTGGCGCCACTCCTAGTGGCGCTAGTGTAAAGTTTGTCCTAGCGCCACTGCAACAGGCGCCAGGTTTGTCCAACTTCTATAAATACAGAGCCTCATTCAACGTGAAAAGGGTCTGCAAACTTAACCTAGAAATCATACAATTCGATATACAGAGCTCGAGCACCTCCAAAAACCCTAGCCTCCCTAGGTTTTCCAAACCCTAGCCACCCTACACAAACCCTAGCCTCCTATACACTCATACACTCTCCCACACACTCATACACTAGCCTTCAACCACCCTTCGAAGACTTGAAGAGCTGCCATCTAAAGCTTGAAGACAACCCTTGAAGACTGAAGAAGAAGATCAAGACGAAGACCGTAGACCGAAGACAAGCAAGGCGCGCAAATTAAAGAAGATACAAGGTAGGCTTTCTCTTTAAATTTCCGCATTCCCCCCTCTCTCTTCTCTCTCCTAACCCACTTGGGTTTTCTCTATTTTAATCCCCCATCTCTTTCCCCCCCTTTCTTTGCATGCTTGAAACAAGGGGACTCTCGGTCCATGTGTAGGATTGGGCTATTGGAGAGTCACCGTGTTGGGGGCTTTCTTCTAGTCTAACCAAAGACCACGTGAGTCCGGCCCCCTTGATTATGTGGTGAAGCCTTAACCTTGTATGTTCACGACCCCAAATTGCATTGCGCATATCATAGTCTTGCATCTTCCAAAAACCGTTTTCAAAGTTGTTTTTCAAAACGTTTTTAAACTTGTTTTCAAAATTGCATCAAAATCTCTTTTTCAAAAACTTGTTTTCAAAACCACAATTCTAGGGTGATTCTAGTATTTCCATGGCTAGGGTTGCTTTAGGAAAGTGTTATATTAAAAGTGGCCTTTTGGTCTATATTTTTAAACCTTGTTTTCAAAACCACTTTCTTAAAGTGGTTTTAGTCCTCTTATGGCTAGAATTGCTTTAGGAAAGTGAGATGTTTTTAATCCTTCTAAAAACTCTCTCTTTTCAAAAATCTCTTCCTAAAAATCTCTTTTTCAACATACTTTCCTAAAACTCTCATCTCCAAAATTGTTTTCAAAAACTCCCTTCCAAAATCTATCTTTCAAAACTCTCTTTTTCAACTCCTCTCCAAAATCTTTTCATCAAAATTCACTTTCTAAAATCCTCTCCCCAAAATTCACTTTCTAAAAACTCTCTCCAAAAAATCTTTCCAAAAACAAAATTCCCTTTCCAAAATCTTCTTTCTAGAAATTCTCCTCTAGGATTTTCGTTCCAAAAATTCCCTCTTCAAACACACTTTCCAAAAACTCCTTCCTAGGATTACCTTCTAGAAAACCTTCATTTCCAAAAACGCACTTTCTAAAAATCCTTTTTCCTTAGAGCCCAAGTCAAGTCCTAGAACCCACAATTAGGAAACCCTAAATTTTCTTCCCAAAAACATGGTTTTCAAACTTTGCCCCAAACCTAGGTTTCCAAAATCCTTTGTTTTCTACATCAAAACTATACATGTTTCCAAAACCTATTTTCTATGTCAAAACTATAATTTTTCAAATGTAGGATTTCTAGAATCTCCTTTTCCAAATCCTTCCTAAATCCAATCTCCCCGTTTAGGAAACTAGATCCCGTCCTCCGTTTTTGGAAACAAAATCCAACCTTTCTCTTTAAGAAACCAAATCCAATCTCTTCTTAATCCAAACCTTTCTTAATTCAATTCCTTCCTAAACCATAAGTTTCCTAAACCTAAATTTTAAATCTTTCCTTAAATTTCAAAATCCAACTCTTTCTTAATTCAAATCCTTTCTAAACTTCCGTTTTCCTAAATCTTAAGTTTCCTAAACTTGAACATAAAAATCTTTCCTAAGTTTTAAAACTAAACTTTCAAATCTTTCCTAATTCAACCCTTTCCTAATTCTACCCCTTTCCAAAATCTTTTTCAAATCCAAGCTTTCAAATCTTTCCTAAACTCAAACCTTTCCTAATCTCAAGATTTTCTAAAACTCTAAAACTTTCTAAATCTTAAACTTTCTAAATATCAAATCTTTCCAAATTCAAAACTTTCTAAATTTGAAACCTTCTTAAGTTAAATCTTTCTAAACCTAAAAACTTTCTAAATTCTGAACTTTCTTAAACTTCAAATCTTTCCAAATCTAAGACTTTTCTAAACTCGAGACTTTCTTAATTCAAACATTTCCTAAATTGAAAACTTTCCTTTTTCAAACCTTTCCCAAAACGAAACTTTCTTATTTTCAAAACTTCCTTGTTTTCAAAACTTTCCAAAATCAAAAGTTCCCTTTTTCAAACATTTCTAAATTCGAAACTCTCCTAATTTGAAAACTTTCCTAATTCGAAACTTTTCTAAGTTGAAACTTTCCTAAACCTAAAACTTTCCAAAAATAACATTTTCCTAATTCAAAACTTTCCTAATCCAAATCTTTTCTAAATTCCAAGTTTCCAAATCCAACATTCCAATCCAATCTTTCTTAATCTCAAGTCTAGGTTTCCTAAACCTCCTTCTTTCCAAAACCAAGTCTTTCCAAAATCAATCTTTCCAAAGCAAGTCCAATCCTCTCAATTCCAATTTCAAATCTCCTTTTCTAATTTCAAATCAAATTCAATGTCCAATTCAAGTTCCTTCTTCAATCCACTCTTCTATTTTCAATCGGACTCCGATCCGAACTACGACTGACCTGATTGCCCCAAAGGGATACGTAGGCAACCTCCATAGGTGCGGTCACAATACTTTTCAAACTTTCAATTCCACCCTCATGGGTGCGGTTTTCAAAATCTTTTCAAATCTCAAATTCCCATCTACTTTCAAACTTTCCATTTTCAAATTTCTATTTTCAAATTTTCAAAATTTCTAATTTCAATTCCATCTTTTCAAATCTATTTTCAAATCAAAGCAATCTCTTTTTAAATCTATTTTTCAATTCTTTTCTATTGCTTGCATATCATGCATCATATTTTTCAAACATTGTTTTTCTCAAAGTGAATAGGATTGACCATTAGCTAATTGGAGACTCTCATAGGTAAATCTAGGTTAGATTGACATGTAGGTACCGAAAGGGCGGGGTAAGGAGATAGCTTAGTGCGTCTTCCCTACACATAACCAACCTCCGAACCTAGGATCACTGATTTCAAAGACCAAAAAGGAGTAATTTTTCTAAAAAGGGCTAAATGTTTTTCAAAGGTTGCCAAACAACCTGTTTTCCTAAAAACCCTCTCTTGAGGAGATATTTTCAAATTGTTTTTCAAAAACCCTAAGTGTAGTCTTCGGATTACTCTTAGTTTTTAGGTGACCTAACTCACCTTAATCAAGTTAGGTGGCGACTCCAAATCTTTTTCTAAAGCCCTTTATTCAAACCTATTTTCAATTCAAACCTAGTCGCACTCATTCTTCTAGGAGGGTGAGTTCTAACGAAAGAGTACAACATTTTTCCCACTTGGGTGAGTATTCCTCGAGTGCGAAAAATCTTGGCGCGACAAGTATTTGGAGCCACAAGTCTAGTGGTTGCAGTTATGGGCAACATGGGTTGAGACTGGTATAGCTGTTGGTATTGCTGAGTGGGTAAGATGGCAGATACCTCTCCTTCTTTCTTACCGATTCCCCTTGTGGTAGCCACATTCTTTGTTGCGCTTTTTATAGTCTTTGAGTAAAGATCAGTGATCTTCCCCGTTTTCAACCCGTTCTCTATCATTTTTCCTTGCAAGATCAAGTCTGAGAAACTCTTCACCATACTGGTGCACAACTTCTCATAGTATAACCCCTAAAAGGTTTGCACAAAAAGTTGACATTATTCCTTCTTCTCTAATGGGGGATTGACTTATGCGGCTAGCTCCCTCTATTTTAAAGCATAGGTTCTGAAGCTCTCCTTTTCTCCTTTGGCCATCATAGTCAAGGCCAATCGATCTGTACTGTGATTTATGTTGTGCTTGTATTGATTCCTGAAGGTGGTCATTAGTTCTCCCCAGGTGGTGACTTTCCTCAGATCAGGTCTCACAAACCATTGTAAAGCTGGGCCTGTAGGGATGTCATTTGTAGCTGAAGAAGTGAGTGAAATAGTTTCTGAATTGCCTTCTTCCTCTTCAACATCGACTATCCTGGGGATTTTCCTATTTTTCCCGGTAGTATCCGACCGAAGCATAACTCTTAGTGGGGACAACATCTGCCTCTGTTAGGGTAGGTGAGGAGGGAGCCGTGGTTGAGTCCTTTGCTGCCATGGCTTGTACGAGTTTGAACATCTCATCAATCTTTGATCTTATCTCATTGACCTCCTCTTAGGACACATGGTTATTAGTGGAGGTGTCTGATTCGTTTGCCATAAGCAGTGCCCGGTGCCTTGTGATGATCGGTTTTTGGGTGACAGACAGTGTCGGGCCTTTTCCATTCCTTGCTTTCAGAGCAATGGTGAGTTGAATGTGTTTTAAATTCCAGTGGAATGGGGGAAAGAGAGAGGAAAACAAAAAAGGCAAAGAAAAAGGGAAAAGTTAGTACTTGTCCTTGAAAAGCATTTATACAACGCATGCCCTAGACGTATCCCTGTTATCTCACCCAGATTTTTCGTACTCGAGGAATACACACACAAGCGAGAAAAATACTGTATTCTCTCGCTAGAACTCACCCTCCTAAAAGAATGAGTGCGACTAGGTTTGAATTAAAAATTAATTTAAATAAAAAGCTTTTGGAAAACAATTCCGAGTCGCCACCTAACTTGATTAAGGTGAGTTAGGTCACCTAAAAATTAAGCACAATCCGAAGATTATACTTAGGGTTTTTGAAAAGATTTTGAAAATACTTTCTCAAGGGAGGGTTTTTAAGAAAATAGGTTGTTTGGCAACCTTTGAAAAACTTTTAAGCCCTTTTTTGAAAATAAACTCCATTTTGGTCTATTGAAAATAGTGATCCTAAGTTCGGAAGTTGGTTACGTGTAGGGAAGACACACTAAGCCATCACCCTACCCCGCCCTTGTGGTACCTACATGTCTATTCACCCTAGATTCACCTATGAGAGTATTCAACTAACTAATGTTCAATCCTATCCACTTTGAAAAAGAATGTTTAAAAAGAAATTTAACATGATGCATGATATGCAAGTGCAAGAAAAGAGAATTGAAAAATAGATTTGGAAAGAAATTGATTTGATTTGAAAAAAAAGAGATAGAAGTTTGAACTTGGAAAGAAGGTTTTGGAAATTGAAAATAGAGATTTGAAAATAAAAATTTGGAATTGGAAGTTTAAAATAGCTCATGGAATTAGAAACTTGAAAAAGGTTGTGACCGCACCCATGAGGGTTGCCTACGTATCCTTTTGGAGGAATCAGGTCAGTCATAATTCGGACAAGAGTCCGATTGAAAATAGAAGAGTTGATTTGGGAAAAAGAGATTTTGATTGGAAAAAGAATTTGATTTGAATTTAGAATAGAAGATTGGAAATTGGAATTTGGAATTTCGGAATTGAAAAGATTAGACTTTGACTTGGGAAGGTAGAACTTGGAAGAAAGATTTAGACTTGTTTTGGAAAGATTGAGGTTTAGGAAACCTAAACTTAGGAAAGAGAGGAGACTTAGGAAAGAGAGGATATTTAAGAAAGATTTGACTCGACTTGGAAGGATTTGGAAGATTAGGAAAGATTGGATTTAGGAAGGGTTCAAATGAGGAAAGTTCCATTTTAGAAAAGTTTTGTTTTAGGAAAGTTTCGTTTTAGGAAAGTTTTAACTTAGGAAAAATTTTGAATTAAGAAAGTTTCAACTTAGGAAAGTTTTGGATTAGGAAAGTTTTGACTTAAGAAAGTTTCGAATTTAGAAAGTTTTCGAAATTAGGAAAGTTTGAATTTGGAATGTTTTTTAAATTTAGAAAGTTTGGAAGTTTAAAAAGATTTAACTTAAGAAAGTTTTGAATTTAGAAAGCTTTGAAAATTTAGAAAGATTTGAAATTTAGAAATTTTAGGAGTTAAAAAGTTTTAGAGTTTGACGAGAGTGTTTTAGGAAGGAGTTAAAAAAAAAAAGGAAGTTTTGAAAATAGATTTTTGGAGAGAGTTTTTAGAAAATAATTTTGGAAAGGAATTTAAAGAGATTTTTAGGAAGAGATTTTCAAGAAGAGATTTTAGAATGTATATAAAATATCTCACTTTCCTAAAGCGATTCTAACCATAAGAGGGCTAAAACCACTTTAGGATAGTGGTTTTGAAAATAACAAGATTTGAAAATATGAACCATGAAAGTCACTTTAAATGTAACACTTTCCTAAAGCAATCCTAACCATGGAAAGGCTAGAATCACCCTAGGATTATGATTTTGAAAACAAGTTTTGAAAAAGAAGATTTTGATGCAATTTTGAAAACAAGTTTAATACAAGTTTTAAAAACGAGTTTGAAAACGATTTTTGGAAGAATGCAAGATAATGATATGCACAATGCAGATTGGGGTCTTGAACATACAAGGTTAAGACTTCACCACATAATCAAGGGAGCCGAACCCACGTGGTCAATTAGACTAAAAGAAAGCCCTCGACATGGTGACCCTCCAATAGTCTAATCCTACACATGGACCGGGAATCCCATTGTTTCAAGCATGCAAAGAAAGGTGGGGAAGAAGATGGGGGATTAAAATAGAAAAAAACCCAAGTGGGTTAGGAGAGAGAAGAGAGAGGGGGAAGTGTAGAAACTTAAAGAGAAAACCTACCGTATGTCTTGTTTATTTCGCTTGGCTTTGCGCGCCTTGCTTTTCTTCGGTCTTCGCTTCACTTCAGTCTTTGAGGGCTTGGTCTTGGTCTTTGATAGCTTCGAGTTGCAGCAATCCAAATCTTCAATGGAGGGTTGGAGGCTAGTGTATAAGTGTATAGGGGTGTGTATGAGTGTATAGGAGGCTAGGGTTTGGTGTATGGTGGCTAGGGTTTGGAAAATCTAGAGAAGCTAAGGTTTAAGGAGACTACGAGCTTTGTATATTGAATATTTAGGGTTTTCAGACTGAGTTTGTAGACCTCTTTCACGCTGGAGGAGACTTTGTATTTATAGAGATGGGATAGACTTGGCGCCTGTTGCAGTGGTGCTAGGCTAAATTTCCTCTTGGCGCCACTAGGGGTGGTGCCAGGCCATTTCTTGGCTTGGCGCCACTAGTAGTGGCGCCAGCCAATTAGGAAAGTTTTAAGGTCGGCAAGCAACGTATCTTGGGAAGATTTGGGCGCCTATACTAGTGACTACCATGTAATTTTTAGTCTGGTTTCACTAGGAGTGACTCTAGAAAGTCCGAGAAGGAGTTAAGAGATTGGGATGACCCGGAAGGCCAGAAAAAGAGCAGGAACACTTAGAACAGTGTCCTAGAGGTATTTGACTTGAAAAATGAGGATAGGATATGTCGAGAGGATTGACCGGGCCATTAGGGGCAAAACGGTCAACCGGGCTAGAAAGTTACTGAGATGGACTCAGAATATCTTGGAAGAGGATTTGAGATTTGGAAACATTATCCAGAATGTTTCCAAAGGTTACCGGTTTGATACCCAGAGCTGGTGTGGTTGGAAAAGGTGACCGGCCCACCAGGGGCAAAACGGTCATTTTGCACTAGGTTTGCCGGAATTAACTCGGAATGGTCCGAAAAGATAAAAAATGGTTGAGAATATTGTAGGAGGTATTCTCGGGAAGTTACCGGTTTGATACCCAAGGCCGGTGTGGTTCCTAGGGCGTTCGGATGCCTAGGGGCAAAATGGTCATCTTGATTGAAAAGTCTCGGAATTGACCTAAAACGGACTGGGAGGGCACCTAATCATGCCAGATCATCTCTGGAACGATCTAGAAACGGTGTGGACTTACCGTTTTGAGGACTCAAGTGTGCTCTAGAGAAATGTGCCGAAAAATGACCCTAGAGACAGTTCGGTCATTTTTCGCCAGAATGGGCTAGCAGGCACTGGTGTTGACCTGGGTTTTGAGTGTTTCCGCCACTCTGACGGTGGTCTCGTGATACAGGGGTTTGTTGGCAATTCCCTATATCGACTTGTCTGCGAGTATTTCCGCTACTCTAACGGTTGCGATGTTTGCGAATATTTTCGCTACCTTGACGAGTTGCGGTAATTTCTGAGACTACCTAATCTCGGGAAGTTACTAAAGGGACTTAGCACCTAAGAATCAACTTTCTCGAAAGGCATGCCTAAACGGACATTTCTGCATTAGCGGGCTAGCAAGCGCCAAAGGTGGACTGTTCTACCATCTAGGGGACTTGGGGTCTCGTCTCGGTCGATAGGTTTAAAGGGACTTACCGTTCTGAAGAGATTTTTTTTGAAAAACGTGCCGGATTGGATGGAATTACCATCTCGAGCGAGGGATTGGAATTGGAATTGGAATTGGAAAGGGGACTTACCGTCTTCGGAAAGACGCGCCTGATTTGGAATTGGAAATGGGACTTACCGTCTTCGAAAAAACGTGCCTGATTTGGAATTGGAAAGGGGACTTACCATCTTTGGAAAAACGGCCCTGATTTGGAATTGGAAAGGGGACTTACCATCTTCGGAAAGACGCGTTGTTGGTGTGAGCACCCCATTTTTTACCACTCGGCAGTCTACACTCCGTTCAGACTTGTACTCAAGTCAATATGCACGTATTCCAATTGAAACCATCTTTCTAAGTCTAAATCCCGTCTGTCCATCGCATTGCGGGCTCACCAGGCCCGAATAGAGGGAAAATGACCAAAATGCCCTTAGGGGCATTGTCTTTTCCAATTCCAACTACAACCCCTCTCTCGAGACAGTTGATTCCTCGAGACGGTAAATCTATTCCAAACTAGGCACGTCTTTTCGAAGACGGTAAGTCCCCTTTTCAATTCCAAATCAGGCACGACTTTTCGAAGACGGTAAGTCCCATTTTCAATTCTAAATTAGGCACGTCTTTCCGAAGACGATAAGACCCCTTTCGAATTCTAATCCCTCTAATGTGACAGTTGATTCCTTGAGACGGTAAATCTACCCCAAATCAGGCACATCTTTTCGAAGACGATAAGACCCCTTTCCAATTCCAGTCCCTCTCTCAAGACAGTTTATTCCTTGAGACGGTCCAACACATTTTTCGAAGAAAATCTCTTTGAAACGGTAAGTCCCTTTAAACCTGTCGACTGGGACGAGACCCTAAGTCCCCTAGATGGTAGAACGGTCCACATTTGGTGCCTACTAGCCCGCCAATGCAGAAATGTCCATTTAGGCACGCCTTCCAAGAAAATTGACTTCTTAGGCACTAAATCCCTTTAGCAGCTTCACGAGATCAGGCAGTCTCGGGAATGATCGCGAACCGTCAAAGTAGCGGAAATACTCGCAAACATCGCAACCGTCAGAGTAGCGGAAATACTCGCAAACAGGTCAATAGAGGGAATTGCCAACAAACGCCTGTATCACATGACCGCCGTTAGAGTGGCGGAAACACTCAAAACCCAAGTCAACATTGGTGCCTGCTAGCCCACTTCGGTGAAAATTGACCAAACTATCCCTTGGGCCTTTTCCAACACATTTCTCGAGAACACACCTGAGTCTTCAAAACTGTAAATCCAACCTTCTAGGATTGTTTAAAAAGCAATCTGACATGATTAGATGCTTTCTAGTCAGTTTCGGGCCAATTCCGAGACTTTCCGATCAAGATAACCATTTTGCCCCTAGGCATTCGAACATCTCGGGAACCACACCGGCTCTGGGTATCAAACCGGTAACCTTCTGAGATTGCTTCTTATAGAATTCTCAACCTTTCTTTATCCTTTCGGATCATTCCTAGTCAGTTTCGGCAAACTCGATGCGAAATGACTGTTTTGCCCCTGGTGCGCAGGTCACCTTTTCCGACCGCACCGGCTCTGGGAATCAAACCGACAACCTTTGGGAACATTCTGAATAATGTTTCCAAATCTTGAGTCTTCTTCCGGGACAGTCCGAGTCTGTCCCGATAGCTTTCCGACCCAATTGACCGTTTTGCCCCTAAAGGCCAGGTCAACCCTTCTGACATATCTTGTCCTCATTTTTCAAGTCAAATACCTCCGGGACACTATTTTAAGTGTTCCTGCTCTTTTCCGGCCTTCCGGATTATTCCCAGCCTCTTCAAATCATTCCCGGACTTTCCGGAGTCACTCCTAGTGAAGCCAGGCTAAAAATTACAGGGTAGTCACTAGTACAAGCGCCCAAATCTAGTCAAAGATACGTTGCTTGCCGACTTATAAACTTTCCTAACTGGTTGGCGCCACTAGTAGTGGCACCAAAAGGAAAATTGGCCTGACGCCACTGCAACAGACGCCAGGTCTATCCTATCTCTATAAATACAAAGCCTCTTCCAGTATGAAAGAGGTCTGTAAACTCAGTCTAAAAACACAAATATTTGATATACAGAGCTCGAACACTCCCAAAACCCTAGCCTCCCTAGATTTTCTAAACCCTAGCCACCATAGACAAACCCTAAACCTCATATACACTCATACACACCCTATACACTTGTACACTAGCCTCCAACTCTCCATTGAAGACTTGAATTGCTACAATTACGAAGATTTGAAGACCGAAGACGAGCCCTCAAAAATCAAGACTGAAGTAAAGCGAAAACCAAAGAAAGCAAGGCGCGCAAAATAAACAAGACACAAGGTAGGCTTTTGTTTTACGTTTTTGCACTCCCCCCTCTCTCTTCTCTCTCCTAACCCACTTGGGTTTTCTCTATTTTAATCCCCCATCTCTTTCCCCCCCTTTCTTTGCATGCTTAAAATAAGGAGACTCTCGGTCCATGTGTAGGATTAGACTATTGGAGGGTCACCATGTCGGGGGCTTTCCTTTAGGCTAACCGGAGACCACGTGGATTCGGCCCCCTTGATTATGTGATGAAGCCTTAACCTTGTATGTTCACGACCCCAAATTTGCATTGTGCATATCATTATCTTGCATCTTCCAAAAATCGTTTTCAAACTCGTTTTTAAAATTTGCATTAAACTTGTCTTCAAAATTGCATCAAAATCCTCTTTTTCAAAACTTGTTTTCAAAATCACAATCCTAGGGTGATTCTAGCCTTTTCATGGCTAGGATTGCTTTAGGAAAGTGTTACATTTAAAGTGACTTTTATGATCCATATTTTCAAATCTTGTTATTTTCAAAACCACTTTCTTAAAGTGGTTCTAGCCATCTTATTGTTAGAATCGCTTTAGGAAAGTGAGATATTTTTATACTTTCTAAAAACGCTCTATTCAAAAGTCCTTTTTCCTAAAAATCCCTTTTTCAACATACTTTTCTAAAACTCTCCTTTTCAAAGTTGTTTTCAAAAACTCCCTCTAAAAATCTATTTTTCAAAACTCCCTTTTTCAACTCCTTTTCAAACTCCTCTCCCTAAAATCCGCTTTCTAAAAATGCTCCCTAAAAATCTTTCCAAAAATTCTCTCCAACAATCTTCTACCAAAAATCTTTCTAAAAAACTCTCTTCCCAAAAATCTTTCTTCTAGAAACTCCCCTCTAGGATTTTCCTTCTAAAAAATCATTTCCAAAAACACACTTTCCAAAAACTCTTTTTTTTTAAAATCTCTTTCCAAAAACTCCTCTCTAGGACTCCCTTCTAAAAATCTTCGTTTTCAAAAATGCACTTTCCAAAAATCCCTTTTCTTGATGCCCAAGTCAAGCCTTAGAGCCACAATTAGGAAACCCTAATTTTTTCTTTCCAAAAACATGGTTTTCAAACTTGCCTTAAAACCTAGGTTTCTAGAACCTCTTGTTTTCACATCCAAACTATACATATTTCCAAAACCTATCTTCTACGTCGAAACTATAGTCTTCCCAAATTTAGGGTTTCTAAAACTTTCCCTTTCTAAATCCTTGCTAAATCCAATCTTCCTGTTTAGGAGACTAAATCTTATCCTCCGTTTTTGGAAACAAAATCAAATCTTCCATTTTAAAAACAAAATCCAATCCTTTGTTTTAGGAAATAGGAATCTTAACCTTTCCTAATCTAAATCTTTCCTAATTCACCTCTTTCCCAATCTTATACTTTCCTAAATCTTAAGTTTCTAAAACTTGAACTTGAAAATCTTTCCTAAATTTTAAAACTCAACTTTTACATCTTTCCTAATTCAACCCTTTCCTAATTCTACCTCTTTCCAAATTTTAACTTTCCAAGTCCAAATTTTCAAATCTTTCCTAAACTTAAACCTTTCCTAATCTCAAGATTTTCTAAAACTAAAACTCTAAAACTTTCTAAATCTTAAACTTTCTAGATTTCAAATCTTTCTAAATCCAAAACTTTCTAAATTCAAAACTTTTTTTATTTTCAAAACTTCCTTGTTTTCTAAACTTTCCAATTTTCAAAATTTTCCTATTTCAAAACATTCCAAATTCAAAACTTTCCTAAATTGAAACTTTCCTAAACCTAAAACCTTCCTAAGATGAACATTTCCTAATTCGAAACTTTTCTGAAACAAAACTTTCCTAAAATGACACTTTCCTATTTTGAAACTTTCCTAATCCGAATCTTTCCAAAATTTCAAGCTTTCCTAATGTTCCAAGTCCAAGTATTCAAGTCAATTCTTCTCTAAACTCTTTCCAAGTCAAGTCCAATCCTCATTTTCTAAGTTTATAAGTCTAGGTTTCCTAAAACCAAGTCTTTCAAAATCAAATCTTTTCAAATCTTCCAATCAAAGTTCAATCTCTGAATCTTCCAATCCAATTTCCAATTCAATCTCTTTCTTCCAATCAACTCTTCTATTTTTAATCGGACTCTTGTCCGAACTACGACTGACCTGATTTCTCCAAAAGGATACGTAGGCAACCCTCGTAGGTGCGGTTACAACTTCTTTCAAATTTCAAATTCCATAACATTTTTCAAATTCTAATTCTACAACTTCTTTCAAATCTCCAATCCTACAATTTTCATCAAGTTTCCAATTCTATGATCTTTTTTATATTCAATCTTCAATTTCAATTTCCAAATTCAATTTCGATCTTCAAATTCAAGCTTCTATCTCTTTCTTTTCAAATCAAATCAAACTCTTTTCAAATCTATTTCCAAATCTCTTTTCTTGCACATGCATATCATGCATCATGTTAGTTTCTTTTCAAACATTGTTTTTCAAAGTGGATAGAATTGAACATTAGTTAGTTAAAGACTCTTATAGGTGAATCTAGGGTAGATTGACATGTAGGTACCGAAAGGGCAGGGTAGGGTGATGGCTTAGTGCATCTTTCCTACACGTAACCAACCTCTGAACCTAGGATCACTGTTTTCAAAGACCAAAAGCGGAGTTATTTTCAAAAAGGGCTTAAATGTTTTCCAAAGGTTGCCAAACAACCTGTTTTCTTAAAAACCCTCTCTTGAGGTAGTATTTTCAAAATCGTTTTCAAAAAACCCTAAGTGTAGTCTTCGGATTGTGTTTAGTTTTTAGGTGACCTAACTCACCTTAATTAAGTTAGGTGGCGACTCCATACTTTTTTCAAAAGCCCTTTATTCAAATCTATTTTCAATTCAAACCTAGTCGCATTCATTCTTCTAGGAGGTTGAGTTCTAATGAGAGAGTACATCATTTTTTCCACTTGTGTGTATTTCTCGAGTGCAAAAAATCTGGGCGCCATAGTTGGAATATGGAAAGGGGACTTACCACCTTCAGAAAAGACGTGCCTGATTAGTAAATTGGAAAGAATAATGCCCTTAAGGGCATTTTGGCCATTTTGCCTCTATTTGGGCCTGGTGGGCCCGCGAAGCAATGGATAGACGGGATTAGACTTAGAGAGTTGATTTTGATTGGAATACGTCCACATTGACTTAAGTAAAAGTCTGGATGGACCGTAGACTGCCGAGCGGTCAAAAATGGCCTGTAGACTGCTTACAGTCATCTTGATCGAAAAGTCTCAGAATTGGCCCGAAACTAACTAGAAGGTACCTAATCATGCTAGATTGCTTTTAAGATAATCTTGGAAAGGTGGACTTACCATTTTGAGAACTTAGGTACTTTCTCGAGAAACGTGTCGAAAATGGCCCTAGGGACAGTTTGGTCATTTTTTACTAAAGTGGGCTAGCAGACACTGGTGTTGACCTGGGTTTTAAGTGTTTCCGCCACTCTGACGGCGGTCCAGTGATACAAGGGTTTGTTGGCAATTCCCTATATCGACCTGTTTAAGAGTGTTTTCGCCACTCTGCGGTTGCGATGTTTACGAGTTCTTCCGCTATTCTGCGGTTCGCGATCATTCCCGAGACTGCCTGGTCTCGGGAAGCTGCTAGATGGACTTACTGCCTGAGGAATCAACTTTCTCGAAAGGCGTGTCGAAATAGACATTTCTGCATTGGTGGGCTAGCACGCGCCAAAGGTGAACCATTCTACCATCTCGGGGACTTGGGGTCTCGTCCCGGTTGACGGGTTTAAAGAGACTTACCGCTTCGAAGAGTTCACTAAAAAATGTGCTGGATTGGAGGGTTTTACCACCTTGAGGAATCAACTTTCTCGAAGGGTGTGCCTGATTTAATTGGAATTGAAATTGGAAATGGAATTAGAAAGGGGACTTACCATCTTCGGAAAGATGTGCCTATTGGAATTGGACCGAACAATGCCCCCAATGGCATTTTGGTCATTTTGCATCTATTTGGTCCCAGTCGGCCCGCGAAGCGATGGATTGACTATATTAGACTTGGAAAGTTGATTTAAATTAGAATATGTCCATATTGACTTGAATAAAAGTCTGGACGGATTGTAGACTGTCGAGCGGGCAAAAATGGAATGCTTACAGTTGCCCTCCTTTTTCTGTTCCTGCTTGTCAAAGACAGAAAATGATAGAGTAAGAGTCCCATGTTGACCGTGAGGCAGTCAGAGGGACGGACTTTAGAAATTTTTCGAAAATGGGAGTTTGGAAACAGATATTGGGCCCAAAAGGCCTTTAAAATTGAGTTTTGGCAGGAAAAATGGCAAAGTTGCCCGGAATTGACAACTGGCGCCACTAGCAGTGGTGCCTTTGGAAGAAATGGCTTGGCGCCACTAGTAGTGGCGCCAAGCTTGGGATCAAAACTAGCAATTGCTGGTTTGACGCTACTGCGAGTATTGAAGGTTTTTCGCAAAACCGAGAGGCATTACGAGAAAACCGACTTGGACATTGAAGGAGCGCTTCTTGGAGACCACGAGGGATTGCCAGAAGTAAGCCACGTCGCCGGAAAAGTCATCGGAAGAGAAGTTTTTGCCGGAGAATTCCAAGAGGTGAGTTTTTGAGCTTATGTTGATTTTGACATGTAGAATTTCATTTGAACCATGCGAGTAATGGAAATTGATGTTTTGATATGTTTTGAACACTGTGGTGAAGTTATTTTTGCGTTTTGATATTTGTTTGATTGAATTTGAGTGATTTTGTATGATTATGTGAATGGGGTTCCTGCAAGAATTGGGGGTTTATTCCTACAAGCTTGGGTGTTGAGTTTTTTAGCTAGATTTTTATACTGTGTGCCTTAGAAAAATGTGTTTAACAGCCATATAAAGTTTTGTGATTTTTTGAAAACTCGGTGAATTTATTATTTCTTTTGAAAAATAGAAAAATACTTAGACAAATAGGGAAAATAGAGAAAATTGAGAAATTATTAGAGTTTAGTGTTTAGAAAAAGGTAGGAATATTTTAGAAAACATTTGGCATGATTCTGAAAAAAAACTTTTAGGATAACTTTGAAAACCATTGAGTTATTGGAAAAATGAAACGAGTCTTTTGAGAAGTTTGAAAATTTTGAAAGTGTTTGAGGGTGTTGGTGCTATGTGATGGTGATGTTTGTAGAGTGCATGGCTTGTGTTTTGTGTTGATGTTATCGGTGTTGTAGGGACCGTTTTTTAACAAAATTCTGTTGAAATTTTTAGAAATTCGGAAAAGAGTTGGGAAAGGTTTTGAATGAAATCTTTTTAAAGGAAAAAGACAGAAAACCCTATAAATTTTAGAAAACTTGTTTTGACTTAGAAGATTAAAATCAAAATGTGTAGAAGGAGATTAAAATCAAAATGTGTAGGAAATTCATTTTGACTTAGGAGATTAAAATCAAAATGTGTAGGGAATTTATTTTGACTTAGAAGACTGGACTTTTGAAATCAAAATGTGTAGAAAATTCATTTTGACTTAGAAGTGGAATTTTAAAAATCAAAATGTATAAGAAATTTACTTTGACTTACTACTTGAAACCTTTTTTTTTGTTTTGTTTATTTTTTTGTTTTTTTATTATTTATTTATTTTATTATTATTTTTATCTGCACATACCGTATATTAACACGTCTTATCATGGCTTTCCTTTTCAAGATGGCAGACGCAGGTGATGATGGTTCCGAGAGGAGACGCCGCTCTAGAAAGGCAGCCCGTACAAATTCTGTTAGCAGCTCTAGTCGATCCAAGGGTAGTTGGCGATCTACTGGACAAGTGTCATCTAGTCAGAGGAGACGGGGGAGTAGGCCACCTGTCGACCCCTTTCCTCTAGTTGAGCAAGCCTTTGCGGAGGAGGTTGGTGCTGAGGATGAGGTACTAGGTCTTGGGGATCAGGTGACTGGTTACGGGAGAGCCTCCTCCAAACATAGACACACAGATGCTGATTTAGGCGACCTGGAGATATCGGACATACCGTCGCTCGGGGATCTTGCTTATCACCCCAGTGTATATTCTAGACAGCATTTGCCCCCACACAGCTTTTAGAGGGGCTGTTCATCAGGTCTTTGTGACCATGCAGCGGGTTGCTCTATCATATTGCGCTTTCTTGGGTGAGATCGAGTTCAGAACTTTCATGAGACTACAGGCTAACTGCCTAAGCAGACACCTTGTGCTAGCACTGATCGAGAGGTGGTTTGGAAAGACTGGGACCTTTCATTTTGTTGGCTTTGAGTTAGGTCCTACCCCCTTGGACTGGGCAATCATCACAGGCCTTTCCTTCATTGGTTGGCGGATCACCTTGCAGTCGGTCAGTAGAGACGATATGTGCATTCTATTGGACCTACCCCCTCTCGAGCGTTCTTCTTTCGCAATTTCCTAGCTCAGTTAGGATGACAGTACCTTTGCTGTTGAGCCATCCCCTGCTCAATGCGACATCATGAGGCGGCGACTTGTTCTTTATATCATTTTCAGTTGCTTCTGCAACAACAACAAGTCGCTTGTGCCTTTTCGGTTAGTGAGCATAGTAGTTGATCTTGGGGCTTTATTTGAGTTGGATTGGGGGTCCTTCTCCTTTGGCTGCTCCCTTTGATCGATGCAAGTCTGGACTTCTTCCCGTTGGAGAAGCATGATTGGTTTCTAGCCCTTTCTTGTCTAGTGCAGCTACGATTACCTGCCTGTTCATCATCCTGTGGTTATTGAGGATGACCTTTATCCTCGTGCTTTGAGGTGAGCTTGTGACCGGGTGGCTCAGTGATCGGAGATTACTAATTTCATGACCCTATGGGCGAACTTGGAGTTGATTAAGGCGAGGGACGTGACTTGGCGACCCTTTATCGGGTCAATTCATTATAAGACGGTGTGGTACTTGGTCCCGTTGTCCCTGTCGAGGGCTGCTTTTCTCAGTGACGATAGTTGGGAGTCCTATCTAGGAGAACGATACTGGCGGTAGTTTTATGAGGAGTTTCGATCAGCAAGAGCTCCACGAGAGTAGATGTTTGGAGCTTTGGTGGCGGGAGTGCCTATCCCCTATCAGGAGTGGTAGCTGGGTGCCGAGTTCTTGCTTCCTCCAGATACGGACTACGCTGCACACTTCAGGGCTCATTCTGTCGGTGCCTTCACCTGGTTTGAGGTAATAGTCAGCGGATATGCTGTGGGCCAGGAGGTGGAGGACTTGTGGTGCCGTGCCGGGGGATACGTGCCCTAGGCTGAGTTTATTTTTGTGAGAGATCAGAGAGATCGGTACCAGACGGAGCGAGATCAATATCAAACAGAGATGGCTTCTTTGACGGCTCGGTTAGCCCAGATGGGAGGTGGTGGGGTGTGTCGTCTTTTCTCTCCTTCTTCTCGCTTTGTTGTTGTTTAGTTCTTCTTTCTTGTGGCTGATTTCAGTTCTATCTTCTTTGCAGGATGTTGATGCTTTGAGTAGTTATCCACCTCCTCCGGATCCAGGTTTCGAGGACTTCGATCCCGAGGACATTGACTTTGACCTTTGATAGATGCCCCTTGCCGTAGACCCTGATCTTCCTTTGCCCCTATTCCTAATATGTATTTATATTAGATAGTTTTATTTTGTAAATCTTATACAAAGATGGATGTTTATCGTAGTTAGATGTATGGACATGCAAAGACATTTACGATTTTGACAGCTAAGTATATGATCAAATGCATGGATAGAGATGATGATGGTGTATATTTATCACATGAGATAATATTGTATTGGTGACGTCTGTTTCTACATGGAGTTATGTTCTATGTAAGCAAAGCTCATACCCATTTTTTTTTTTAAGAATATTAGCTAACAGAATGATAAGGGGTGCTGTTGAACTTGTTATCTTCAGAATGGTAACTCCTTCCTTTTAGGGGGGACCTGACTGCTCCTTTGGCTCAACCTCACCTTAACTGGAGATAGCACTTTGTACCTTTCTTAGCCTTTTGACCGCCTTCGATTCTCTACCTCGGGGTTGGTGTATAGGATTCTTGGGCTGAAACTCTTAACTCTCGGGGCTTCAGCAACAGCTTACGTGACCCTTAGTGGAGCGATAAGTGACCAATCTTTCAATCCGAGGAGACTTTACTTTAGGACCATAATGTAAGCTAGGTTGTGGGGTTTTCAAAGCAATGGGATATGTAAGCTCAAATTCAATGTTGTTTTCAGTAGGGTTTAGATCCATACCATCCTTGACTATTTTTCTTCGAGTAGGGTTAGCATCCTTTTTAGGCTTCCGCAGCGTGTCTAGCTCATTTAGATCAAGCAATCCGTTTTCAATTAGAGTGGACTTTAGTAAGGTTGTAATGTAGGCTATGGTTTCGGGGTTTCGCAAGAAAGGGTAAAGGCTCGAACCTATTGTTTCTATTGGGCTTCTTTGTAACCTAGGATTACCTTTGATTTCCTTCTTATTCTTACTATGTACTTCTCAGGGTGAAAATGCCTCCTTTCTTTCGCCCTTTCTATATAAACATGACTTTTTTCTCTTTTGGCCCTTCTATTATGCTTTTAAAGATGGCACAATCATGGTTTTCTTGAAGGCCTTTTTCGCTTTTTTTTTTTTTTTTTCTCTTTTTTCGTCTTTTTTTTTTTTTGGCCTTTTGCCCTTTGGCAACTCCTTTCCTTGCTTTTCTTTTGCCTTTTCATCTCTTTCCTTTCCTTTTATGACATAAACAATTCTACCACCCTTTTTTTCCTTAGACTTTTTCCATAGCAGTTCAATCTAACCAATTGTGGGCAGTGATCCTTAGGTTGGGGTTTTCTCAAAAAAGATAAATGGCTCAACGGGTTTGGCAAGGGTTGCTTCTGACTGTATAGGAAATGAAATGAGGGTCTCTCTTCACTTTGAACTAAATTTCTTGATCTATAGAGCTTTCGATACTATCCTTGCATAATAGAGGTGAATACCATTCCTAGAGTTCTCAACTATTGTCTACCCAGTGTGGGGAGGACAGTCTTGGATCGGGGTTGACAAGGAAAACTTCGTTTGATGCAAGACACTAGGGGCTAAGTAAAGGGAATATAAACACTTTTTCTTTTACATAGGGAAATGAAAGGTGGCTCCTTTTCATCTTGAAAGTCTGGCCACACATCGCTTAGCTTTGGCGTCTTGCAAGTGTTGCCTCTGGGTAGTTTCCTCACTCCTCCTTGTCCTCTCTCTCTCTTCGAAAAGCTGATCATTTGGCGAGTGGTTAACTCATGCTATCATCCCTTCAAGTCGGATCATTCCATAAGATAAACCATGCCCCTTGCATAGAAAGTAGTTACCATTCACAAGAGAAAAGAAGATAATAGCAATGAATAAAAATACTTAATCATTTCATTATACTAATGGAAAGCATATAGTTCTGTTTAAAGAAAAAGAAGTGTAGATATTACTTTAAGAACAAAATTATAAAGGGGATAGAAAGAGGGTGGGTGAAAACACCCCTCTCTTGTACACTTTTGAAGGGATTCCTGAATCAGTAAGGCCTTGGGACAATGCCCACATCTTTAAAGCTCTGCTCGCTGCTTGTCTCCGGGCAAATGACTAGATTCCCATGGGAATAGTTGAGGTTGGTGCAATTGTCGATCTCCTCCTCCTTTACTGATGCAGACATGATCATGCGTCCTTTAAGATCTGTAACTGCCTCATGGTGTTTCTTTCCTTTCTTAGCTTCCCTTTCTTCGAGTCCAGCTTCCCCTTCATCTTTATTTACCCCAAATGGATAGGTCCGTTTACTTTCTTCTAGCTGAACTAACTTAACCCGGGCCCTAAGTTTCTTGCTTTTCCTCATGAGTTCATCTTCAGGGACCAGCGTTTTATCAGGGTTGCACCTTGACCAGGCATGATCTAGTTCCTCATCTCCCCATTCTGTTTCCTCCCCATCCTTGTAATGTATCTCTTAGCATGTGGCGAACCAGACCTTATCGTTACCAAGCTTTGTGATGACGTTGACGGTGTGATCTCGTAGGGGGTCCGTAGTGGCATTCGGAGGAGGATTCACTGGTCGTAAGCCGATGATCTTGTTATCTATCAGGTCTTGAATCTTATGCTTGAGGGTCAAACAATTTTCAGTGTCATGTCCTTGGCCGCCTGAATGGTACTTACAGCTTCCTGCAGATTCAAAGTAATGAGGCAGAGGATTGGCGCAGGGTCGAGCAGGTATAGGTTTCAGATATCCGGCCACTAAGAGACCAAAATAGGCTATGGTCGGTGAACACACGAGTTTAGTAAATGTCCATTTTTTTCCACTTGTTCGCCTAGTCTGAGGAAGTGTTGCAAATGTTTTTGAACATTGGGAACCGAGTTTTGGTGAGGTCACAACCGGGATGATGGTTTGGGAATTGAAAGGACTTCAGGTTTTATGTTTCAAAATGGGATGATTTTTTGTGTCAAGGCCAAATGGGTTGGGTTGGTATCCGTAGGAGAGATTATATAATCCAAGGGTTTGGTTAGAGGTTGGTTTGGAAGGCATCGGAGCAAGGCCCTTAGCCTGGGGAGGTCATTGGTAAGTAATAGTCGGGGCATAGTCTTGGCCTTCCTTCTTTGTCCTTTTTCGTTCATCATGGGTTTGGGCTTGCGAGGACTCTAATTGCTCATGGGTTGTATAGGATAAGAGTGAAGAGAATATATCTTCCATTTTGGTCATCCTATGTCTGACTCCTCTTACCTCCACTAGTAGTAGAGTTAAGATATCGAGAATGAGTGATTCCACAAGTGTTTCTTAGCTTTCGGCCTGTAACGATGGGGGGACGAGGAGAGGTACCTAAAAACCAACAAAGGAAAAAATTAGTGTTTTATTTTGACAAGCCTTTATGCCATGCATGCCCTAAGGATGCCCCTACTTGAGGGGAAGAACCAATTATGATGTATCGGCTTACTTTTGGAGATAAGGGGTTTGCCCTTGTATGCAGATACCTTACCGTTAACTAGGGAACATCATCTATTCATATATTCACCCATTCATTCGTTTGAGGAAAATAAAGAAATACATTTAACTTTAGGTTTGAGATACAAAAGAATTGAAATACATTTTAATAGGGGGAGGGGGAACATTTTCCTTTAGGGGTTCCACCTATCTAGTTTTACATAAGAAGCCTTAAACTACTCTTGAGTCTTCGGATTCGCCTTCCTTGGATTCAATGTCGAGGAGGTCGCTGAGAGACCTTGTTGATTGATTGCCCCTTGTCTTCTTGGCAACCCTATCTCCGTGAGCATAGAGGGATTGGAGCCCCTCTTATGGAATGGATTGACATGCATGCCATGAGTCCTTAGGGTTACGTGGGAACCCTTAGGGTTTAGGTAGGTTTAATGCAAGGGAGAGTGACCTTGGTGTCACTCTCAATGGGTTGATCATATACATGAGAATGCAGTGACTTGAGTTACTTTGGAACTCTTGTCTTGACATGGGATATTGAATGCATGAACATGGATATGCAAAGAGTATAAGGAAAGAGAATGTAATGGTAAAGTAAACGTGCAAGCATGAGTAGTTAGATGGGCATTATAACAGTAAGAATACAGTTTTTATAACAACATGAATAAACATATATAAATAAAAGTAAGAGCAGTTGCCCTTTCTTCCATGGTTTTGAAAATGGTGCACGTGTCTTAAATCTGACAGAGGTTCGAGTATGCAAGGTGTCTATGTGAGCATGAGGATGAGGGTTCATTAATGCATCCTAAAAAGGCTCAGTCCCCGGATCTTCAAACCTAAGCCCACTCCCCGTGGTGGTGTCATGATCGGTTGGTGATCTGAGCGAGAGAATCATCAAGAGGCCGTAGGTGAAGAAACTGACATAGCTTCTTGCCCACAACTAATATACCGTTCCCCTTTTCTAACTAGAAGGGTCATATCAGGGTAAAAATGCAAGTATGCAAAATGCAGGTGCACCTGCAGTGTGTGTGTGATTTTTGAAAGCGGAGGAAAAAACCTAGCAACTCCTATCCATCCTGTCCATCACATTTATACATAGCAGTTAATTAAAACAATAATGTAAAGAAAAAGCGCACCTACAAAACAAATATGCAAGAGTTAGTATGTAAATAACAAACTTAATACAAGATAATATCAATGGAGTTAAATGCATGTTTTTGAAAATAACTTTGAAAATTGAAAGTGGATAGAAGTGGATAAGTTAATTAAAAACTCTACAAGGGTGAAGGGTGCAAAGACATAACTATGGCCTAACCTAAGTGTCCCCATCGGAGTCGCCAGTTGTCGTGCCCAGATTTTTCGCACTCGAGGAATATACACACAAGCGGAAAAAATACTCTACTCTCTCGTTAGAACTCACCCTCCTAGAAGAATGAGTGCGATTAGGTTTGAATTGAAAATTGATTTGAATAAAGGGCTTTTAGAAAACAATTCGGAGTCGCTACCTAACTTGATTAAGGTGAGTTAGGTTACCTAAAAACTAAGCACAATCCGAAGACTACACTTAGAGTTTTTGAAAATATTTTGAAAATATTTGCTCAAGAGAGGGTTTCTAAGAAAATAGGTTGTTTGGCAACCTTTGAAAAACTTTTAAGCCTTTTTTTGAAAATAAACTCTATTTTGTTCCTTCAAAAATAGTGATCCTAGGTTCGGAGGTTGGTTACGTGTAGGGAAGACGCACTAAGCCATCACTCTACCTCGCCCTTACAATACCTACATGTCTATTCATCCTAGATTCACCTAATAAAGCCTACAATTAACAAATGTCCAATTCTAACCACTTTAAAAAGAATTTTTAGAAAGAAATTGACATAATGCATGATATGCAAGTGCAAGAAAAAGAGAGTTAGAAATAGATTTGAAAAGAAATTTATTTGGTTTAAAAAGAAATTTAAAAAGATAGATTTGAAATTGGAAAGTTTTAGAAATTGGGAATAGAGATTTGAAAATAGATTTTTGGAATTGGAAACTTGAAAAAGTTATGGAATTGGAGATTTGAAAAAGGTTGTGACCGCACCCATAAGGGTTGCCTATGTATCCCTTTAGAGAAATCAGGTCAATCGTAGTTCGGACAAGAGTCTGATTGAAAATATAAGGTTTGATTTGGAAAAGAGATTCTGATTTAGAACTTAGAATAGAAGATTTGAAATTGGGATTTGGAATTGAGAAAATTGAACTTTGATTTAGAAAGATAGAAATTGGAAGAAGGATTTAGACTTGTTTTGGAAAAATTGAGTTTTAGGAAACCTAGACTTAGGAAAGATGAGATTTCAGAAAGACTTGAGATTTAAGAAAGATTTGACTTGAATGTTAGACTTGGAAGATTAGGGAACGATTAGATTTAGAAAAGACTCGAATTAGGAAAGTTTCAAAATAGGAAAGTTCCGTTTTAGAAAAGTTTCATTTTAGGAAAGTTTTGAAATAAGAAAGGTTTGAAAAGTTTGGATTTTGGAAAGGTTTGAAATAGGAAAGCTTTCGATTTAGGAAAGTTTTCATTTTAGGGAAGTTTCGAATTAGGGAAGTTTTGAATTAGGAAAGAATTAAAATAGGAAAGATTTGAAAGTTGAAACGTTTTAGAATTTAGAAAGTTTCAAATTTAGAAAATTTTAATTTAAGAAAGTTTTAAATTTAGAAAGTTTTAACTTAAGGAAGTTTGGGATTTGGAAAGATTGGAAATTTGAGTTTTAGAAATGCTTGAGATTAGGAAAAGTTTAAGTTTAAGACATGTTTGATAACTTAGATTTGGAAAGTTAAGGTTTAGAAAGGAATGAAATTAGGAAAGGTTGGGATTTAAGAAGATTTGGAAGCTTAAAATTTAAGGAAAGATTTGGGAAAGTATGAGATTAAGAAGGATTTGAATTACGAAAGATTTAGAGTTGGAAGGATTGAGATTCCTATTTCCTAAAACAAGGAATTGGATTTTGTTTCTAAAAGAGGTGTTTTGATTTCGTTTTCAAAAACAGAGGATAGAATCTAGTTTCCTAAATGGAAGATTGGATTTGGCATGGATTTGGTAGGTAAAGTTTTTAGCAACCCTAGATTTGGAAGACTATAGTTTTAATGTAGAAAAGAGGTTTTTGGAAACTTATGATTAGGATGTAAAGAAGGAGATTTTGGAAACCTAGGTGTAAGCACCCCATTTTTGACCGCTCGGCAGTCTACACTCCGTCCAGACTTGTTTTCAAGTCATTTTGGGCATATTCCAATCAAAACCAATTCTCTAGGTCCAAATTCCGTCTTTCCATCGCTTCGTGGGCCTGTCAGGCCCAAATAGAGGCAAAATGACCAAGATGCCCTTAGGGGCATTGTCCTTTCTTATTTCAATTCCAATCCCTCTCTCGAGACAGTTTATTCCTCGAGACGGTCCGAGTAGCAAAACTACTCACAAAACCATTAGAGTGGCAGAAACACTCACAAAACCGTTAGAGTAGCGGAAATACTCACAGAACCGTTAGAGTGGCGGAAACACTCAAAACCTAGGCACATCTCTTCGGAGACGGTAAGACCCCTTTCCAATCCCTCTCTCGAGACAGTTTATTCCTCGAGACGGTTCCAATCCAGGCACGTCTCTTCGGAGATGGTAAGACCTCTTTCCAATCCCTCTCTCGAGACAGTTTATTCCTCGAGACGGTCCGAGTAGCAAAACTACTCACAAAATCGTTAGAGTAGCGGAAATACTCACAGAACCGTTAGAGTAGCGGAAATACTCAACCCCGTCCGAGTAGCGGAAATACTCCCAAATCATCAACCCCGTCCGAGTAGCGGAAATACTCACAAATCATCAACCCCGTCCAAGTAGCGAAAATACTTACAAATCATCAAATCCCGTCCGAGTAGCGGAAATACTCATACCGTGAGAGTGGCGGAAACACTCAAAGCCTAGGTCAACACCAGTGGCTGTTAGCCCACTTCGGTGGAAAATGACCAAACTACCCTTAGGCCCTTTTCCGAGACTTTCCGGTCAAGATGACCATTTTGCCCCTAGGCATCCGAACGCCCCGGGAACCACACCGGCTCTGGGTATCAAACCGGTAATGTCCCGAGAATACTTTTTATAGTATTCTCAACCTTCCTTTACCTTTCCGAATCAGTTCCGGCCAACCCGGTACAAAATGACCGTTTTGCCCCTGAAGGGCCGGTCTCCTTCTTCGACCATACCGGCTTTGAGTATCAAATCGGTAATGTCCCGAGAATACTTTTTATAGTATTCTCAACCTTCCTTTACCTTTCCGGACCATTCTGAGTCAGTTCCGACAAACCCAGTACAAAATGACCGTTTTGCCCCTAGTGGGCCGGTCTCCTTTTCCGACCACACCGGCTCTGGGAATCAAACCGGCAACCTCTGGGAACATTCTAAATAATGTTTCCAGATCCCAAGTCTTTTTCCGGGACAATCCGGGTTCGCCCCGGCAGTTTTCCGGCCCGATTGACCGTTTTGCCCCTAAAGGCCCGGTCAACCTTTCCGACCCACCTTATCCTCAGTTTCCAAGTCAAATACCTCCAGGACATTGTTTTAAGTGTTCCTGCTCCCTCAGGCCTTCCGGGTCATTCCCGGCTCCTTCAAATCATTTCCGGACTTTCCGGAGTCACTCCTAGTGAAGATAGGCTAAAGTTTACATGGTAGTCACTAGTACAAGCGCCCAAATCTAGTCAAAGATACGTTGCTTGCCGACCTTAAATCTTTCCTAATTGGTTGGCGCCACTAGTAGTGGCGCCAAGCCAAAAAATGGCCTGGCGCCACTCTTAGTGGCGCCAGTGTAAATTTTGCCCTAGCGCCACTGTAACAGGCGCCAGGTTTGTCTTCCCTCTATAAATACGGAGCCTTGTTCAACGTGAAAAGGGTCTGCAAACTTAACCTAAAAATCCTATATTTCGATACACAAAGCTCGAGCACCTCCAAAACCCTAGCCTCCCTAGGTTTTCCCAAACCCTAGCCACTATACACAAACCCTAGCCTCCTATACACTCATACACTCCCCCATACACTCATACACTAGCATTCAACCACTCTCTGAAGACTTGAAGAGTAGTCATCCAAAGCTTGAAGACAATCCTTGAAGACTGAAGGTGAAGATCAAGACCGAAGACCGAAGACCGAAGACTGCACGGCGCGTAAAATAAACAAGAAACAAGGTAGGCTCCCTATTTAATTTTCTGCACTTCCCCCCTCTCTCTTCTCTCTCCAACCCACTTGGGTTTTCTCTATTTTAATCCCCCATCTCTTTCCCCCCCTTTCTTTGCATGCTTGAAACAACGGGATTCCCGGTCCATGTGTAGGATTGGACTATTAGAGAGTCACTGTGTCGGGGGCTTTCTTCTACTCTAACCAAAGACCACGTGGGTCCGACCCCCTTGATTATGTGGTGAAGCCTTAACCTTGTATGTTCACGACCCCAAATTGCATTGTGCATATCATAATCTTGCATCTTCCAAAATTTGTTTTCAAAGTTGTTTTCAAAGTTGTTTTTCAAAATTGCATCAAAATCTCTTTTTCAAAACTTGTTTTCAAAACCACAATTCTAGGGTGATTCTAGCCTTTCCATGGCTAGGGTTGCTTTAGGAAAGTGTCATATTAAAAGTGACCTTTTGGTCTATATTTTCAAACTTTATTGTTTTCAAAACCGCTTTCCTAAAGTGGTTCTAGCCTTCCTATGGTTAGAATTGCTTTGGGAAAGTGAGACGTTTTTATACTTTCCAAAACTCTCTCTCTTCAAAAATCTCTTCCTAAAAATCTCTTTTTCAACATACTTTCCTAAAACTCTCCTCTCTAAAATTGTTTTCAAAAACTCCCTTCCAAAATCTATTTTTCAAAATCTCATTTTTCAACTCATTTCCAAAACGCTCTCTTCAAAATCCACTTTCCAAAAACACTCCCTAAAGATCTTTCTAAAAACTCTATTCCCAAAATCTTCCTTCTAGAAATTTCCTCTCTAGGATTTTCCTTCTAAAATCTTTGTTTCTAAAAACACACTTTCCAAAAAACTCCTTCTTTCCAAAAATCTTTCCAAAAACTCTCTTTCCAAACTCACTTTCCAAAAACTCCTCCCTAGGATTCCCTTCTAGAAAACCTTCGTTTCCAAAAACGCACTTTCCAAAAACTCTTTTCTTAGAGCCTAAGTCAAGCCCTAGAACCCACAATTAGGAAACCTTAATTTTCTTTCCAAGAATATGATTTTCAAACTTTGCCCAAAACCTAGGTTTCTAAAACCTCTTGTTTTCTACATCAAAACTATACATGTTTCCAAAACCTATTTTCTACTTAGAATTCTACACTTTCAAAACTAGGGTTTCTAGAATCTCCCTTTCCAAATCCTTGCCAAATCCTTGCCAAATCCTATCTTCCCTTTAGGAAACCAACTCAAATCTCCCCGTTTAGGAAACTAGATCCCGTCCTCCGTTTTTGGAAACAAAATCAAATCTTTTCTTTTAGAAACCAAATCCGATCCCTTCCAAATCCAACTCTTTCCTAATTCAAATCCTTCCTAAACTTCCACTTTCCTAAACCCTAAGTTTCCAAAAACTTGAACATAAGAATCTTTCCTAATTCAACCTCCTTTCCAAATCCTAACTTTCTAAATTCAAGCTTTTAAACCTTTCCTAAATTCAAACCTTTCTTAATTTCAAGATTTTCTAAAACTCTAAAACTTTCTAAAATCTCAAATCTTTCTAAAACTCTAAAACTTTCCAAATCTTAAACTTTCTAAATTTCAAATCTTTCTAAATTCTAAACTTTCCAAAACTTCAAAATCTTTCTAAATCTAAGACTTTTCTAAACTCAAAACTTTCTTAATTTAAGACTTTCTTAAGTTGAAACTTTCTTAATTCAAACATTTCCTAAATTGAAAACTTTCCTTTTTCAAACCTTTCCTAAAACGAAACTTTCCAATTTCCAAACTTTCTTAATTCAAAACTTTCCTAACTCCAAAACTTTCCAAAAATGAAACTTTCCTAATTCTAACCTTTCCTAATTTCAAAACGTTCCAAAAATGACACTTTCCTAAATCGAACCTTTCTTAATTCAAACATTTCCTAAGTCCAATCTTTCTTAAACTCTTGAGTCTTTCTTAAACTCTTAAGTCTTTCTTAAGTCTCATCTTTCCTAAGTCTAGGTTTCCTAAACCTTTATTTTTCCTAAAACCAAATCTTTCCAAAATCAATCTTTCAAAAGCAAGTCCAATCCTCTCAATTCCAATTTCCAGTCTCCTCTTCTAATTTCAAATCAAATTCAATTTCCAATTCAATCTCTTTCTTCCAAATCAATCTCTTTTCAATCGGACTCCGGTCTGAACTACGACTGACCTGATTCCCCCAAAGGGATACGTAGGGAACCTTCATAGGTGCGGTCACCATACTTTTCAAACCTTCAATTCCACCCTCATGGGTGCGGTTTCCAAAATCTTTCCAAATCTCAAATTCCAATCAGTTTTCAAAATTTCAATTTCAAAATTTCTATTTTCAAGTTCCTATTTTTAAATTTTCATACTTTCCAATTTCAAATTCAATCTCTTCAAATCTATTTTCAAATCAAATCAATTTATTTTCAAATCAATTTCTATTTTCCAATTCTCTCATCTTGCACTTGCATATCATGCATCATGTTAGTTTTCAAACATTGTTTTTCAAAGTGAATAGGGTTGAACTATAGTTAGTCGAAGACTCTCATAGGTGAATCTAGGGTAAATTGACATGTAGGTACCGAAAGGGCGGGGTAGGGTGATAGCTTAGTGCGTCTTCCCTACACGTAACCAACCTCCGAACCTAGATCACTGATTTCAAAGACCAAAAAGGAGTTATTTTTCTAAAAAGCGCTAAATATTTTCCAAAGGTTGCCAAACAACCCGTTTTCCTAAAAACCCTCTCTCGAGGAGATATTTTCAAATCGTTTTTTCAAAAACCCTAAGTGTAGTCTTCGGATTATTCTTAGTTTTTAAGTGACCTAACTCACCTTAATTAAGTTAGGTGGCGACTCCGATCTTTTTCAAAAAACCCTTTATTCAAGCCAAATTTTCAATTCAAACCTAGTCGCACTCATTCTTCTAGGAGGGTGAGTTCTAACGAGAGAGTACAGCATTTTTCCCACTTGTGGGAGTATTCCTCGGGTGCGAAAAATCTGAGCGCGACACCTGGCGACCCCGCTGGGGACACTTAGAGGGTTAGGCCGTAGTCATGTCTCTTTACCCTTCACCCATGTAGAGTCTTCAATTAACTTGGTTCAATCCCATTCACTTTAAATTTTCAAAACCAAATTTTCAAAATTGTTTTCAAAAAAACATGCATTTACTCATATTATCTTGTATTCTGTTTGTCATCCACATACTAACACTTGCATCTTTGTTTTGTAGGTGCACCTTATGTTTAAACATTATTAACTGCTTTGCATGAACGTGATGTACAGGATGAATGGGAGTTGTTGGGCCCTTTCCTCCACTTTTAAAAATCACACACACACTGCATGTGCACTTGCATTCTACATACTTGCATACCCTGATATGTCCTTTCTAGTTAGAAAGGGGGAACGGTATATTGGTTGTGGGCAAGATGCTGTGTCAGTTTCTTCGCCTACGGCCTCTTGATGGTTCCCCTGCTCGGATCACCAACCGATCATGGCACCACCTTGGGGAGTGGGCCTGGGTTTGAAGATTCGGGGACTGAGCCCTTTTAGGACGCATTAGTCAACCCTCAACCTCATACTCATATAGACACCATACATAGTTGAACCTCTGCCAGATTTAAGACACGAGCACCGTTTTCAAAATCACGGAGGAAAGGGCGACTGCTCTTACTTTCATTTATACCTGCTGTTATAATGCTTGTATTTATACTGTTATAATGCCTGTCTAACTGTTCATGCATGCATGTTTACTTCAATTGTACCTTCTCTCCTTATACTTTCTGCATATTCATGTTCATGCGTTCAATATTCCATGTCAAGACAAGAGTTCCAAGTAACTCAAGTCACTGCATTCTCATGCATATGATCAACCCGTTGAGAGTGACACCAACGTTACTCTCCCTTGCATTGAACCTACACAAACCCTAAGGGTTCTCGCGTAACCCTAAGGACTCATTGCATGCATCTCGATTCAGTCCATAAGAGGGGCCCCAATCCCTCTAGGCTCACGGAGATAGGGTTGCCAAGAAGACAAGGGGCGATCAATCAATAAGGTCTCTCAGCGACCTCCTCAACATCAAATCCAAGGAAGGCGAATCCGAGGACTCAAGAGTAGTTTAGGTTTTCCCTTTTGTAAAAATAGATAGGTGGAAGTCCAAAGGAAAATGTTCCCCCTCCCCCTATTAAAATGTATTTCAATTCTTTTGTATTTCAAACCCAAAATTTAATGCACTTCTTTGTTTTTATGAATAAATGCATGAATGGCTGAAGGTTCCCACCTAACGATAAGGTGTCTGCATACAGGGGCAAACCCCCTATCTCCAAAAGTGAGCCAATACATCATGTTTAGTTTCCCCCTTTTAAAAAAGGGGCACCTTATAGCATGCATTGCATAAAGACTTGTCAAGGTCAAACACTAACTCTTCCCTTTTTTTGGTTTTAGGTACCTTCCCTCGTTCCCCGACCATACAAGCATGGAATTGCTTACTCTTGATACGTTAACTCAGTTACTAGCAGAGACAAGAGGAGTCAAGCATAAGATGATTGAAATGGAAGGCATGCTTTCCTCACTCTTATCTCACACAACCCAAGAGCAAGTAGAGTCCTTGCGGGCCCAAACCCATGATGGACGAAAAAGGACGAAGAAAGAAGATCATGACTATGCCGCCACCATTGCTTCCCAACGACCTCCCCAGGCCGAGGGCCTTGCTCGCATGCCTTCCAAACCAACCCCTAACCAAACACAAGAATTATACGACCTTCCCTTCGGATATCGTCCCGACCCTTTTGGCCCTGCCACCGAGAATGGTCCCGTTCTGAAACATAGAACCTGAAGCCCTTTCAATTCCCGAACCATTAACCCAGCTGTAACCTCACCGAAACGTGGTCCCCAATCATCAAAAACATCTGCAATACCTCCTCGGACTAGGCGAACAAGTGGGAAGAAGCGGACATTTACAAAATTCGCGTGCTCACAGACCACGGTCTATTTTGGCCTCTTAGCAGCTGGGTACCTGAAACCTATACCTGCTCGACCACAGCCCAATCCTCCGCCTCATTACTTCAAATCTGCAGCAAGTTGTAAGTATCATTCGGATAGCCAAGGACACGACACTGAAGATTGTTTGGCCCTCAAGCATAAGATTCAAGACCTGATAGATAATAAGATCATTGGGATACGACCGGCAAATCCTTCTCCGAACGGCTCTGCAAACCCTCCACTGGACCATGCTTTCAACATCATTACAAAGTTTGGTAACAACAAGGTTTGTTTTGCTGCATGCCAAGAGATATATTACAAGGACGGAAAGGAAATGGAATGCGAAGATGCCTGGACAGATTGTAACCCTGATGAGATGCCGACCCCCGAAGACAAACTTGTATACGAGTCTGTGAGGAAAATTGATGAGAAGCTGTCCAAACTCTGTAATAAGAATTCCCCATTGTGTATACCTGAGGAGCGTCGAGCCCCAATTGGAGGCCAGAGCAGAAAGCCCCGAGCATGACCTATCGAGCTGGACGAATACGAATCGCCCGAGTGGTTTGTTAGAGAAACTCCGGAGCAAACAAATGAAGGCCAGACAATCAAGAAAGCTGACAATTACATCATCACCACCAACTCACTTGGAACTCCGGGAGAAGCATTTACTTATCCTGCCCTAGCTGAAAATCTCAACCGTAGATGGAATGCAAACGAGGGCACAGGCCCAAAGCCGTACTAAAAATGGATTCCTTACAAGAGCGTACAAGAGAGGGGTGGTTTCACCCACTTTCTTTCTATCCCTTTTACTTCTTGTTTTCAATTAATGCTTACATTTTCTTATTGCTGAAGAACCTTATGCTTTTCATAAAAATAATAATAATAATCAAATGGCAAGTCTTTTATTCCATTGTTGTTGTCTTGTCTTTCCTGGGAATAGTGACTACTCTCTACGCAAGGGGCATGGTTTGTCTTATGGAATGATCCAACTTGAAGGGATGATAGCATGAGTTAACCACTCGCTAAATGATCAGCCTTCCACAGAGAGAGAGAATAAGGATCAGGATACTACCCAAAGGCAGCACTTGCAAGACTCTGAGGTTAAGTGATGTGTGGCCAGTTTATCAAAATGAAAAGAAGCCATCTTTCATTCCCCCACTTATAAAAAATAAATAACTGAGTAAATGACTAAATGCGCTCATCTTCCCCTTTGCTTAACACCTAGTACCTCGCGGAAAGCGAAAATTTTCTTTGTTAACCCTGATCCAAGACTGTCCTCCCCACACTGGGGCAGACAATAGTTGAGAACTCTAAGAGTGGTGTCCACCTCTATCATGCTAGGATAGTGTTGAAAAACTCTATGGATCAAGCAATTTAATTCAAAGTGAAAAGAGGCCCTCATTTCATTTCCCATACAGTCAAAAGCAACCCCTTGCCAAACCCGTTGAGCTATCTATCCTTTCTAACAAAACCCCAACCTAGGGATCACCGCCCACACTGGGTATATTGAGCTACCAAGGGAAAAGGTTTAAGGGAAAAGGATTAAAGAATTGTTCCGTTTCGTAAAAGAAAAGAAAAGAAATAGAAAGAAAAAAAAGCAAAAGAAAGAAGTTGCCAAGGGGCAAGAGGCCAAAAAAAAAAAAAAAAAAAAAAACTGATTCTAAAGAAAAGGCCTGAAAAAAATTATGAATGAATTATCTTCAAAGGCATACAAGAAGAGCAAATGAGAAGAAAGTTATGTCTATCTCAAAATGGTATATAGAAAAGGGTGAAAGAACAAGATTATTTTCACCCTGAGAAATATGTGGTCAAAAGCAAGAAGGAAATTTAAAGGTGATCCTAGGAAATCCAGTAGGTACAATAGGTTTGAGCCTTTACCCTTTCTTGCGAAACCCTGAAACCATGGCCTACATTACAACCCTATTAAAGTCCTCTCTGATTGAAAATAGATTGCTTGATCTAAATGAGTTAGATACGCTGCCAAAGCTAAAAAAAAAAAGAAAGAGAAGATGCTAATCCTACTGAAAAACGATTAAGGACAGTTTGGATCTAAACCTTGCTGGAAACAACATTGAATTTGAGCCTACATATCCCGTTGTTTCTAAAATCCCATAACCTAGCCTACATTACGGTCCTAAATAAAGTCTTCTCGGATTGAAATGACTAGCCACTTATCGCTCTGCCAAGGGTCAGGTAAGTTGTTGCTAAGACCCCGAGAGTCGAGAGTCTCAGCCCAATAACCCTATACACTAACCCTAGGATAGAAAGTTGGGGGGCAGTCAAGAGGTTGAGAAAGGTGCGAAGTGCTATCATCCAATCGAGGTAGGATTGAGCCAGGAGAGAGGCTAAAATCCCCGAAGAGGAGGGAGTTACCATTCCCAGGACTACAAGTCTAACAGCACCCTGTGTCATTTCTACTAACATATTTCTAACTTGTGCATATGTTAAAAATAATAATAATAATAATAATAATAATAATAATAAATAAATAAATAAAATCAGCATGAGCTTTGCATATATAGGACATAACTCCCTGTAGAAATAAAAGCCATCAACATCAACTCATGTAATATATATCTAACATCATCATACATCACATGCCTCTGATCATATATATCTGTCTATCTGTGCATCTAAGTACCATAAACATCCATCCTTATACAAAACTATGCAAAATAAAACTGTCTAACATCAGTACATCCCAGGGACAAGGGGCAAAAGAAGATCAAAGTCTCATGCATCATAGGTCAAAATCAATATCATCTGGATCAAAATCCCCGAAACCCGGCATCGGAGGAGGAGGATAACTATTCGAAGCACCGCCATCCTATAGGGGAGATAAAACCAAAATCAGCTGCAAGCAAAAGGAGCTAAGCAACAACAGAGCAAGAAGAAGCAGAGAGAGAATAACATACCCCCCCACCACCCATCTGCGATAACCGAGCAGTCAAGGAAGCTACCTCGGCCTGGTACTGGTCCCGCTCCATCTGGTACAGATCTCTCTGGTCTCTCACAGCAGTAAACTTGGCCTGGGGCACGTATCCTCCAGCACGGCGCCATAAGTCAACCACCTCCTGGCCAACAGCGTACCCACCGACTACTACCTCAAATCGGGTGAAGGCACCAACAGAATGGGCTCCAAAGTGCACAACGTAATCCGTATCTGGAGGAAGCAAGAACTCGGCACCTGGCTGGCGCTCCTGGTAGGGGATAGGCACACCTGCCACTAGGGCTCCAAACATATACTCTGGCGGAGCCCCAGCTGCTCGAAACTCCTCGTGAAACTGCCGCCAATGCCGCTCTCCAAGATAGGACTCCCAGGTGTCATCACTGAGAAAAGCAGCTCTCGACAAGGACAACGAGACCAGGTACCGGACTGTCTCGTAATGGACTGATCCAATGAAGGGCCGCCAGGTCACATCTCTCGCCTCAATCAGCTCCAGGTTAGCCCGGAGCATCACGAAGTCAGTAATCTCCGATCGCTGGGCTACCCGGTCACGAGCCCGCCTCAAAGTGCGAGGATAGAGATCATCATCGACAACTGCAGGACGACGCACCGACAAGTACTCGTAACTCCACCAGACAAGGAAGGGCCAAAAGCTAGTCATGCTGCCCCAATGAGAAGAAGTCCGAACCCGCATCGATCGGAGAAAGCAGCCAAAAGAAAAGGACCCCCAGTCCAACTCAGACAAAGCTCCCAGATCGGCTACTATACTCACCAAACGGCATGGCATGAGTGACTTGTTGTTGTTGCAAAAGCAGCTGAAGATGATGTACAACACAAGTCGCCGTCTCATGATATCCCGCCTGACAGGCGATGGCTCAGTAGCAAAAGTACGCTCACCCTGACTAATCCAAGAGACTGGGAAGGCAGAACGCTCAGGCTGAGGCAAATCCAACAGCAAACAGGCCTCGTCCCTGCTGACCGGGTGCAGGGTGATCCGCCGGCCGACAAAGGAGAGTCCTGTAATAATCGCCCAATCTAAAGGAGTGGGGCCTAACTCGAAGCCGACAAAATGGAAGGTCCCAGTCTCCCTGAACCACCTCTCAACAAGTGCCAGTACCAAGTGCCGGTTCAGGCGGTTAGCCTGTAATCCCATAAAGGCGCCAAACCCGATCTCTGCCAAGAAGGCGTGGTATGATGGGGCAGCCTGCTGCATGGTCACAAAAACCTGGTGAACAGCCCCTCGAAAAGCTGTATGTACCCGTGGAGGTGGCAAATGCTGTCTGGAATATACACTAGGGTGATAGGCCAGATCCCCGAGAGGTGGGACATCTGGTATCTGCAAATCTCCCAAGTCGGCGTCTGTCTGCCTATGCCTGGAAGAAGCTTTCCCATAACTTGTCACCTGGTCCCCAAGGCCCGGTACCTCCTCCTCGGCGTCAAACTCCTCAGCAAAAGCCTGCTCAACCGGAGGAAAAGGGTCGACAGGTAGTCTACTCCCCTGCCCGCTCTGGTTGGATGAGGATAGTCCGGTGGATCGTCGACCACCTCTAGATCGACTAGAACCGCCAGCAGAATCGGTCCGGGCCGCCTTCCCCGAGCGGCGTCTCCTCTCGGAACCGTCATCACCTGCGTCTGCCATCCTGAAAAGGTAAGCCAAGGTAAGTGATGTAAATATACCATCCATGCATCTTAAATAACAGTGAAATAAAACAAACGAATAACACAAAACAAATAAAGGATTTTGAATAACAAATCAAAAACAAAATTTTCATACATCTTGATTTTCCAACTCCAAATCACGTCTCAAGGGTTCTCTGCCTTTTCCCTTCAAAAAGATTTTATTTCTAAAACTTTAACCAACTATTTTCTTAATTTCTAAAAATTTCGGCAGAGTCCCGTTTAAAAGTGGCCCCTACAACGCCCATGAAATCAACACAAAACACGAAATATGCACCTTCCAACACCACAATCACATAACAATGGCACCCGTGCACACTTTCCAATATTTCAAAATTTTCAAAACTCATGTTTTATTTTTCAAATAAATCAATGGTTTCCAAAAGGCTTCCAAAATTTTTCAAAATCACCTCAAATGTTTTCAAAATATTCCTACATTTTTCCAAATTTCAAACTTCAGAAATTTCGTCAATTTCTTGAATTTTCTAATTTTCTCTAATTTTCTAAATATTTTTTTATTTTTCAAAAAATCAAAAATTCACCGAGTTTTCAAAAAATCACGAAACTTCATACGGTTGTTAAACACATTTTTCTAAGGCACATTGCACAAAAACATAGCCAAAAAACCTAATACCCATGCTTATAGGAACAACTTTCCTATTCCTGCAGAAAACCCCCTTCACACATTTACATATAATCACTCAAATTCAATCAAACAACCATCAAAATGCAAAAACCACATCACCAAAGTGTTCAAAACATATCAAAACATCAATTTCCACTATTCACATGATTCAAACGAAGTTCTACACATCAAAATCAACAAACTTTGAAAACTCACCTTTTGGAAGTTCTCCGGCGAAATTTTCACTTCCGGCGACTTTTCCGGCGACGTGGACTCCCTCCGGCAATCACCCGTGGTCCCCAAGGAGTGCTCCTTCAATGTCCAAGATGGATTCCTCGCAATGCCTCACAAATTTGCAAAAAAAACTCTTCAAATCCCGTGGGTGTTCGAACCAGAAATTTTCTAGTTTTTAACCTTAAGCCTGGCGGCACAAGCAGAGGCGCCAGTGCTTTTTTACCAAAGCAGTGGTGCCAGTTATAAATTTTGGGCAGTCTTGCCCTTTTTTCCCGCCAAAACTTGTTTTCGAAGCCCTTTTTGGTCCGTTATCCGTTTTCAACCCCTATTGTCGAAAGATTTCCGGTGTCCGTCCCTCTGACTGCCTCGCGGTCAACATGGGACTCTTACTCTTATCATTTTCTGTCTTTGACAAGCAAAGACAGAAAAAGAGGGGCAGCTGTAAGCACCCTATTTTTGACCGCTCGGCAGTCTACACTCCGTCCAGACTTGTTTTCAAGTCATTTTGGGCATATTCCAATCGAAACCAATTATCTAGGTCCAAATTCCATCTTTCCATCGCTTCGTGGGCTTGTCAGGCCCAAATAGAGGCAAAATGACCAAGATGCCCTTAGGGGCATTGTCCTTTCTTATTTCAATTCCAATCCCTCTCTCGAGACAGTTTATTCCTCGAGACGGTCCGAGTAGCAAAACTACTCACAAAACCGTTAGAGTGGCGGAAACACTCATAAAACCGTTAGAGTAGTGGAAATACTCACAGAACCGTTAGAGTGGCGGAAACACTCAAAACCCAGGCACGTCTCTTCGGAGACGGTAAGACCCCTTTCCAATCCCTCTCTCGAGACAGTTTATTCCTCGAGACGGTTCTAATCCAGACACGTCTCTTCGAAGATGGTAAGACCCCTTTCCAATCCCTCTCTCGAGACAGTTTATTCCTCGAGACGGTCCAAGTAGCAAAACTACTCACAAAACCGTTAAAGTAGCGAAAATACTCACAAAACCGTTAGAGTAGCGGAAATACTCACAGAACCGTTAGAGTGGCGGAAATACTCAACCCCGTTCGAGTAGCGAAAATACTCCCAAATCATCAACCCCGTCCGAGTAGCGGAAATACTCACAAATCATCAACCCCGTCCGAGTAGCGGAAATACTCACAAATCATCAAACCCCCTCCGAGTAGCGGAAATACTCACACCGTGAGAGTGGCGGAAACACTCAAAGCCTAGGTCAACACCAGTGGCTGTTAGCCCACTTCGGTGGAAAATGACCAAACTACCCTTAGGACCTTTTCCGAGACTTTCCGGTCAAGATGACCATTTTGCCCCTAGGCATCTGAACGCCCCGGGAACCACACTAGCTCTGGGTATCAAACCGGTAATGTCCCGAGAATACTTTTTATAGTATTCTCAACCTTCCTTTACCTTTCCGAATCATTCCGAGTCAGTTCCAGCCAACCCGGTACAAAATGACCGTTTTGCCCCTAGAGGGCCGGTCTCCTTCTTCGACCATACCGGCTTTAAGTATCAAACCGGCAATGTCCCGAGAATACTTTTTATAGTATTCTCAACCTTCCTTTACCTTTCTGGACCATTCCGAGTCAGTTCCGACAAACCCAGTACAAAATGACCGTTTTGCCCCTAGTGGGCCGGTCTCCTTTTCCGACCACGCCGGCTCTGGGAATCAAACCGGCAACCTCTGGGAATATTCTAAATAATGTTTCCAGATCCCAAGTCTTTTTCCGGGACAATCCGGGTTCGCCCCGGCAGTTTTTCGGCCCGATTGACCGTTTTGCCCCTAAAGGCCCGGTCAACCTTTCCGACCCACCTTATCCTCAATTTCCAAGTCAAATACCTCCAGGACACTGTTTTAAGTGTTCCTGCTCCCTTCCGGCCTTTCGGGTCATTCCCGGCTCCTTCAAATCATTCTCGGACTTTCCGGAGTCACTCCTAGTGAAGCTAGGCTAAAGTTTACATGGTAGTCACTAGTACAGGCGCCCAAATCTAGTCAAAGATACGTTGCTTGCCGACCTTAAATCTTTCCTAATTGGCTGGCGCCACTAGGAGTGGCGCTAGGCCTTTGGCAGTGGCGCCAGTGTAAATTTTGCCCTAGCGCCACTGCAACAGGCGCCAGGTTTGTCTTCCCTCTATAAATACAGAGCCTTGTTCAACGTGAAAAGGATCTGCAAACTTAACCTAAAAATCCTATATTTCGATACACAGAGCTCGAGCACCTCCAAAACCCTAGCCTCCCTAGGTTTTCCCAAACCCTAGCCACTATACATAAACCCTAGCCTCCTATACACTCATACACTCCCCCATACACTCATACACTAGCATTCAACCACTCTCTGAAGACTTGAAGAGCAGCCATCCAAAGCTTGAAGACAATCCTTGAAGACTGAAGGTGAAGATCAAGACCGAAGACCGAAGACCGAAGACTGCACGGCACACAAAATAAACAAGAAACAAGGTAGGCTCCCTATTTAATTTTCTGCACTTCCCCCCTCTCTCTTCTCTCTCCAACCCACTTGGGTTTTCTCTATTTTAATCCCCCATCTCTTTCCCCCCCTTTCTTTGCATGCTTGAAACAAGGGGATTCCCGGTCCATGTGTAGGATTGGACTATTAGAGAGTCACCGTGTCGGGGGCTTTCTTCTAGTCTAACCAAAGACCACGTGGGCTGACCCCCTTGATTATGTGGTGGAGCCTTAACCTTGTATGTTCACGACCCCCAATTGCATTGTGCATATCATAATCTTGCATCTTCTAAAATTCGTTTTCAAAGTTGTTTTCAAAACTGTTTTCAAACTTGTTTTTCAAAATTGCATCAAAATCTCTTTTTCAAAACTTGTTTTCAAAACCACAATTCTAGGGTGATTCTAGCCTTTCCATGGCTAGGGTTGCTTTAGGAAAGTGTCATATTAAAAGTGACCTTTTGGTCTATATTTTCAAACTTTATTGTTTTCAAAACCGCTTTCCTAAAGTGGTTCTAGCCTTCCTATGGTTAGAATTGCTTTGGGAAAGTGAGACGTTTTTATACTTTCCAAAACTCTCTCTCTTTAAAAATCTCTTCCTAAAAATCTCTTTTTCAACATACTTTCCTAAAACTCTCCTCTCTAAAATTGTTTTCAAAAACTCCCTTCCAAAATCTATTTTTCAAAATCTCATTTTTCAACTCATTTCCAAAACGCTCTCTTCAAAATCCACTTTCCAAAAACACTCCCTAAAGATCTTTCTAAAAACTCTATTCCCAAAATCTTCCTTCTAGAAATTTCCTCTCTAGGATTTTCCTTCTAAAATCTTTGTTTCTAAAAACACACTTTCCAAAAAACTCCTTCTTTCCAAAAATCTTTCCAAAAACTCTCTTTCCAAACTCACTTTCCAAAAACTCCTCCCTAGGATTCCCTTCTAGAAAACCTTCGTTTCCAAAAACGCACTTTCCAAAAACTCTTTCCTTAGAGCCCAAGTCAAGCCCTAGAAATCACAATTAGGAAACCTTAATTTTCTTTCCAAGAATATGATTTTCAAACTTTGCCCCAAACCTAGGTTTCTAAAACCTCTTGTTTTCTACATCAAAACTATACATGTTTCCAAAACCTATTTTCTACTTAGAATTCTACACTTTCAAAACTAGGGTTTCTAGAATCTCCCTTTCCAAATCCTTGCCAAATCCTTGCCAAATCCTATCTTCCCTTTAGGAAACCAACTCAAATCTCCCCGTTTAGGAAACTAGATCCCGTCCTCCGTTTTTGGAAACAAAATCAAATCTTTTCTTTTAGAAACCAAATCCGATCCCTTCCAAATCCAACTCTTTCCTAATTCAAATCCTTCCTAAACTTCCACTTTCCTAAACCCTAAGTTTCCAAAAACTTGAACATAAGAATCTTTCCTAATTCAACCTCCTTTCCAAATCCTAACTTTCTAAATTCAAGCTTTTAAACCTTTCCTAAATTCAAACCTTTCTTAATTTCAAGATTTTCTAAAACTCTAAAACTTTCTAAAATCTCAAATCTTTCTAAAACTCTAAAACTTTCCAAATCTTAAACTTTCTAAATTTCAAATCTTTCTAAATTCTAAACTTTCCAAAACTTCAAAATCTTTCTAAATCTAAGACTTTTCTAAACTCAAAACTTTCTTAATTTAAGACTTTCTTAAGTTGAAACTTTCTTAATTCAAACATTTCCTAAATTGAAAACTTTCCTTTTTCAAACCTTTCCTAAAACGAAACTTTCCAATTTCCAAACTTTCTTAATTCAAAACTTTCCTAACTCCAAAACTTTCCAAAAATGAAACTTTCCTAATTCTAACCTTTCCTAATTTCAAAACGTTCCAAAAATGACACTTTCCTAAATCGAACCTTTCTTAATTCAAACATTTCCTAAGTCCAATCTTTCTTAAACTCTTAAATCTTTCCTAAGTCTCATCTTTCCTAAGTCTAGGTTTCCTAAACCTTTATTTTTCCTAAAACCAAATCTTTCCAAAATCAATCTTTCAAAAGCAAGTCCAATCCTCTCAATTCCAATTTCCAGTCTCCTCTTCTAATTTCAAATTAAATTCAATTTCCAATTCAATTTCCAATTCATTCTCTTTCTTCCAAATCAATCTCTTTTCAATCGGATTTCGGTCCGAACTACGACTGACCTGATTCCCCAAAGGGATACGTAGGCAACCTTCATAGGTGCGGTCACCATACTTTTCAAACCTTCAATTCCACCCTCATGGGTGCGGTTTCCAAAATCTTTCCAAATCTCAAATTCCAATAAGTTTTCAAAATTTCTATTTTCAAGTTCCTATTTTTAAATTTTCATACTTTCCAATTTCAAATTCAATCTCTTCAAATCTATTTTCAAATCAAATCAATTTATTTTCAAATCAATTTCTATTTTCCAATTCTCTCATCTTGCACTTGCATATCATGCATCATGTTAGTTTTCAAACATTGTTTTTCAAAGTGAATAGGGTTGAACTATAGTTAGTCGAAGACTCTCATAGGTGAATCTAGGGTAGATTGACATGTAGGTACCGAAAGGGCGGGGTAGGGTGATAGCTTAGTGCGTCTTCCCTACACGTAACCAACCTCCGAACCTAGATCACTGATTTCAAAGACCAAAAAGGAGTTATTTTTCTAAAAAGTGCTAAATATTTTCCAAAGGTTGCCAAACAACCCGTTTTCCTGAAAAACCCTCTCTCTCGAAGATATTTTCAAATCGTTTTTTCAAAAACCCTAAGTGTAGTCTTCAGATTATTCTTAGTTTTTAGGTGACCTAACTCACCTTAATTAAGTTAGGTGGCAACTCCGATCTTTTTCAAAAAGCCCTTTATTCAAGCCAATTTTTCAATTCAAACCTAGTCGCACTCATTCTTCTAGGAGGGTAAGTTCTAACGAGAGTACAGCATTTTTCCCACTTGTGGGAGTATTCCTCGGGTGCGAAAAATCTGGGCACGACACTAGGTTTTGAGGCAAGAGTGGAAATTATGTTTTGAGAAAGGAAATTAGGGTTTCTTAATCGTTGACTCTAGGGTTTAACTTAGGCTCAAAGGAAAGAGTTTTTGAAAAGTGAATTTTTTTAAAAAGGGAGATTTTTGGGAGGCAATCCTAGAGAGGAGTTTTTAGAAGGTGAATTTTGAATAGAGAGTTTTTCGACAGGGATTTTGGAAAGTAAAACTTTGAGAGAGTTTTTTTGGAAAGTGAGGTTTTGGAAGGAGATCTTAAAAAGGAGTTTTTGAAGGTGAATTTTGAAAGAGAGTTTTAGAAAGGGATTTTTGAAAAGAGTTTTTCTAGGAAGGAGTTTTTAGTAAAGTGAGTTTTGTGAAGGGAAGTTTTAGAAAACAACTTTGGAAAGGAATTTTGAAAAGGAGATTGAAGAGAATTTTTAGAAAGTGTATTGGAAAAGAGATTTTTTAGAAAGAGAGATTTGAAAAGAGAGTTTTTAGAAAGTGTATAAAATATCACTTTCCTAAAGCAATTCTAACCATAAGAAGGTTAGAACCACTCTAAGATAGTGGTTTTGAAAACAACAAGGATTTGAAAATATGGACCATATTGGTCACTTTCAACGTAACACTTTCCTAAAGCAACCCTTGCCATGGAAAGGTTAGAGTCACCCTAGAATTGTGATTTTGAAAACAATTTTGGAAAACGAAGATTTTGATGCAAGTTTGAAAATGATGTTAATGCAAGTTCTAAAAATGTTGTTAATGCAAGTTTTGAAAACGAATTTTGGAAGAATGCAAGATCATGATATGCACAATGCAAGTTGGGGTTGTGAACATACAAGGTTAAAGGCTTCACCACATAATCAAAGGGGCCGAACCCACGTGGTCTCCGGTTAGATTAAAAGAAAGCCCCCAACACAGTGACTCTCAATAGCCTAATCCTACACATGGATTGAGAAGTCTCTTGTTTCAAGCATGCAAAAAAGGGGGTAAGAAGATGGGGGATTAAAATAGAAGAAAATCTAAGTGGGTTTGGAAGGAGAAGAGAGAGGAGAAAGATGCGTAAACTTAAATAGAGAGCCTACCTTGTATCTTCTTTATTTTGCTTTACTTTGCGCGCTTTGTTTTTCTTGCTTTACTTCGATCTTTGCTTCAATCTTCGTCTTGATCTTTGGAAACTTGTCTTAATCTTCGAGAGCTTTGGGTTGCAGCACTTCAAGTCTACGATGGAGGCTTTGGAGGCTAGTGTATGAGTGTATATAAGTGTATGGGAGTATATAGGAACTAGGATTTGTGTATGGAGGCTAGGGTTTGGAAAACCTAAAGCAAACTAAGGTTCAGGGAGGCTATGAGCATTGTATATTGAAGAGTAGGGTGTTTAGACTGAGTTTGCGGACCCCTTTCACGCTGGAAGAGACTTTGTGTTTATAGAGAGAAGAATGACCTAGTGCCAGTTGTAGTGGCGCCAGCCACTTAGAAAAGTTTTTAAGTCAGCAAACAACGTATTTTCAAAAGATTTGAGCGCTTGTACTAGTGATTACCATGCAATTTTTAACCTGGCTTCATTAGGACTAACTCCGGAAGGTCTGGGAAGAATTTGAAAGGGCTAGGAATGGCCAGAAAGGAACAGGAAACCCTAGAATAGTCCCGGAGGTATTAGACTTGAAAAATGATGACAAAATGTTTTTGGAGGGTCGATCGAGCCATTAGGGGCAAAACGGTCAACTGGATCGAAAAACTACCAAGATAAACTCAAAATGTCCTAGAAGAAGACTCAAGGTTTGGAAACATTAGTTAGAATGTCCCAGGAGGTTACCGGTTTGTTATCCAGAGCCGGTGTGGCTAGAAGAGGCGACCGGCCCACCAAGGGCAAAACGATCATTTTACACTAGGTTCGCCGGAATTGACTCAAAATGATTCGGAGAGATAATGGAAGGTCGAGAATACTATAAGAAGCATTCTCGAGAGGTTACCGGTTTGATACTCAGAGCCGGTGTGGTTCCTGGGGCGTTTGGATGCCTAGGGGCAAAATAGTCATCTTGACTGAAAAGTCTCGAAATTAGCCCAAAACTGACTAGAAGGCAACTAATCATGCCGGATTTCCTTTAAGATAATCTTGGAAAGGTGGACTTGCCGTTCTGAGGACTTAGGTACTTTATCAAGAGACGTGCTAGAAATAGCCCTAGGGGCAGTTTGGTCATTTTTCACTGAAGTGGGCTAGCGGGCACTGATGTTGAACTAGGTTTTGAGTATTTTTGCCACTCTGATGGCGGTCCTGCGATGCAGGGGTTTGTTGGCAATTCCCTAAATCGACCTGTTTACGAGTATTTCCGCCACTCTGACGGTTGCGATGTTTACAAGTACTTCCGCTACTCTGACAGTTCGCGATCAGTCTTGAGACTGCCTGATCTCAAGAAGCTGCTAGATGGACTTAGCGCTTGAGGAATCAACTTTCTCGAAAGGCATGTCAAAACCGATATTTTTGTATTGGCGGGCTAGCAGGCGCCAAAGGTGGACGGTTCTACCATCTCGAGAACTTGGGGTCTTGTCCTAGTCGACGGGTTTAAAGGGACTTACCATTTTTAAGAGTTCACTTGAAAACGTGCCAGATTGGAGGGTCTTACCACCTTAGGGAATTAATTTTCTCGAAGGATGTGCCAAATTTAATTGGAATTGGAATTGAAAATGGAATTAGAAAGGGGACTTATCGTCTTTGGAAAGACGTGCCTATTGGAATTGGACCGAACAATGCCCCTAAGGGCATTTTGGTCATTTTGCCTCAATTTGGGCCCGACGGGCCCGTGAAGCGATGGATTGACTAGATTAGTTTAGAAAGTTGATTTAAATTGGAATACATCCATATTGACTTCAATACAAGTCTGGACAGACTGGAGACTGCTGAGCGGGTAAAAATGGGGTGCTTTCACTTGTCTGTTGGGGTTTAGGTATGATGCAAAGGCTTATTTTGGAGATAACGGATTGCCTCTGTATGCAGATACCATACATGTGCCGGTTTCATTCACCCTACACAACCATTCATTCAAAGAAAATAGAAAAAGCAATTTTATTTCTTTTGAGATAGAAAGCTAAAATTACATAGAGTAGGGGAAGGGAGCATTTTCTATGGAACTTTCCACCTATCTACCTAGACTACTTTGTGAGTCTTCAGCTTTGCCTTGTTAATATTGGGAGGTCGTTGAATGACCTTTTCTTTAGATTGCCCCTTGTCTTGTGGCAACCTTATCTCCATGAGCTAGAGGGATTGGGGCCCCTTTTATGAAATGATTCTTGGTTGCATGCCATGACCCTTGGGGTTTGGAACCCTTAGGAATTGGTAGGCTTATGATGTGAGATTGGCTCGTGGTTCGTTCTCTTAGAGGTTGATCATATAAATGGAGTGCAAGTGGCTTGAGTTACTTTGAAACTCTTGCCTTGGGACGATCACATATGCATGAGCAATTTAATAGCATGAATGATAAGATATTGATAGTAAGGCATTCATGTATGTAAGCATAATAACAATAGGAATAAGGAAATTGAAAATCAATTATTCTTTCCTCCTTGGTTTTTGAAAAGCACGTGGCTTAAATCGGGCAGAGGTTCGGCTATGCATGGGTACTATATAAACATGAGTTTGAGGGCTACTAATGCTTCCTAAAAAGCTCGGCTCCCAAATCTTCAAATCTAGGCTCACTTCTCAGGGTGGTGCCATTATAGGTTGGTGATCCAAGCCGGGGAACTATTTAAAGACCATTGGTTAGGTGACACATCTGCCTACCACCAATAGTCAATGTACTGTTCCCCCTTCTAACTAGAAGGTAGTAACCAGGGTCAGTATTCCATGAAAATGCATATGCAAGTGCGTGTGTGTGATTTTGGAAATTTGAGGAAAGAGCCCAATAATTCTCATTTATCCTGTCATACATAGCATACCTGGCAGTTTATGAACATAAATTAAAATGTGAACAAGGGTCCACCTATAAAACAAATGCACAGAGTTAGTACTTTTCGAGGAACTCAAATGCAAAATAAAGTATGATGTTATAAAAAATGGTTACGGAATTGGGAATTTAGAAATGGTTGTAACCACACCCCATAAAGGGTTGCCTACGTACTTCCTTAAAGAGGATCAAGTCAGTCATAGTTCAAACAAGAGTCCAAAAGAGTTGGAATTTTGAAATGGATTCCTATTTCTGAAAAGTTTCCTCTTCAGGAAAGTTTGAGTTTGAAAGTATTTCCTTTTTAGGAAGATTGGACTTTCAAAATGTTTCATTTTAAGAAAAATTAAACTTTTGAAATGTTTCCTGTTCAGGAAGATTGAGATTTGAAAAGATTTGATTTGATTTGAAAAGATTTGAGTTGATTTGAAAAGATTGGGTTTTGGAAATGTTTCCTTTTCAAGAAGATTTGATTTTTGAAATATTTCATTTTCAGAAAGATTTCATTTGATTTTGAAATATTTTCTTTTCAAAAAGATTGAGATTTGAAAAGATTTGATTTTGAAAAAGGCAAGTTTGGATTGTTTCCAAAATGGAAGGAGTTAAATCAAGTTTAAACTTTGAAGGTTTTGAAAAAGGAGCGATTTAAGGGATTTGAAATGGAAGGTTTTGATTTGATTGAAAAAGAAAGTTTGGAAAAGGGAAGTTTTGATTGATTTGGAAATGGAGGATTTTGAGGGTTTGAGAATGGTAGGATTTTGGCTTAAAAATGGAAGGTTTTCAAGTTGTCAAAAATAAGATTTTCCTAGGATTAGACTTCTAAGGTTTAATAGATATGAATTTTGGAAATGGTTCGAAAACTGAGTATTTTGAAAATATATTTTGGGGCCCGAAACCCTAACTTGGATTTTAAACATCCAAATGAATATCACACTTTGCCTAAAGCCATTCTAGCCATTGAAAGGCTAGAATCGCTTTAGGCTTGTGGCTTTAAAAAATGATGAAGGCGTGAAGCCAAAATAAAGACCTTTTCGGGTCGTTTTGATTGTCACACACTTTTCAAAACAACACTAGTTAAGAAAAGACTAGAATCATTACGAAACCGGTTTTTTGAAAAGAAACAAATGTAGGCTAACGGAAGTCATTTAAAATGTCACACTTTTTATAGAAAAACCTTAACCATAAAGGGTTAGGATCCGCCTAGAATTGTGGTTTTAAGAAAACTACTTTAGAAAATAGTTTTAGAGATTAGAGGAATGATGTAAATGCAAATGCAATTTGACGATAGTAACGACATAAAACATAGAAGGTTTAGGTATCACCACATTGCAAGAGGGTCTTTAGGCCATGCCGTGAAGCAAGTGAGGGCCAAGAAGAGAGTCTCGATCTGTAATCTCCTCTTGTTCACTCTCGACATAGACTTAATGTCCTCTTGTTTTCAAGTATGCAAAATAGGGGCATTTAGAGATAGGGGATTAAAAGATAGAAGAACCCAAGTGGGTTCGGAGGGAGAAGAGAAAGTAGGGAGTATCTAAAAGTAAAATGGGGATTACCTTGTCTCGTTTGCTTCTTTCTTCTGTGGAGGCTCAGGCCTTTGACTTGGGAAGGTTTTAGGAGCTTTCGAGTAGCGAGGCGAATCAGGAGATTGAGTGGCACATGCTTTGGGTTTAGCCATACGCCACTATGAGTGCGCAGAGTCATTTAATTTTGGCTTGAAAAAAGGCTGGATATGGGGCTGGTCAATTCGTAACTAATTCTGGGGGGTTATATGCCACTATTAGTGGCGCACAGCTAAAGAAAGGTCATGGTTCACTCGAAGTGGAGCAAGGAGGTTCTGGTTTGAAAAAAGAAGGTGGCAGACAGCAGGGCCTGACTAGAAATGGAAGGGAATACTTTGGAAAGTGTCCCAGAGGTTGCCGGTTTGATTCCCAGAGCTGGTATGGTTAAAGAAAGTGATCGGATGGCGGTCACCTCATCTTAGGAGTTCTAGGGTTAACCAAGATTGGTCGAGCTTAATTAGGTTGACCAAAGTTTATTGAAGTTGACTGGGTTGACCAGAGTTGACTGGGGTTCACCAGACTTGACTAGAGTGTTACCGGTTTGATACCCTGAGCTATTGTGCTTTCCTAAGGCGTTTGGATGCCTAGGGCAAGGCGGTCATTTTGACCGGGGATCCTCTGAGAAAAGACCAGGGTTGACTAGATGGCACTGGATATATCAGACTGTCTAGGGATGGCTCTGGAGGGTGGTTTTACCGTTCTGAAGACTTTATGCTTTCTTAAGGAACGCGTCGGGCTCTTTAGGGGCGAAATGGTCATTTTTCACTAGGACGGGCTAGCAGGCGTTAGTGTTGACTGGTCTAGATTTGGTCTGAATTTCTGTCCGAGGAATTGGTACTTTCTCGATGAACAGGCTTGAAAGGGTCTTACCGCCTTGAGGGATAAACTTTCTCGAAGGTTGTGCTGGACTGGGACGGTCTTCCATTCTTAAGGGATTTGTGCTTTCTTAAAGAATGTTCCGAGCTTGGATAGTCTTCTGTTCTTGAGGGATTTGTGCTTTCTTAAAGAACGTGCTGGATTAGTAGACATTCTATATTGGTGGGCTAGCAGGCGCCAGAAGTGAACCGCTATTTCATCTCGGGGACTTAGGTACTTTTCGGAGATGAGTGTGAAAGGGGCTTTATCGATCTGAGAAATAAACCTTATCGGTGATCGCAGGATTGAATGGTCTTACTGTCAATGAGGGATAAACTTTCTTGAATGACAGGATAAATGGATTTCACTTTGGATTTGAATGGATTTATCGTCTTATTCAAGACGTGCCGATTTGGATTGGACTGACTAATGCAACAGAGGCATTTTGGTCATTTTCCTCTAGTGGGCCCAACGGGCCCGCAAGGGGGTTGACGGATTGGATTGGATATAGGAAGCTGGTTTGAACTTTGAGTATGCTTGTGTTGGTTTGGAGGTGCTTTCGGTCGGGCCAGAGATCGGCGAGTGGCCAAAATGGGGTGCTAACAATCGCTCCAAGAGACTTCTTGGTTTGTCTCAAGAGACTTACATTACGAAGGTCTTTAAGTGATTCAGAATGCAAGACTACAAACCCATTGATACTCATATCACGAACAAATGTCTAAGCCTTGATATGGAACCTAAGACTCCATAAGAGAAAGAACAAATGTCTCGAGTACCATATTGCAATGCCGTAGGGAGCTTGATGTACGTTTGTCCCGCCCTGGTCTTTGGATACCAGAGCCCTGTTGGCTAAAGGAAAAGCACGGTGCTCTCTTATTAGAAATCATCCTCCTAGAAGAACAAGTGCAACAGGGTTTGAACTTGAAAATTTAATTTGATTTAAGGGCTTTTAAAAGAAGTTTGAAGTCATCACCTAACTTAGTTGAGGTGAGTTTGGTCATCTAAAACTAAGTGTAATCTGAAGACTTAACTTAATTTTTTTGAAAAAGGTTTTTGGAAAATATGTCTTAATAACCTTTTGAAAGCACTTTTGAAAACGTGACTCTAATTTTAGTCTTTGAAACAAAAATCTATGGTCCGGGAGTTAGTTACATATAGGGAAGATATCCTAAGATCATCACCCCACCCTGCCCTTTCGGTTCCTACATGTCTAATCACCCTTAATTTACTCACTTGAATAACTAGTTACTATTATCCACTTAATATCCACTTTAGAATTTTGAAAATGGGGTTTGGTCATCACTTTTTGAATAAATGATGTATGATGTATGTTTTGAAAGAAGACGTTTGAAAACATGGAAACTTTGAAAGGATTTGAGATAGGGATTTTAAATTGATTGAAATTTTTGAAAAGGGAACTTGGGATGAAATAAAGGTTATGATCGCACCATTTTAGGTTGCCTACGTATCTTATTTGGTGAGAATCAAGTCATTCGTAGTTTGGGCAAGGCCCAATAGAAAAGAGGGACATTAGGGCATTTGGAATGCTTTGAAGACACATTGAGGTCTTTGGAAAGGTTTGAAGACACTTTTTGGTTTTTGGAAAAAAGAGAACTTGAGAGTTTAGAAAAATGCCTTTGAAATAGGACTATGGATGTTTGAAGTGGAGAGTGTGGGTGACAAAAATGTAAAAGTGAATACCACCTTTTGCCTTCAAACACCTTCAAATCTCCATGGATGCTTTAGCTTGAACTTGAATAGCCTCAAAAAGGCTTGAAGGGGCTAGAATGGGATTGTCTATGGCATTGAGGGCTTTATAGGTATGGTGTATGGGCTAAAGAGAGGTGGAATCTAACCTAAGTGTTTGGAGGGTGAGATGTATATGAAAATTCGAGGTTTAGATGATATTTCTATAGAGCTTTGCTCCTGTTTTTTATTCTAGAATATGCAAAGGGGGAGGCTTGTATTTATAGGCAATTTAGGGAGACTTGGCACATAAAGTACATGCACCTGGGATAATTTTGCCCTGGTGCATGTGCTCCATGTGCTACTACTGTTCCACAGAATGAAGGCCACGTGACACACTTTGTATTGGCAAAATCTTAGGGGGTAAGCCAAGTTTGATCAATCTGATCAAAAACCGGGCGCTTGTAGCATACGCTCCGCTGCTGGGAATGTTTATTTAAACTTTGCCTCGATAATTATGCAATCTGAGAAAGATTTGAAAAAATCGGTTGCATCCACGATGTTCTCCAAGTGTTTTTCAAGAACCTGAAATTTTTGGGGAACTTGAAAGGTGTTCAAAAGAATATTGTTTAGAGAAGCATGCATGAAAACACACTTTTGCGAAGCGTCTGTGATACGCTCCACGGATGTTTAAAAATAGCCATTTTTGGGCCACATGATCGATGTAAGCACCCCATTTTTGTCTGCTCAGTAGTCTCCGGCCCGTCTAGACTTGTATTCAAGTCAATATGGACATATTCTGAGTCAACTCAATTTTCCAAGTCTAATCCTGTCAATCAATCGCTATGCAGGCCCATTGGGCCAAAATAGAGGTAAAATGACCAAAACGCCCTTAGTGGCATTGCTTGGTCCAATTCCAGTAGGTGTGTCTTTTCGAAGGCAGTAAGTCTCCTTTTTCAATCCAATTCCAATCCAATTCCAGTCCAATTTCAATTCCAATTAAATTTGGCACATCCCTCAAGAAAGTTAATTCCTTAAGGCGGTTAAGTCCACCATGTCTAGCACATTTTCAAAGAAACTTTTTGGAATGATAAGTCCCTTCAAACCCGTCGACCGGGATGAGACCCCAAGTCCCCTAGATGGTAGAATGGTTTACCTTTGGCGCACGTTAGCCCGCAATGCAGCAATGTCCGTTTCGGTATGCCTTTCGAGAAAATTGATTCCTCAGGCGCTAAGTCCGCTTAATAGCTTCCAGAGATTAGGCAAACTTTGGAATGATCGCGACCCGTTAGAGTAACGGAAATACTTGTAAACATTACAACCGTCAGAGTGGTAGAAACACTCGCAAACAGGTCGATATAGGGAATTACTAACAAACCTTTATATAATGGGACTGCCGTTAGAGTGACAGAAACACTCAAAAGCCTGGTTAGCACCAGTGCCTGCCAGCCCACTCTGGTGAAAAATGACCAAACTGTCCCTAGGGCCATTTTCGGCATGTTTCTCCAGACAGTACCTAAGTCCTTAGAACGGTAAGTCCACCCTTCCATGATTGTCTTAAAGAAAATTTGGCATGGTTAAGTGCCTTCCAGTCAGTTTCAAGCCAATTCCAAGACATTTCGGTCAAAACGACCATTTTGCCCCTAGGCATCCAAACGCCTCCGGGAACCACTCCGGCTTTGGGTATCAAATTGGTAACCTTCTGAGGATGCTTCTAATAGTATGCTCAACCTTCTAACACCTTTCTGGATCATTCCGAGTCGATTCTTGTACGCCCGATGCAAAATGACCACTTTGCCCCTAGTGGGCCGGTCGCCTTTTCCAACCACATTGGCTTTGGGTATCAAATCGGCAACCCCTCGAAACACTCTCGAAAGTGTTTTCAATCTTCTAGTCTTCTCACAGTTCAGTCCGGGTCCTTTCTGGTGTTTCTCCGATTCAAATGACCGTTTTGCCCCTAATGGGCCGGTTGGCCTTCTCAAATATTTCGACAATGTTTCTTAAGTCCGTTACCTCTAGGACACTCTTTTGAGAGTTCCTGTCTATCTCTAGCCTTCTAGATCATTCCCGGACCTTCTGGAGTCACTCCTAGTAGAGCCAAGCCAAATATTGCATGGTAGTCACTAGGATAGGTGCCCAAATCTTTTACCTTGCGTCCCAAAGGTCAAAAGATACGTTTCTTGCCACCTTAAAACTTTCCTAAGTGGCTGGCACCACTAGTAGTGGCGCCAAGCCAATAAATGGCCTGGCACCATTGTAACAAGCGCCAATTTCTGTTTCAATTGCCTATAAATATAGAGCATCCCTCTGTATAAAAGGGTCCGTAAACTCAGTCCAGAAACTCTATCTCTCTGAAAATAGAGCTTGAAGTCCCTCAAAACCCTAATTCTCCCAAGCTTCTTCAAACCCTAGCCTCCATACACAAACCCTAACTCACATATACTCCTATACACTCTTACACTAGCCTCCAAAATCTCTATTGAAGACTTGAAGTGCTGCAATCCAAAGCTCCTGAAGATCAAGACAAGCCACTAAAGACTGACGCAAAGTAAAGTGAGGACAGAAGCAAAGCAAGCAAATAAAAGCGAGCAAAATAAGAATATACAAGGTAGGCTTTCTTTTACATTTACGCAATTTTTCCCCTCTCTCTTCTCTCCCCAAACCCACTTGGATTTTCTTCTATTTTAATCCCCTATCTTCTTCATTCCTTTCTTGCATGCTTGAAACAAGGGACTTCCCTGTCCATGTGTAGGATAAGGCTATTGGAAGTCATCGTGTCAGGGGCTTTCTTTTAGTCTAACTAGAGACCACGTTGGTTCGGCCCCCTTGATTATGTGGTGAAGCCTTAACCTTGTATGTTCACAACCTCAACTTGCATTATGCATATCATGATCTTGCATTCCTCCAAAATTCGTTTTCAAACTTGTTTTCAAAACTTGCATCAAAACCATTTTCAAAACTTGCATTAAATTTTCTTCTTCAAAACTTGTTTTTAAAATCACAATCCTAAGGTGATTCTAGTATTTCCATGGTTAGGGTTGTTTTAGGAAAGTGTTACATTTAAAGTGGCCAATATGGTCCATATTTTCAAATCCTTGTTGTTTTCAAAACTACTATCTTAGAGTGGTTCTAGCCTTCTTATAGTTAGAATCATTTTAGAAAAGTGAGATATTTTATGGACTTTCTAAAAACTCTCTTTCTAAAAATCTCTTTTCCAATACACTTTCTAAAAATTCTCTCGAACCTCCTTTTCAAAATTCTTTTCCAAAATTGCTTTCTTAAAATTTCCTTCAAAAATCTATTTTTCAAAACTCCTTTTCACACTCCTTTTCAAAAACTCTCTTTTCAAAATTCATTTTTCAAAAACTCATTTTTAAAATCTCCTTCCAAAAAACCTTTTCTTTCCAAAAATTCTACTTTCCAAAAATCTCTTTCGTTAGAGCCTAAGCCAAGCCCTAGAGCCAACGATTAGGAAACCCTAATTTTCTTTCTTAAAACATGATTTCCAATCTTGCCTCAAAACCTAGGTTTTCAAAATCTCCCTTTTCTTACATCAAAATCATAAATTTCCTAAAGCTATTTTTACGCCAAAACTATAGATCCTCAAAATCTAGGATTTCCAAAACTTCACTTTCCAAATCCATCTCGAATCTAATCTTTCCTTTAGAAAACCAAATCCAATCTTCTCATTTAGGAAACTAGATCCAATCCTCCATTTTTGGAAACAAAATCAAAACACTTCTTCTTAGAAACAAAATCCAAATCTTTCCTAGTTCCAATCTTTCCTAATCTCATACTTTCCTAAACCTTAAGTTTTCAAAACTTGAACTCTCAAATCTTTCCTCATCTAAACCTTCCCTAATTCCAACTTTTCTTAATTCCATACATTTCCAAATTTCAACTTTCCAAATCTAAATTTTCAAATCTTTCTTAAACTCAAATCTTTTCTAATCTCAAGTATTTTTAAAACTCAAACTTTGAATCTTTCTAAAATTCCAAAATTTCTAAATTTCAAATCTTTCCTCAATCCAAAACTTTCTTAAATCAAAACTTTCTAAATCCAAAACTTCCTTAAGTTAAAACTTTCTAAATTCAAAACTTTCTTAAGTTAGAACTTTCTAAATTCTAAACTTTCCAAATTCCAAATCTCTCTTAAATCAAACTTTTTCTAATTCAAATATTTCCAAAAATCAATTTTTTTCTTAAGAAGGAAACTTTCCAAAAGCTTAAACTTTCCAATTTCAAAAACATTCATTTTTTCTAAAACGAAACCTTTCTTATTTCAAAACTTTCCAAATCAAAACTTTCCTAAATTGAAAAACTTTCCTTAAACGAAACTTTCATAATTCAAACCATCCCTAAATCCAACTTTTCCTAATCTTCCAAGTCCAATATTCGAGTCAAATCTTTCTTAAACCTCAAGTCTTTTCTAATCCTATCTTTTTTAATTCTAGGTTTTCTAAATCTCAATCTTTCCAAAATAAGTCTAAATCATTCTTCCAATTCTATCTTTCTAAATCAAAGTCCAACCTTCTCAATTCCAAATATTCTATTCTAAGTTTAAATCAAACCCTTTTTCAAACCAAAATTCATTTTTCAAATCAAACCTTCTATTTTCTATCGAACTCTTGTCCGAATTACGACTGACCTGATTTCTCAAAAAGGATACGTAGGCAACCCTCATGGGTGCGATCATAACTCTTTTCAAATATCTAATTCCATAACTTTTTTTTTTTTTAAATCTCCAATTGTACAATCTTCTTCAAGTTTTCAATTCCATATTCTATTTCAAATTTCTAATTCCAAAAATCTATTTTCAAATCTCTATTTCTAATCTCTAAAACTTTCTTTCAAAATCAAATCTCTTTTCTAAAATCGAATCAAGTCTTTTCGAATTTGTTTCAAAATCAAATCTTATCATTGCACTTGCATATCATGCATCATGTCAATTCCTTTGTAAAGATTCTTTTCAAAAGTGGATAGTTTTGGACATTTGTTAATTGAAGACTTTGATGGATGAATCTAGGATAAATAGACATGTAGGTACCGCAAAGGCGGGATAGGATGATGGCTTACTACGTCTTCCCTACATGTAACCAATCTCCGAACTTAGAATCACTATTTTCGGAAGACCAAATGGAGTTATTTTCAAAAAAGGGCTTAAATATTTTCTAAAGGTTTCTAAACAACCTGTTTTCTTAAAAAAAAACCTCTCTTGAGGAAGTATTTTCAAAATCGTTTTCAAAAACCCTAAGTGTAGTCTTCAGATTGTGCTTAATATTAGGTGACCTAACTCACATTAATCAAGTTAGGTGGCGACTCCAATTGTTTTTCAAAAACCCTTTATTCAAATCAAATTTTCAATCCAAACCTAGTAGCACTCATTCTTTTAGGAGGATGAGTTCTAACGAGAGAGTACAATATTTTTCCTGCTTGTGTGTGTATTACTCGTGTGTAAAAAATATGAGCGCGACAATCAGGGCCTTCGAGAAATGATCTCTCCGTTTGGACTGTACTGATGGAAAGTGCTATAGAAATACTTTCGGGAACTCCCTAATTTACAAATTTCTCAAGTCGTTTAACGATGCATTATAATTAGGAATTGGAAGAAAAGACAACCTTGACCAAGCGTTTGTGAGATGCTCTAGAGTTTACTGAAAGTGGCAGTTTTTGAGCTATGCGATCGGGGGCTTTGGGAAGCGTTCCATTCAATTGAGCCATATCAATGGAAAGACCTATGGACAAACTTTTAGGAATTTCCTAATTGACGTATTTCTCAAGTCATTTGACAATGCGTTATAACCCAAGAATTGGGAGGAAAAGATAACCCTAGCGGAGCGTTTGTGAGATGCTCCAGGGGACTTCCATTGAGTTAGAAGTGTTTAGAGTCACAGGGTTCATGTATAATAGGATCTACCAATTTGGTACCCATAGCTAGTGTGCTTTCGAGGTGCGCTCGGGCTGCAAGGGGTAAAACGGTCATTTTGACTAGAATTGTTCGAAAAGGGTCAAGATGGATTGGTGTGGCATAATAAGCGTGCCGGACTATTTGGGAACATTTCTAGAAGGTGTATTTACTGTTTGAAGGGATTTGTACTGTGTTGGGGTGCCTAGGGACAAAAGGGTCATTTTGATTAAAGTTGACCAAAATGGGACCGGAATTGGTCAGGATGGCGTATTGAGTATGCCTAACTGTCTAGAAACATTTTGTAAGGATGGACTTACCGTCTTGAGGAATTTTAAAATTTCTCAAAGATGTGCCTAGAGTGGGGGCCCAGAGGGTGATTAGGCATCGATTGGGCCTAACAGGCCCGCAAGGCGATTGGTAGACTAGATTGGATTTAAATTGAATGGACTTAGCATCTTAAGAAAAATGTGCTGGATTGGATCAGATTGGACGATGCAATCCAATCTAGGGAGGTTCAAGTTGATGTCTAAAAACTGATTGGGCCTAAAAATGGGTGCGTTTTGGTTATTAGGCTTCTGGTGGGCCTAGAGGGCCCGAGAAGCATTTGACTTGATTGGACAAAGGTTTGAAGGTTGGTTTGGGCTTGGATATTCCTATGGGGTTTTAACAGGGAGTTTAGTCAGGTTGGAGATTGCTAAATGGGCAAGAATGGGGTGCTTACAATTGCTCCTTTTTTTTTGTCTTTGCTTGTTAAAGACGAAAAATGAAAAAGGAAGGATCCCATATTGATTGTGAGGCAATCGGAGGGACCGGAGTTGAATAATTTGTGGAGAGTTAGTTATCTCGAACCGACATTCTGTCTGGGGGAATGGTACTCCCCTGGGAAGGTTTAGGGCTAATATCTGGACAATGATTCTCTCTGAATTGACGCTCCGTCTGACGAAAGGGTGCATCCTCTAGGGAGGTTCAAGTTGATGTCTAAAAACTGATTCTTCTTGAGCTGATGCTCCATCTAGTGGAATGTTGCTCCTCTAGGGAGGTTCAAGGTTGATGACTGGAAACTCATTCTTCATAAACTAGCGCTCGGTCGTGTGAAATTTTACTCCTTTAGGGAGGTTCAAGTTGATGTTTGAAAATTGATTCTTCTTAAACTGACGCTCCGTCTGGCAGAATGCTGCTTCTCTGGGGAGGTTCGAGGTTGATGTCTGGAAATTGATTCTTCTTAAACTATCGTTTTGTCTGGTGGAATGTTGCTCCTTTGGGGAGGTTCAAGGTTAATGTCTGGAAACTGATGCTTCTTGAATTGACGGTCTGTCTGGCAAAATGTTGCTCCCCTGGGGAGGTTCAAGGTTGATGTCTAAAAGTTGATTCTTCTTGAGCTGAAGCTCCGTCTAGTGGAAAGCTACTCCTCTTGCGGAGGTTGAAGTTTAATATCTGCTTTTGAAGGAGAAAGCTCAGAAACCTAATTTGCTTTTTCAAAAGAAGCTCAGAAACCCAATCTGCTTTTGACGGAGAAAGCTCGAAAATCCAATCTTCTTTTTCGGAGGAAGCTCGAAAACTCAATATGCTTTTAACAGAGAAAGCTCAAAAACCTAATCTACTTTTTCAGAGAAAGCTTAAAAACTCAATCTGCTTTTGATGAAGAAAGCTCAGAAACCCAATTTGCTTTTTCGGAAAAAGCTCGAAAACCCAATCTGCTTTTTCGAAGGAAGTTCTGAAACCATTATATGCTTTGTTGGGAGAAGTTTTGAAACCCAATCTGCTTTTTCGAAAGAAGCTCTGAAATCTAATCTGCTTTTTTGGAGAAAGCTCGGAAACCCATCTGCTTTTTCGGAGGAAGCTTTGAAACCCAATTTGCTTTTTCAAAGGAAACTCAAAAACCCAATCTACTTTTTTGGAGGAAACTCTAAAACCCAAAATGCTTTTTTGGACGAAACTCGAAAACCTAGAAGCTCTAAAACCCAATATTTGCTGATAGGAGGGCCTTTGCTTATAGTTCTTTTGTTTTGAATGTTGGTGATGATGACATTTGCCTTTTCTTGGAGAGTAATTCCTTTACTGAGCTGATTGTTGACTTTTGCCTTTGACTGGCACGGAAAAATTCTAGTCAATGTGCTTCCTTGGGTTTGAATGTCTTGAATTTGGTTTTGGAGAGGGTGAGGTCTCTTTTTGAAAGGTTTGAGTTATCTGGGAGGTCAAACATCTTTATGTCGGTTTTTATTAATGGATCAACTGGTTTGAAATCAAATAGGAGGTGCAGGGTGGGCCGTTGGCTTAGTTTTTATGATTTCTGAAGGTTGAGATATGGTATTCAAAAATTAATAGGGGAGGTCGTTGGTGGTTCATTGCCCCATTTTCTGTGGTTTTGAAAAGGTTGGACCAGGCTGTTCATGGTTGATTGGGAGATCGAGGGTGATTCATTGCCCCATTCTCTATTTCTTGTTGTATATGGATGCCAATTCAAGTTTTCTGGGCCGTGCGTCATTCCAGTGTTTGGATTCTGGCTGATAAACCTTCCGAGATATTGTGCTTATGCTTCGAAACACCTTTTCTTTTGTAGTCACCTGAACACTTGTCAGTGTATTTTGTTAGACATGTCATTTGGTATATACTGTACAAGTCCACTGAAGGGATGTATGTATAGGTTTATATATAGGTTAGAATGAATGCACATCATACTTTTTAATGAATGAATAGGTTGATTCATGAATGAAATCGAATACATGTCAAACTTTTTGATGAATGCACACATTTGATACATGGATGAAAATGAATGCATATCATATATTTTAATGAATGTATATACAGGAATAGAATTGAATGCATATCATATTTTTTGATGAATGTATAGAGATGGATTTTAAATGCATGCCATACTTTCTAATGAAGGCATAGGTTTTTTTATTTTATTTTTTAATATGGAATGGATTCAAATGCATGTCGTACTCTGGAATGATTTAATGAATGCATGAACAGATATGGTTTATACAGGAATTGAAATGAATGCATGTCTTACTTGTTGATGAATGTACATGGATGGAATTAAATGCATGTCATACTTTTTTATAAATGCTCATGTAGAGATGGAATTGAATACATGTCATATGTATATATATTTGACGAATACTCATGTAGGGATGGAATTGAATACATGTCATACTTTTTAATGAATGCATGAACCGAATTGATATACACAGGAATTGACTGGATGTACGGGTTATACATGTCATGAATGCACAAGTACTGCATGAATATAGGTTATTTATGAAGAATTCTCCAGGATTGCCACAATGCCCATACTCTTAGGATTCTGCTTCCCTTCCATGATCTTGCACCTTTGGTTTTGTCCCATTCTTATCGAGGTGTAATAGCATGTGCACCATTCTCAAGGGATCTTGACCTTTTGAGTTGCCAATTACTATCTTATCCATACTTTCTACAGGGTTACTATTTGGGAATTTTATGTCTTCACTTGGTTTTCTCTCTCATATCTTCATATTCCACTGTCACTTGAGTAACAAATTGCCTGCCCTTTGCAGAGAGATAAACATCTTGGCTCTCAATCCGAGAAGACTTCTTTTAGGACCATAATATAGGCCCGGTTTAAGGGTTGTAAGAAATGAAGGGATATTTAGGCTCAGAGATTTTCTTTTAGTGGGTTGTTTAAACTAAAACCATGTGAGCTCACCTTAGAGCATGACATTGCCCCTGCATTCCTTCTCGTTCTCTCTTTCTTTCTTTTTTTTTTTTAAATACTTGTTTTTGTATTGTTCAAGCTTATTTGGACTAAGTAATTTTCTTTGATCAGAGAGGACTTTGCTGTGGACCGTAGCGTAGGCTAGGTTGAGAGGTTTATGAATAAAGGAATATAAAGGCTTAAACATTATCACTTGTGGGGTTCCGAAAGACCCATGATCACCTTTGGCAATTTAACTTCCATTTCCTTCTCCATTCTTTCCTTCTTACCTTTTTTTTTTTTATTCTTTTGGACTTTTTTCTCCCTTATGATTAGAACTCTCCATAAAGACTTGTTCTTATGTCGACCTTTAGAGGTGCCAACTTCTATTTTTATTTTTATTTTTTTTGTCATTCAAGAACTCTTCTTTGTGCCGAAAAACTTGCTGCTACGCTTGTTCTTAGAGATGTAGCTAATGCCGTATCCTCTTGGGAATCACCATCTTCATTGCGAGCTAATTAATTCTCATTTATGGTTTTTGCCTTTACCTAGTGTGGACGGTGATCATCAGGTCAGTTATTTTTTTTCAAAGGATATGACCGACTTAAGTGGGCTTTGCGAGAGGATGTCTCCAACTGTATGGTAGTAGAATCAAGGGCATTTCTTCATTTCAGATTAAATTACTTAGTCTATAAAGCCTTTTTACAAAATTTAGACAATATTCCTAAATAAATCCCTATACTTTCTATCGAATCAACCACCATGTGCTTACCCTAATATAGGGGATGGTTCTTGGTTTGAAAATATCTGAATGGAAATCACTTACAACTCTAGTGGGTTGAGCAAAGGGAAGTGTTTATTTCTTTTGGAAGGATTGAATGATGGCTTTTCTTCATTTTGAGAGCTTGGCTATCCATCGCTTAGCTAGGATATCATTCAAGTGTCGCCTCTTTAGTAAGCTCTACATTTCTTTGTTGAGTCTACCTTCTTCTTCTCTTTCACTCTTTATCTTTCTCTCAAAGGTTTCAATCTCCGTTGAATGTGTTACCCATGCTATCCCATCCTTCAAGTCGAGTCATTACAGATTGGGGAAGAATCCCTAAAAGCAATCATTATCCATAAGAGTATGAGTCAAAGGGAATGAACTCGAGTCCGTCATTTTGATTTCATTTTTTTTTTACACATGGCATGACCTTAATTGAAAGCATAAGCATAAGACAGGAATAAGGACAGGAAAAGTAAAAGATAGGAAGGAAAGTGGATGAATCCAGAAAACATCACTTTTTCTTTTTGAATTGATAAGCCCCTCAAATAGGCTTTGGGATTGTTCCAAACTTCTCCATGCTTAATTTGCTAGGTGCCTTGCTGGGACACGCGAGGCTAATCGAATTGTCGTCTGCGACATTCAGGGTGCCAGTAGTGATGGTATAGTTGTGGACCACTTTTTTCTTTCCTTTTTTTCACTTTAAATGTGATGCCCCGGCTACCCCCTAGGACTTATAGTTTCTCAATGTTATCCTTTCCTCTGTTAAGACTATCTGGATCAGCCTCATCTCTCGTGATAAAATTGATGGTGTGGTCTGGTAATGGGCAGGGAGTGACAGGAGTTGGGTTGGCTTCTTGTATGCCAATAACTTTTGAGTCAATAAAGTCCTAAATTTTATGCTTCAAAGAGAAGTACACCTCAGTGTCATGACATTGACCACCCGAATGATATTCACAGGTTGCTGCTGAGTTGAAATTGGGTGGTAAGGGATTGGGCAAAGGCCGAGAGGGTAATAAGCTGTGGTTTGTGTGCAGGAAAGTTTAGTAAAAACTCAGTTTCTCCAACTCGCTCTTTTCAATCAGAAGGGTGTCTTAGATGTTTTTGAAGGCCGAGGATCAGGTTTTGGAGTAATAATAGCTGGGTCAATGGCTTGGAAACGAAGGAGGTTTTGGATTTTACCTTTCAAAGTGGGACAATCTTCTGTGTGATGGTCGGATGAGTTGGAATGGTATTCACATGATATATTAGAATTATATGATTCAGGGGTCTGATTGAAGATAGGCATGGAAGGTACCGAAACGAGATGATTAGCTTGGCAAAGTTGTTGGTAGGCGGTAGTTAGAGAGCAAGCCAATGGGGTGTAATCCCGATCTTTTCCCTTGGTCCTTTTTTGGAGGACAATGTGTTCTTTATACGTTTGGACTCGGAGAGCCTCCGCCTACTCATCGAGCGTTATACCTGTATGGGATAGGAGCTAAGAGACCATTATTTCTATTTTGGTCATCCTATTCCCAAGTCTTCTTATTTCTTCTAGTAGCTAAGCATGGCCTTGCTTAAAGGCTGAGCTTGGTGGCATATTGAATGGCTCTATGGATGCTATATGTTCTGAAATGAGCAACTACTTTTTTCTGGGATGGCAACATATACGGGGAAGTTTTCTGCAAGCGTGGACTTTGCCCCTTCTTTTCTTTTTTTGAAATGAGAGAGGAAGTAAAGAGAGAGTGAAAAACAAGGAAAAATGAAAAGTTAGTGCCTTAATTTAAAAGTTTTTATGCAATGCATACTTTAGGGGTGCTCCTACTATTTGAGGGGGACTAAGCATGATGTGTTGGCTCACTTTTGGAAATAGAGGATTGCCCCTGTATGCAGTACCATACCTGTGCAAATACGTTCGTTCATTCATTCATTCATACAATCATGCATTCATTCGATAAAAGTAGGAAGGACAGTTTTATTGCATTTGATTTTTTTTTTGTACATGGAATTGAAAGTAAATTTAAAGGGGAAGGGGAACATTTTTCTTAGGACTTTCACCTATTCTATTTTTACATTTGAAATCCTAAACTACTCTTAAGCCATTGGATTCACTTTCTTTGATGGAGGTCGGTGAGAGACCTTGATTTCAGATTGCCCCTTGTCTTCTTGGCAGTCCTATCTCCATGAGTAAAGAGGGATTAGGGCCTCTCTTTATAAGATGATTTTGATGTATGTCATGAGTCCTTAGGGTCACTTGGTACCCTTAGGAGTTTTTGGTTGGCTTGATTTAAGCGAGAAGGTCTTTGAGCCATTATTTGGGGGTTAATCAAATGTATGGAAATGCAATAACCTGAGTTACTTTGAGAACTCTAGTCTTGGAATAAATACAGATGCATACGAAAAGATATATAAATATCATAATGACAGGAATCAAGCAGCATAACAGCATGAATTGAACAGAATGTAAGGGAAAGTAAAGTGGTCGCCCTTTCCTCCTTGGTTTTGAAATTAACGCGCGTCTTAAATCCGACAGAGGTTCGGCTATGCATGGGGTACTACATGAGCATAAGGTTAGGGGTTTACTAATGCTTCCTAAAAAGCTCGGTTCTTGAACCTTTAAACCTTCGACGTCCACCCCCGAAAGGATGAACTCATTCTTTGGTTGGTGATTCGAGCGGGGGAACTATCAAGAGACTGTAGGCTAAGAAACTGACACAACATCTGCCCACAGTCAATATACTGTTCCCCTTTCTATCTAGAAGGGTAGTAACCAAGTAATTATGCAAAAATGCAAATGCAAGTGAGCGCACCAAGTGTGTGTGAAATTTTTGAAAATGGAGGAAAGGACCCAACAATACACGTCCTATCTTGTTCATTCATTACATGCATGGCAGTTAATTATGACATAAAAAAAAGTTAACTGTGAACAAATGTCCACCTACAAAAAGAAAATGCGAAGAGTTAGTAACTTTTCAAAAAACTCAATGCAATATAAAATAGATGGTTAATGCAAGAGCATGAATATGGAAAGCATTACAAGAGCATGCAAATGGATGTTGATGCAAGAGCATGAACGTAGGTAATAATACTTGTTTGAAAACTATTTTGGAAATTACGTTTGTTTTTACAAATTTATGATTTTGAAAAGATTTTTTTTTTGGGAACTTTGAAAAATGTTAAAAAGTGGACAAAATTGGACAAAGTAACCGGAGATTCTGGGTGAGTGAAGGATGAAGAGACATAATAATGGCCTAACCCTCTAAGTGTCACTAGCGAAGTCACCAACTGTCGTGCCCAGGTTTTTGGACACTAGAGCCCTCTTGGCTCGGAAAAAGCACAGTGCTCTCTTATTAGAACTCATCCTCCTAGAAGAACAAATGCGATGGGGTTTGAGCTTGAAAACTTGATTTGATTTAAAGACTTTTGGAAGAAGTTTGGAGTCGCCACCTAACTTTGTTAAGGTCAGTTAGGACACCTAAAACTATGTGTAATCTGAAGACTTAGGTTTTTTGAAAAAGGTTTTGAAAATGTCATTTTAAGAAGGTTTTTGGAAAATAGGTCTTAATAACCTTTTGAAAGCCCTTTTGAAAACGTGATGCCGATTTTGATCTTTGAAATAGAAATCTATGGTTCGAGGGTTGGTTATGTATAGGGAAGATATCCTAAGATCATCACCCTACCCTGCCATTTCGGTACCTACACGTCTAATCACCATTAATTTACTCACTTGAATAACTGGTTACTATTATCCACTTAATATCCACTTTAGAATTTTAAAAATAGAGTTTGGTCACTCACTTGAATGACCTAGGGTTAGAAGGTGGTTTTAAACTAGGGCTTTGACATAGTGGTTTTGGAAAGGTGGTTTTATGCATGAAACTTGAAAGTGTGTTTTGAAAACAATTTATGGAAACTACTCAAGTGCGTGTTGAGTTCTTGTGGTTAGTAGTTGGAAACCATTCAACAGAGGGTTTTGTTGGAACCATTTTAACCACTAACTTAAAAGAGTAAAACTTGTGAAAATCAATATTGAATTGATAGTTTTGAAGAATTCTTTACTTGAAAATTTTAAAAAGAATGGACCTTCAAAAATTAGTTTTGGAAAGGAGGCTTTGGAAAGCCACTTTTGAGATTTTGAAAACCACTCTTAAAAATAAGGGTTCATATGGTTGATTTGAAGGAAATCACTCCAAAGAGGACTACATGGGACCATTCCAACAATAATATTCAAGAGAGCAAAGCTTCTAAAAATCAAGATAATTAAAAATGATAGTGTTTGAAATACCATTTTATGCAAATTAAAGAGAATGAAATTTGGGGACGCTTCTTGAAGAGGGTTGTTTTGAAAACCACATTTAGGGTGTAGAAAAACCCATTCTAATAAACTGGGGTTCATATGGTCAAAATAGTGAGAAAACCACTCAAGAGAGGGTTTCAAGGGACCATTTTAACCATAAGGTTCAAGAGAGTGGATTCTACAAAATCAATATAAAAGTCAAGGGGCTTAAAGGGCGGTTTTCTAATATATGAAAATTGACCTAGGCTTTAAGGAATCAACTCTTAGAACCAGTGTTAGAAAACACGTGGATATGGAATTTGAAGACGACATAGAAATGAAGGTAGTGAAAATTTTTACAAAATGATGATGGACATGAAAATGAGACCAAGCATGCAATATATGATCATGGTAACCATATGCAACGAGGTCATGAATTCATACAATGCTATAGGCCACATCAAATTGTAAGGTACTCCAAGGCCATACCATCTTAAAGTAAGCTAGTGAGAAATTTTCCTACACGGTGGCTTTCACAAGCTTTCCTCTAGGCGTGAACTTGGAGCTCTCTTGTTTCAAGCATGCAAGAAAACGGGGTAGAGGATAGAGGATGGGGGTCAAAAATAGAGAATAGTCTAAGTAGGCTAGGAGGGAGAAGAAGAGAGTGGGGGTGACAAAAATATAAAAGAAAATACCATATTTTGCCTTCGAACGCCTTCAAACCTCCATGGATGCTTTAGCTTGAACTTGAATAGCTTTAGAAAGGCTTAAAGGGTTAGAATGGGATTGTCTATGGCATTGAGGACTTTGTAGGTATGGTGTATGGGCTAGAGAGAGGTGGAATCTATCCCAAATGTTTGGAGGGTGAGATATATATGGAAATTCGAGGTTCAGAGGATATTTCTACAGAGCTTCGCTACTATTTTTTATTCTGAAATATGCAAAGAAGGAGGCCGGTATTCATAGGCAATATAGGGAAACTTGGCCCATGTAGTACATGTGCCTAGGCAAATTTTGCCCCACATGCACCAGTACTATTCCACAGAATGAATGCCATGTGGCACACTCTGTATTAGCTAAATCTTAAGGGGCAAGCAAAGTTTGATCAATCTGATCAAAATTTGGGCACATGTAGCATACGCTTCGCCGCCGAAAATCTTTTTTTAAACTTTGCCTCAATAATTGTGTAATCCATGAAAGATTCGAGAAAATCGGTTGCGTCCACGATGTTATCCTAGTGTTTTTCAAGAACCTGGAATTTTCAGAGAGCTTGAAAGGTGTTTGAAAGAATTAGATATCATCTTGGGAAGTGTGCATAAAAATACACTTTCACGGAGTGTTTGTGATACACTCTGCGGAAGTTCAAAAGTAGTCATTTTTGGGCCATGTGATTGGGGCCTTCGGGAAGCGATATCTCCGATTGGACCATACTAATGGAAAGTGCTCTAGAAATATTTTCAGAAACTCCCTAATTTGTACATTTCTCAAGTCGTTTGACGGTTCATTATAATCAGGGAATTGGAAGAAAAGACAACCCTAGCATAGCGTCTGTGAGACGCTCCAGGGTTACTAAAAGTGGCAGTTTTTGAGCCATGCAAATGGGGGCTTTGGGAAGTGATCCATTTAATCAAGCTACATCGATGGAAAGACCAATGGACAAAATTTTGGAATTCCCTGATTTACGCATTTCTTAAGTCATTTGACAATGCGTTATAACCTAGGAATCGGGAGGAAAAGACAACCCTAGCGGAGTGTCTGTGAGATGCTCCAAGGGACTTTTGTTGAGTTGAAAGTTTTTAGAGTCACGGGGTTCACATATGATAGGATCTACCGATTTGGTACCCATAGCCGGTGTGGTTTTGGGGCACGCTCGGGCCACTAGGGTAAAACAGTCATTTTGACCGAAATCGATTTAAATGGGTTCGAATGGATTGGAGTGGCATATTAAGCATGCTGGACTGTTTGGGGACATTTTTGGAAGGTGTATTTATTGTTTGGAGGGATTTGTACTATGTTGGGGTGCTTAGGGGCAAAACGATCATTTTAACCGAAGTTGACTGGAATGGGATTGGAATTGGTTAGGATGGCATATTGAGGATGCCTAACTATCTAGGAACATTTTGAAAGGGTGGACTTACCGTCTTAAGGAATTTTAAACGTTCTCAAAGATGTGCCTGGAGTGGGGGCCCACAAGGGTGATTCAACCTCAATTGGGCCTAATGGGCCTAGGAGGCAATTGTTAGACTAGATTGGATTTAAATTGAATGGACTTACCATCTTAAGGAAGATGTGCCGAATTGGATCAGATTGGACGATGCACGGGGGCATTTTGGTTATTGGGCTTCTGGTGGGGCCATAGGACCCGAGAAGCATTTGACTTAATTAGATAGAGGTTTGAAGGTTGGTTTGGGCTTCCATATTCTTATAGGGTTTTAAAAGGGAGTTCAGTCAAGCCGGATATTGCCAAGTGGGCAAGAATGGGGTGCTTACAACATTGTGATGTGTATTTGTCCTGATATTAGTTATACTGTTGGGTTAGTGAGTTGTTACCAATCGAACCCCAGACCTGCTCATGGGAAAGTAGTCAAGAGGATAATTAGGTATCTGAAAGGGATTGGAGATTCCGTACTATGCTACCAACATTTGGATATGCTTTTGGTCAGCTACAGTGATGCTGATTGGGGTGGTGACCTTGATGAGCGAAAGTCCACATCGGGATATGCCTCCTTGCTCAGTGGTGGGGCCATTTCATGGAGTAGCAAAGAGCAGTCCTGGATTACCTGGTCCATTATAGAGGCAGAGTTTGTGGCGTGCTCGTCCGCCATACAGGAGGCTTTTTGGTTGAATAAATTCCTTGGACATTTGGATGTCATCACATTCCCTATTAAGATTGTGACTATTCATTGTGATAAAATGGTAGCACTGGCCAATGCTAAGGATCCTAAGTACCACGGCAAGATGAAGCACGTTGATTTGAGATATCATTTTATTAGAGACATGGTGGCACAAAGGGAGGTCATCCTGACTCACATCCCTACGAGTCGCATATTAGTAGACCCTATGACAAAGCCCATTAGTAGAAAGGCTTTTGTCGCTCATGTTAGGGCACTTGGACTGCATAGGTGGCGATGATGTGTAGTTTGTTTTTAGTTGATCACATTGTACCTTTTGCATGTTTGGATATTTTATGTTAAATTTGCTTCCATTCATCTTATGCTTGCAATTGTAGCTTATTTGGATTTGGAGCTCTACCAGATGGACATTAAGACTGTATTCCACAATGGTGAGCTGGATGAGGAAATCTACATGGATTAGTTTGAGGGCTATGCAGTTATTGGCCAGTAAGGTAAAGTTTGCAAGCTTTGTAAATCTATCTATAGCCTGAAGCAATCATCCAGGCAATGGTACTTAAGATTTCATCGAGGCATTACTTCTATTGGGTTCACGATGATCGAGGAGGACCATTGTGTGTACATTAAACGGTTCAAGGGCAATTTCATTATGTTATCACTTTATGTGGATGATATCTTACTGACTAGTAAGGACATGGAGTTGGTTGTTTCTATTAGAGGGTGATTATCATCCACTTTCGAGATGAAAGACAAGGGTGAGGCAAGTTTTGTATTGGGAGCAAAGATCCTAAGAGATTACTCCAAGAGACTTCTTGGTTTGTCTCAAGAGACTTACATTACGATGGTCCTTTAGCGATTCAGAATGCAAGACTACAAACCCATTGATACTCCTGTCACAAAAGGCAAGAGCCTAAGCCTTGATATGGAACCTAAGACTCCAGAAGAGAAAAAATAAATGTCCTGAGTACCATATTCCAGTGCTTTAGGGTGCTTGATGTACGCTATGATGTGTACTTGCCCTGATATTAGTTATACTGTTGGGTTAGTGAGTCGTTACCAATCGAACCCCAGACCTACTCATCAGAAAGCAGTCAATAGGATACTTAGGTATCTGAAAGGGATTGGAGATTCTGTACTATGCTATCAACATTTGGATATGCTTTTAGTCTACTACAATGATGCATATTGGGGTGGTGACCTTGATGAGTGAAAGTCCACATCAGGATATGCCTTCTTGCTTAGTGGTGAGGCCATTTCATAGAGCAGCAAGAAGCAGTCCTGCACTGCCTGTTCCACTATAGAGGCAGAGTTTGTGGCATGCTCATCTGCCATACAGGAGGCTGTTTGGTTGAACAGGTTCCTTAGACATTTGGATGTTGTCATATTCCCTTTAAGATTATGACTATTCATTGTGATAGCATGGCAGCACTGGCCTATGCTAAGCATCTTAAGTGCCACGGCAGAACGAAGCACATTGATATGAGATATCTTTTATTAGAGACATGGTGGCACAAAGGGAGGTGATCCTAACTCATATCTCTACGAGTCGTATATTAGCAGACCCTATGACAAAGTCCATTGGTAGAGAGGCTTTTTTCACTCATGTTAGGGCACCTCGACTATGTAGGTGGTGATGATGTGTAGTTTGTTTTCAATTGATCACATTGTACCTTTTGCATGTTTGGATATTTTATGTTAGATTTTCTTCCATTTGTCTTGTGCTAGCTATTGTAGCTCATTTGGATTTGGAGCTCTACCAGATGAACGTTAAGACTGTATTCCTCAATGGTGAGCTGGATGAGAAAATCTACATGGATTAGTCTGAGTGCTATGTAGTTGCTGGCCAGGAGCAAAAAGTTTGCAAGCTTTTTTGATTTATCTATGGCTTAAAGCAATCATCCAGGCAGTGGTACTTAAGATTTCATCGAGGCATTACTTCTAATGGGTTCACGATGATCGAGGAGGACCATTGTGTGTACGTTAAACTGTCCAAGGGTAGTTTCATTATATTATTACTTTATGTAGGTGATATCTTACTGACTAGTAAGGACATGGAGTTGGTTGTTTCCATTAGAGGGTGGTTATCATCCACTTTCCATTACGAAGGTCCTTGAGTGATTTAGAATGCAAGACTACAAACCCATTGATACTCCTGTCATGAAAGGTGAGAGCCTAAGCCTTGATATTGTCGTGCCCGATTTTTTGCACTCGAAAAAAGACAAGTGAGAAAATCACAATACTCTCTAGTTAGAACTCATCCTCCTAGAAGGACTAGTGCAACTAGGTTTGAAATGAAAATTGATTTGATTAAGGGCTTTTAGAAAACAATTTGGAGTCACTACCTAACCTGATTAAGGTGAGTTAGGCCACCTAAAACTAAGCACAATTTAAAGATCACACTTAGGGTTTTTGGAAAAAGGTTTTAGAAATCTTCCTCGAGAGATGGATTTTAAGAAAATGAGTTGTTTGGCAACCTTTGGAAAAATTTAAGCCCTTTTTGAAAATAACTCCATTTGGTCTTTGAAAACAGTGATCTAGGTTCGGAGGTTAGTTACGTGTAAGGAAGATGTACTAAGCTATCACCCTACTCCACCCTTGCGGTACCCACATGTCTATTCACCCTAGGTTCACTCATTAGAGTCTTCGATTAATAAATGTCCATTACTATCCACTTTAGAAAAGAATTTTTAGTAAGAAGTTTAACAAGATGCATGATGTGCAAGTGCAAGAAGAAGAATTGATTCGAAAATAGATTTGAAAGAACTTGATTTGATTTTGGAAATAGATTTGATTTGAAATTGAAATGGATTTGAAAAGATAGATTTGATTTTGAAACAAAGTTTTAGAAATTGGAAATAGAGATTTGAAAATAGATTTTGGGAATTGGAAGTTTGAAAAGTTATGAAATTGGAAGCTTGAAAAATGTTGTGGAATTGAAAATTTAAGAAAAGTTATGAGATTGGAAGTTTGAAAAAAAAAGCTGTGAAAATAGAGATTTGAAATAAAAGGTTGTGATTGAACCTATGAAGGTTGTCTACATATCCTTTTTTTGGGAATCAGATCAGTCGTACTTTGAACAAGAGTTCGATAGAAAACAGAAGGTTCGATTTGAAAGAGAGCTTGATTTGAAACTTGGATTTGAAGATTAAAAATTGAACATTGATTTGAAATTGACTTGGAATATTTGAAAAGATTGGTTTTGGAAAGCTTGGTTGTAGGAAACCTAAATTTAGGAAAGATGAGACTTAGGAAAGATTAGAGGTTTAAGAAATATTGGACTTGACCTGAAGGGATTTAGAAAAGATTTGACTTGAATGTTGGACTTGGAGAGTTGGAGTTTAAGGAAGATTGGATTGAGGAAATCTCGGATTTAGGAAAGTTTCAAAATAGAAAAGTTCCATTTTAGGGAAGTTTTATTTTAGGAAAGATTTCGAATTAGGAAAGTTTAAAATAGAAAGGTTTTGAAATTAGAAAATTTTGAATTTAGAAAGTTTTAGCTTAAGAAAGTTTTGAATTTAGAAAGTTTTAACTTAAGAAAGTTTTGAATTTAGAAAGTTTTGGATTTGAAAAGATTTGAAATTTAGAAAGTTTAGAATTTTGGAAAGGTTCGAAATTTGAGTTTTAGAAATATTTGAAATTAGGAAACGTTTGAGTTTAAGAATGATTTGAAAATTTAGATTTGAAAAGTTGAAATTTGGAAAGGTATGGAATTAGGAAGATTAAGAAGCTTAAAGTTTAAGGAAAGATTTGACAATTTAAGTTTTGAAAACTTAGGTTTAGGAAGGTATGAGATTAGGAAGGATTGGATTAGGAAAGATTGGGATTCCTGTTTCCTAAAATAAAATATTGGACTTTATTTCTAAAAGGAGGTGATTTGATTTTATTTCTAAAAATGGAGGATTGGATCTAGTTTCCTAAATGGGAAATTGGATTTGGTTTCTTAAAACGGAGGATATGATTTGACATAGAATTGGAAAGATGAAGTTTTGAAAATCCTAGATTTTGGTGAAAAAAATAGGGTTTAGAAATATATGATTTTGATGTAGAAAATAGGATTTAGTAACCTAAAGTTTAATATAGAAAATGAAATTGGAAATTAAGGTTTCCTAATCATGGTTCTAGGGCTTGACTTGGACTCCAAGGTAAAGAGTTTTTGAAAAGTAAAACTTTTTGGGAAAGAAGATTTTTAGAAGGTGATCTTAACAAAGAGTTTTTAGAAAGTAAACTTGAAAAGAGTTTGGAAATGAGACTTTGGAAAGTAAAACTTTAAGAGAGTTTTTGAAAAGAGGGCTCTTTGGAAAGAGAATTTTTTAGGAAAGGGATTTGAAAATAAGCTTTAGAAAGTGGGTTTTTCAAGAGAGCTTTTGGGAAGGAGTTTGAAAAGAACTTTTTGGAAAGTGAGTTTTGTGAAGGTAATTTTAGAAAGCAATTTTGGAAAGGAGATTGAAGAGAGTTTTTAGAAAGTAGATTTGAAAAGTGATTTTAGAGAGGATTCAAATAGAGGTTATGGAAAGTAAGTTTAAAAAGCAATTTGAAAAGGGATTTGAATTTGGACTTTTGCAAGCCTCTAAAAATATCTCACTTTCCTAAAACGATTCTAACCACAAGAAGATTAGAACCATTCTAGGATTGTGATTTGAAAACAATAAAGATTTGAAAATATAGACCATGAAAGTCCCTTTAAATGTAACACTTTCCTAAAGCAACCCTAACCATGGAAAGGCTAGAATCACCTTAGAATTATGATTTTGAAAATAGGTTTGGAAAAAGAAGATTTAATGTAAGTTTTGAAAATGATTTTTGATACAAGTTTTGAAAACGAGTTTGAAAACAAGTTTTGGAGAGATGCATGATCATGATATGCACAATGTAAGTTGGGGTCGTGAATATACAAAGTTAAAGGTTTCACTACATAATCAAGGGGATCGGACCCACGTGGTCTTCTGTTAGACTAAGAGAAAACTCCCGACACAGTGACTTTTAATAGCTTAATCCTACACATGAACAAGGGAGTCCTTTGTTTCAAGAATGCAAAAAAGGGGGGTAGAAGATGGGGATTAAAACAGAAGAAAACCCAAGTGAGCTAGGAGAGAGAAGAGAGAGAGGGGGGGGGGGAATTGCATTAACGTAAATAGAAAACCTACCTTGTATATTCTTTGTTTTGCTTGCTTTCTTTACTCTATTTTACTTTGGTCTTCGAAAGCTTGCTTTGGCTTGGTCTTCGAAAGCTTCCAAGTTGCAGTACTTCAAGTCTTCAATGGAGGCTTTAAAGGCTAGTACATGAGTGTACGTATGCTAGGGTTAAGTGTATGAGGCTAGGGTTTGTATATAGAGGATAGGGTTTAAAGAACCTAAAGGGAACTAGGGTTTGGAAGGACTTCGAGCTCTGTATATCGAAGAGTAGGGTTTTTGAACTGCGTTTGCAAACCCTTTTCACACTGGAGAAGGCTCTGTAATTATAAACAGAAGATTGAACTTTCACTTAATGCAGTAGCGCCTGGCGAAAAATCCTATTGGTGGCGCCAGACCATCTTTTTGGCTTGGCGCCAGCCACTTAGGAAACATTTAATGTCTACAAGTAACGTATCTTTCAAAGATTTGGGCACCTGTACTAGTGACTACCATGCAATTTTTAGCCTGGCTTCACTAGGAGTGACTCCGGCAGGTTTAGGAATGATTTGAGGGACCGAAAATGGTCCAGAGGGCTGGAAAGGGATAGGAACCCCTAGAATAGTGTCCTAAGGGTAACGGACTTGAAAATGATGATAGGACGTGTTGGAGGGGTTGACCGGGCCATTAGGGGCAAAACAGTCAATTGAGTCGAAAAACTGCCGAGATGGACTTGGAATGTCTCGGAAGAAGACTCGAGATTTGGAAACATAACCTAGAATGTTCTAGGTGGTTACTGGTTTGATACCCAGAGCCGGTGTAGTTAGAGAAGGTGACCGACCCACAAGGGGCAAAACGGTCATTTTATACCAAGTTTGTTGGAACTAACTCGAAATGATGCAAAAATGCATCAGAAGGGAGAGGATTCTATCAAAAACATCCTCAGGTGGTTACTGGTTTGATACCCAAAGCCGGTGCGATTCCCAGGGTGCTCGAATGCCTAGGGGCAAAATGGTCATTCTGACCAAAGGGTCTCGAAATTGGCCCGAAACTGCCTAGAAGGCACTTAAACAGGCCGGATCGTCTTTGGGATGATCTTGGAAGGGTGGACTTACCGTTCTGATGACTTAGGTACTTTCTCAAGAAACGTTCCGAAAATGGCCCTAGGGGCAGTTTGGTCATTTTTCACCGAAATGAGCTAGCAGGCACTGGTGTTTGTCGCGCCTAGATTTTTCGCAATCGAGGAATAAACATACAAGCGGGAAAAGTACTGTACTCTCTCGCTAGAACTCATGTGTCGCACCCAGATTTTTCGCACTCGAGGAATACTCACCCAAGCGGGAAAAATGTTGTACTCTCTCGTTAGAACTCACCCTCCTAGAAGAATGAGTGCGACTAGGTTTGAATTGAAAATCGATTTGAATAAAGGGCTTTTGAAAAAGATTCGGAGTCGCCACCTAACTTGATTAAGGTGAGTTAGGTCACCTAAAAACTAAGAGTAATCCAAAGACTACACTTAGGGTTTTGGAAAACGATTTGAAAATATCTCCTCGAGAGAGAGTTTTTAAGAAAAACAGGTTGTTTGGCAACCTTTGGAAAACATTTAGCCCTTTTTAGAAAAATAACTCCTTTTGGTCTTTGAAATCAGTGATTCTAAGTTCGGAGGTTGGTTACGTGTAGGGAAGACGCACTAAGCTATCACCCTACCCCGCCCTTTCGGTACCTACATGTCAATCTACCCTAGATTCACCTATGAGAGTCTTTAATTAACTATAGTTCAACCCCATTCACTTTGAAAAACAATGTTTGAAAACTAATTTAGCATGATGCATGATATGCAAGCAATAGAAAAGAATTGAAAAAATAGATTTAAAAAGAGATTGCTTTGATTTGAAAATAAACTTGTAAAGATGGAATTGAAATTGGAAAGTTTGAAAATTGAGAGTAGAAATTTGAAAATAGAAATTTGAAATTGGAATTTTAAATTTGAAAAGATTTTGAAAACCGCACCCATGAGGGTGGAATTGAAAGTTTGAAAAATATTGTGACCGCACCTATGAAGGTTGCCTACGTATCCCTTTGGGGGAATCAGGTCAGTCGTAGTTAGGACAAGAGTCCGATTGAAAATAGAATGATTTGATTGGAAGAAAGAGATTGAACCAAAAATTGGATTTGATTTGAGATCAGAAGAGGAGATTGGAAATTGAAATTGAGAAGATTGGACTTTGATTTGGAAAGATGGATTTGAACTTATTTTGGAAAGAGAAGGTTTAAGAAACCTAGACTTAAGAAAGATGAGACTTAGGAAAGACTCAAGAGTTTAAGAAAGATTGGATTTAGGAAAGGTTCGAATTAGGAAAGGTCCGATTTAGGAAAGTTTCATTTTGGAAAGTTTTGAAATTAGGAAAGTGTTGAATTAGGAAAGTTTTAGGTTTAAGAAAGTTTTAAATTTAAGAAAGTTTGGAAATTGGAAAGTTTTGAATTTAGAAATGTTTTGAAAAAAAAAGGAAGTTTTGAATTTGGAAAGCTTTGAAAACAAGGCAGTTTTGAAAATAAGAAAATTTTGTTTTAGGAAAGGTTCGAAAAAGGAAAGTTTTCAGCTTAGAAAGTGTTTGAATTAAGAAAGTTTCAACTTAAGAAAGTCTTAAATTAAGAAAATTTTGAGTTTAGAAAAGTCTTAGATTTGGAAAGATTTGAAGTTTAAGAGAGTTTAGAATTTAGAAAGTTTTAGGTTTAGAAAGATTCAACTTAAGAAAGTTTCAAATTTAGAAAGTTTTGAATTTAGGAAGCTTAGAATTTTAGAAAGATTTGAAATTTAGAAAGTTTAGGATTTAGAAAATTTTAGAGTTTGAATTTTAGAAAGTCTTAAAATTAGGAAAGGTTTGAATTTAGGAAAGGTTTGAAAGCTTATATTTGAAAAGTTAAGATTTGAAAAGAGGGTAGAATTAGGAAAAGGTTGAATTAGGAAAGATTTGAGAGTTAAGTTTTAAAATTTAGGAAAGATTTTTATGTTCAAGTTTTGGAAACTTAAGATTTAGGAAAGGAGAAGCTTAGGAAGGATTTGAATTAAGAAAGAGTTGGATTTTGAAACTTAAGGAAAGATTTAGAGTTTAGGTTTAGGAAACTTATGGTTTAGGAAGGAATCGAATTAGGAAAGGTTTGGATTAAGAAGAGATTGGATTTGGTTTCTTAAAAGAAAATATTTGATTTTGTTTCCAAAAATGAAGGACAGGATCTAGTTTCCTAAACGGGGAGATTTGATTCGGTTTCCTAAAGGGAAGGTAGGATTTGGCTAGGATTTGGAAAGGAGATTCTAGAAACCCTAGTTTTGGAAAACTATAGTTTGGGCGTAGAAAATAGGTTTTGGAAACGTGTATAGTTTGAATGTGAAAACAAGGGGTTTTGAAAACCTAGGTTTGGGGCAAAGTTTGAAAATCGTGTTTTTGGAAAGAAAATTAGGGTTTCCTAATTGTGGGCTCTAAGGCTTGACTTGGGCTCTAAGGCTTGATTTGGGGCTCTAAGGAAAGAGTTTTTTGGAAAACGCGTTTTTGGAAACGAAGGTTTTCTAGAAGGGAATCCTAGGGAGGAGTTTCTAGAAGGAAAAGTTTTTGGAAAGTAAATTTGAAGAGAGTTTTTGGAAAGAGATTTTAAAGAGAGGGAGTTTTTGGAAAGCATATTTTTAGAGACGTAGATTTTAGAAGGAAAATCCTAAAGGGGAATTTCTAGAAGGAAGATTTTGGAAAAAGAGTTTTTAGAAAGGTTTTTGGAGAGAGTTTTTAGGAAAGGATAAAAACATCTCACTTTCCTAAAGCGATTCTAGCCACAAGAGGGCTAGAACCACTTTTAAGAAAGTGGTTTTGAAAACAAGGTTTGAAAATATAGACCAAAAGACCACTTTTAATATAACACTTTCCTAAAGCAACCCTAGCCATGGAAAGGCTAGAATCACCCTAGGATTGTGATTTTGAAAACATGTTTTTGAGAAAGAGCTTTTGATGCAATTTCGAAAACAAGTTCGAAAACGATTTTTGAAAACAACTTTTTGAAAACGAATTTTGGAAGATGCAAGACTATGATATGCACAATGCAATTTGGGGTCATGAACATACAGGATTAAGGCTTCACCACATAATCAAGGGGGCCGGACCCACGTGGTCTTTGGTTAGACTAGAAGAAAGCCCCCGACACGGTGACTCTCCCATAGTCCAATCCTACACATGGACCGGGAATCCCCTTGTTTCAAGCATGCAAAGAAAGGGGGGGGGGAAAGAGATGGGGGATTAAAATAGAGAAAACCCAAGTGGGTTGGAGAGAGAAGAGAGAGGGGGAAAGTGCAGAAAATTAAAGAGAAAGCCTACCTTGTTTCTTGTTTATTTTGTGCACCGTGCAGTCTTCGGTCTTCGGTCTTTGGTCTTGATCTTCACCCTCAGTCTTCAAGGATTGTCTTCAAGCTTTGAATGGCTGCTCTTCAAGTCTTGAGAGAGTGGTTGAAGGCTAGTGTATGAGTGTATAGGGGTGTGTATGAGTGTATAGGAAGGTAGGGTTTGTGTATAGTGGCTAGGGTTTGGAAAACCTAGGGAGGCTAGGGTTTTTGGAGGTGTTCGAGCTCTGTGTATCGAATTGTGTGATTTCTAGGTTAAGTTTTCAAACCTCCTTCACGTTGAACGAGGCTCTGTATTTATAGAGGGAGGACAAGCCTGGCGCCTGTTGCAGTGGTGCCAGGGCAAAATTTATACTAGCGCCACTAGGAGTGGCGCCAGGCCATTTTTTGGCTTGGCGCCACTGCTAGTGGCGCCAGCCATTTAGGAAACAATTAAGGTCGGCAAGCAACATATCTTTGACTAGATTTTGGCGCCTGTACTAGTGACTACCATGTAAATTTTAGCCTGGCTTCAGTAGGAGTGACTCCGGAAAGTCCGGGAATGATTTGAAGGAGTCGGGAATGACCCGGAAGGCCGGAAAGGAGCAGGAACACTCAAAATAGTGTCCTGGAGGTATTTGACTTGAAAAATGAAGATAAGGTGAGTCGAAAAGGTTGACCGGGCCTTTAGGGGCAAAATGGTCAATCAGACTAGGAAACTGCCAGGGCGAACCTGGATTGTCCAGGAAAAAGACTTGGGATTTGGAAACATTATTTAGAATGTTCCCAGAGGTTGCCGGTTTGATTCCCAGGGCCGGCGTGGTCGGAAATGGAGACCGGCCCACTAGGGGCAAAACGGTCATTTTGTACCGGGTTTGCCAGAACTGACTCGGAATGGTCCGGAAAGGTAAAGGAAGGTCGAGAACACTATAAAAAGTATTCTCGGGACATTACCGGTTTGATACCCAGAGCTAGTGTGGTCGAAGAAGGAGACCGGCCCTCCAGGGGCAAAACGGTCATTTTGCACTGGGTTGGCCGGAACTGACTCGGAATGATCCAAAAAGGTAAAGGAAGGTTGAGAATGCTATAAAAGTGTTCTCGGGACATTACCGGTTTGATACCCAGAGCCGGTGTGGTTCCCGGGGCGTTCGGATGCCTAGGGACAAAATGGTCATCTTGACCAAAAAGTCTCGAAAAAGGTCCTAAGGGTAGTCTGGTCATTTTTCACCGAAGTGAGCTAACAAACATGGGTATTGACCTAGGTTTTGAGTGTTTCCGCCACTCTAACGGTGTGAGTATTTCCGTTACTCGGACGGGGCTGATGATTTAGGAGTATTTTCGCTACTCGGACGGGGTTGAGTATTTTCGCTACTCTAACGGGTCTTGTGAGTATTTCCGCTACTCTAACGGGTCTGTGAGTATTTCCGCTACTCTAACGGTTCTGTGAGTATTTCCGCTACTCTAACGGTTGTGTGAGTAGTTTTGCTACTCGGACCGTCTCGAGGAATAAACTGTCTCGAGAGAGGGATTGGAAAGGGGTCTTACCGACTCCGAAGAGACGTGCCTGGATTGGAACCGTCTCGAGGAATAAACTATCTCGAGAGAGGGATTGGAAAGGTGTCTTACCGACTCCGAAGAGACGTGCCTAGGTTTTGAGTGTTTCCGCCACTCTAACGGTGTGAGTGTTTTCGCCACTCTAACGGTTTTGTGAGTGTTTCCGCCACTCTGACGGTTTTGTGAGTAGTTTTGCTACTCGGACCGTCTCAAGGAATAAATTGTCTCGAGAGAGGGATTGGAATTGGAATAAGAAAGGACAATGCCCCTAAGGGCATTTTGGTCATTTTGCCTCTATTTGGGCCTGTCAGGCCCGCAAAGCGATGGAAAGACGAAATTTGGACTAAAGGATTGGTTTCGATTGGAATATATCCATAATGACTTGAAAACAAGTCTGGACGGAGTGTAGACTGCCGAGCGGTCAAAAATGGGGTGCTTACATCATGCTCCTAGAAGAATGAGTGCGACTAGGTTTGAATTGGAAATTAATTTGAATAAAGGGCTTTAAGAAAACAATTCGGAGTCACCACCTAACTTGATTAAGGCGAGTTAGGTCACCTAAAAACTAAGCACAATTCGAAGACTACACTTAGGGTTTTTGAAAACGATTTTGAAAATACTTCCTCAAGAGAGGGTTTTTAGGAAAACAAGTTGTTTGGCAACCTTTGAAAAATATTTAAGCCCTTTTTTGAAAATAAACTCCATTTTGGTCTTTTGAAAACAGTGATCCTAGGCTCGGAGGTTGGGTACGTGTAGGAAAGACGCACTAAGCCATCACCCTACCCTGCCCTTGTGGTACCTACATGTCTATTCACTCTAGATTCATCCATCAGAATCTTAGATTAACCAATGTCCAAAACTATCCACTTTAGAAAAGAATGTTTAAAAAGAGACTATCATGATGCATGATATGCAAATGCAAGAATAAGATTTAATTTGGAAATAGATTTGAAAAGATAGATTTGATTTTGAAAGAAAGTTTTGGAGATTGGAAATAGAGATTTGGAAATAAAAATTTGGAATTGAAAGTTTGAAATAAATCATGGAATTTGAAGTTGGAAAAAGTTGTGGAAATAGAAATTTGAAAAATGTGGTGACCGCATCTATGAGGGTTGCCTACGTATCCTTTTGAGGAATTAGGTCAGTCGTAGTTCGGACCAGGGTCTGATAGAAAAGAAATTTTTGATGTGAAAAAGGATTTAATTTGAACTTAGACTAGAAGATTGGAAATTGGAATTTGGAATTAGGAAATATTAGACTTTGATTTGGAAAGATAGAACTTAGAAGAAATATTTGGATTTGTTTTGGAAAGATTGATATTTGGGAAACCTAGACTTAAGAAAGATGGGATTTCAGAAAGAAGAAGGATTTGACTCGAACATTGGACTTGGAAGATTAGGAAAGATTGGATTTAAGAAAGGTTCGAATTAGGAAAGTTTCAAAATCGAAAAGTTTTGTTTTAGAAAAGTTTCATTTTAGGAAAGTTTTAAAATAAGAAAGGTTTCGAAAGTTTCGATTTAGGAAAGTTTTTGATATAAGAAAGGTTTTGTTTTAGGAAAAATGAATGTTTTTGAAATAAGAAAGTTTTGAAAGTAAGAAAGTTTTGAGTTTAGAAATTCTTGAGATTAGGAAAGGTTTAAGTTTAAGAAAGATTTTAAAACTTAGATTTGAAAAGTCAAAATTTGGAAAGGTATAGAATTTGGAAAGGGTTGGTTTAGGAAAAATTTGGAAGCTTAAAGTTTAAAGAAAGATTTAAATGTTTAAGTTTTGGAAACTTAAGGTTTAGGAAAGTATGAGATAGGAAGGAGTGGACTAGGAAAGATTTAGACTAGGAAGGATTGAGATTCCTATTTTCCTAAAATAAGGGATTGGATTTTGTTTCTAAAAAAGGTGGTTTGATTTTGTTTCCAAAAACGGAGGATAGGATCTAGTTTCCTAAATGAGAGATTGGATTTGGTTTCCTAAAGGGAAGATAGAATTTGACATGGATTTGGAACGTGAAGTTTTAGAAACCCTAGATTTGATGTACAAAATAGATTTTGGAAACTTATGATTTAGATGTAAAAAAGGAGATTTTGGAAACCTAGGTTTTGAGACAAGAGTGGAAATCATGTTTTAAGGAAGAGAATTAGGGTTTCCTAATCGTTGGCTCTAGGGTTTAACTTAGGCTCTAAGGAAAGAGTTTTTGGAAAGTGAGTTTGTAGAAAAGGAAATTTTTGGAAGGAAATCCTAGAGCGGAGTTTTTAGAAAGTAAATTTTGAAAAGAAAGTTTTTCAAAAGGGATTTTGGAAAGTAAAGCTTTGAGAGAGTTTTTGGAAAGAGAGGTTTTGAAGGAGATCTTAAAAAGAAGTTTTTGGAAAGCAAATTTTGAAAAGAGAGTTTTTGGAAAGAGTTTTTTGAGATTATAGGAAATGTTTCTAGAAAGTGAATGTTAAAGGGAGCTTTTTTTTTTTTTTTTTTTTTGGAAAAGAGTTTTGGAAAATAGATTTTTATAGGAAGTTTTTGAAAACAATTTTGCAAAGGAGATTGGAGAGAGCTTTTAGAAAGTATGTTGGAAAAGAGATTTTTAGAAAGAGAGATTTGAAAAGATAGTTTTTGAAAAGTATATAAAATACGTCACTTTTCATAAAGCAATTCTAACCATAAGAAGGTTAGAACCATTTTAAGATAGTGGTTTTGAAAACAACAAAGATTTGAAAATATAGACCACATTGATCACTTTAAATATAACACTTTCCTAAAGTAACCCTAACCATAGAAAGGCTAGAATCACCTGAGAATTGTGATTTTGAAAACAAGTTTTAAAAAAGAAGATTTTGATGCAAGTTTTGAAAACAAGTTTAAAAACAAATTTTGAACGAATGCAAGATCATGATATGCACAATGTAAGTTGGGGTCTTGAATATACAAGGTTAAGGCTTCACCGCATAATCAAAGGGGCCAAACCCACGTGGTCTCTAGTTAGACTAAAAGAAAGCCCCAACACGATGACCTCCAATAGCCTAATTCTACACATGGACCAGGAAGTCCCTTGTTTCAAGCATGCAAGAAGGGGGGGGGGAGGGGGGAAGAAGATGAGGGATGAAAATAGAAGAAAACCCAAGTGGGTTCAGAGGGAGAAGAGAGAGGGGGAAGATGCATAAACTTAAATAGAGAGCCTACCTTTTGTCTTCTTTATTTTGCTTTGCTTTGTGTGCTTTGTTTCTCTTGCTTTGCTTCGGTCTTCGCTTCAGTTTTCGTCTTGATCTTCGGGAACCTGTCTTAATCTTCGAGAGCTTCGGATTGCAGCACTTCAAGTCTTCAATGGAGGCTAGTGTATGAGTGTATGGAAGTATATGAGAGTTAGGGTTTGTGTATGGGGGCTAAGGTTTGGAAAACCTAAAGAAGACTAGGGTTTAGGGAGGCTACGAGCTCTGTATATCGAAGAGTCGGGTTTTTAGACTGAGTTTTCAGACTTTTTTCACGCTGGAAGAGGCTCTGTATTTATAGAGAGAAGAATGACCTGGCGCCTGTTGTAGTGGCGCTAGGAAAAATTTTCTTCTGGTGTGGCGCCAAGCTAAATTTTGGCTTGTAGTGGCACCATCCACTTAGGAAATTTTTTAAGTCGGCAAGCAATGTATCTTTAGAAGATTTGGGCTCTTGTACTAGTGACTACCATGAAATTTTTAGCCTAACTTCACTAGGAGTGGCTTCAGAAGGTCCGGGAATGACCCGGTAGGCCAGAAAGGGACAGGAACCCTTAGAATAGAGTCTCAGAGGTATTAGACTTGAAAAATGATGACAGGATGTGTTTGGAGGGTCGACCGGGCCACTAGGGACAAAACGGTTAACTAGATTAGAAAATTATCGTGATGGACTCGAAATGTCCTAGAAGAAGACTCGTGGGTTGAAAACATTGCTTAGAATGTCCCAAGAGGTTACCGATTTGTTACCCATAGTTGGTGTGGTCGGAAAAGGCGACTGACCCACTAGGGGCAAAATGATCATTTTACACCGTATTTGCTGAAATTGACTCGGAATGATTCAAAAAGATTACGAAAGGTCGAGAATACTATAAGAAGCATTCTCGGAAGGTTACTGGTTTTATACCCAGAGCCGATGTGGTTCCCGGGGCGTTCAGATGCCTAGGGGCAAAATGGTCATCTTAATCGAAAAGTCTCGGAATTGGCCTGAAATTGACTAGAAGGCACCTAATCATGTCGGATTGTCTTTGGGATGATCTTGCAGAGGTGGACTTACCGTTCTGAGGACTTAGGTACTTTCTCGAAAAACATGCTGAAAATGGCCCTAGGGGCAGTTTGGTCATTTTTCACTGAAGTGGGCTAGTAGGCATCAGTGTTGACTTGGATTTTGAGTATTTTTGCCACTCTGACAACGGTCTCGTGATATAGGGGTTTGTTGGCAATTCCCTATATCGACCTGTTTACGAAAACTTTCGCTACTCTGATGGTTGTGATATTTACGAATACTTCTGCTACTTTGACAGTTCGCAATCATTCCCGAGACTGCCTGATCTCAGGAAGCTGTTAAATGGACTTAGCGCATGAGGAATCAACTTTCTCGAAAGGCATGCTGAAATGAACATTTCTGTATTGGCGGGCTAGCAGGCGCTAAAGGTGGACCATTCTACCATCTAGGGGACTTGGGGTCTCATCCTAGTCGACGGGTTTGAAAGGACTAACTGTTTTGAAGAGTTCACATGGAAACGTGCCTGATTGGAGGGTCTTACCACCTTGAGAAATGAACTTTCTCAAAAGGTGTGCCAGATTTAATTGGAATTGGAAATGAAAATGGAATTGGATAGGGGACTTACCGTATTCGGAAAGATATGCCTATTGGAATTGGACCGAACAATGCCGCCAAGGGCATTTTGGTCATTTTGCCTCTATTTGGGCCCGGCGAGCCTGCAAAGCGATGGATTGACTAGATTAGACTTGAAAAGTTGATTTAGATTGGAAAATCTCCATATTGACTTGAATATAAGTCTGGATGGACTGGAGACTGCCGAGCGGGCAAAAATGGGGTGCTTACAGTGTTAACCTGGGTTTTGAGTGTTTCTGCCACTCTAATGGTGGTCCTGTGACATAAGGGTTTATTAGCAATTCTCAATGTTGACTAGTTTACGAGTGTTTCCGCCACTCTAACGGTTGCAATGTTTATAAGTACTTCCATTACTCTAATGGTTTACGATCATTTCAGAGACTGACTTATCTTGGGAAGCTTTTAGGTGGACTTATCACCCAAGGAATCAACTTTCTTGAAAGGCGTGCCCAAACAGACATTCTTCATTGGCCAGCTAACAAGCGCCAAAGGTGGACCGTTCTACCATCTCGGGGACTTGGGGTCTTATCCCGGTCGACGAGTTTGAAGGGACTTACAGTTTTAAAAATTTTTCTCAGAAGACATGCCTGACAGGATGGACTTACCACCTTAAGGAATCAACTTCTCGAAAGGCGTGTCTAATTTAATTGGAATTGGACTTGAAATTGGATTTGAGATTGAAATATGGACTTATTGTCTTCGAAAAGACATGCCCAATGGAATTGGACCGAACAATGCCCCAAGGGCACTTTGGTCATTTTGGCTCTATTTGGGCCCAATGGGGCCACAAAGCGATTGATTGACTGAATTATGTCTGAAAAACTGATTTAAACTTGGAATGCGTCCACATCGACTTGAATATATGTCTAGACGGACTGGTGACTTCCGAGCGGGCAAAAATGGGGTGCTTATAGATATGGAACCTAAGACTCCAGAAGAGAAAGAACAAATGTCCCGAGTACCATATTTTAGTGTCGTAGGGAGTTTGATGTATGCTGTGATGTGTACTTGCCCTGATATTAGTGTTGCACTCCAATTTTTTGCACCTTAAAAATACAAGTGAGAAAACCACAGTGCTCTCTCATTAGAACTCTTCCTCCTAGAAGGACGAGTTCGAGTATGTTTGAATTGAAAATTGATTTGATTAAGGGCTTTTAGAAAACAATTTGGAGTCGCTACCTAACTTGATTATGGTGAGTTAGGTTACCTAAAACTAAGCACAATCCGAAGATCACACTTAGTGTTTTTGAAAAAGGTTGTTAAAAACTTCCTCAAGAGAGGGATTTTAAGAAAATGGGTTGTTTGACAACCTTAGGAAAAATTTAAGCCGTTTTTTAAAATAACTCCATTTGGTCTTTGAAAATAGTGATCTAGGATCGGAGGTTGGTTACATGTAAGGAAGATGCACTAGGCCATCACCCTACCCCGCCCTTGCAATACCTACATGCCTATTTACCCTAGGTTCACTTATTAGAGTCTTCGATTAATAAATGTCCAAAACTATCCACTTTAGAAAATAATTTTTAGTAAGAAGTTTAACATATTGCATGATATGCAAGTACAAGAAAAGACTTTGATTTTTAAAATAGATTTGAAAAGAACTTGATTTGATTTTGAAAGAAAGATTTAGAAATAAAAATTTAAAAATAGATTTTTGGAATTGAAAGTTTGAAAATAGTTATGGAATTGGAAACTTAGAAAAAGGTTATGAAAGTAGAAACTTGAAAAAAGTTGTGGAATTGAAGATTTTGAAAAAGTTATGACCGCACCCATGAGGGTTGCCTACATATCCCTTTGGGGAATTAGGTTAGTCGTAGTTTAGACAAGAGTCCAATAGAAAATAGAAGGTTTGATTGAAAAAAGAATTTGAGTAAGAATTTGAGTTGGAATTTGAATTGGAAGATTAGGAAATTGAACTTTGATTTGAAATTGACTTGGAGGATTTGAAAAGAGTGGTTTTGGAAAGCTTGGTTTTAGGAAACCTAAACTTAGAAAAGATGGGACTTAGGAAAGACATGAGATTTAAGAAAGATTGGATTTAGGAAATCTCGGATTTAGGAAAGTTTCAAAATAGGAAAGTTCTATTTTAGGAAAATTTCATTTTAGGAAAGATTTCAAATTAGGAAAGTTTAAAATAAAAAAAGTTTTGAAATTGGAAAGTTTTGAATTTAGAAAGTTTTAACTTAAGAAAATTTTCAATTTAGAAAGTTTTGGATTTGAGAAAGTTTTGAATTTAGAAAGTTTTAGATTTGAGAAAGTTTTGGATTTGAAAATATTTGAAATTTAGAAAGTTTAGAATTTTGGAAATATTCAAAGTTTGAGTTTTAGAAATACTTGAAAGTAGAAAAGGTTTGAGTTTAAGAAATATTTAAAAATTTAGATATAGAAAGTTGAAATTTGGAAATGTATGGAATTAGGAAAGGTTGGAATTAGGAAGATTAAGAAGCTTAAAGTTTAAGGAAAGATTTGAAAATTTAAGTTTTGGAACTTAAGGTTTAGGAAGGTTTGAGATTAGGAAGGACTGGATTAGAAAAGATTTAGATTAGAAAGATTGGGATTCCCATTTCCTAAAACAAAAGATTGAACTTTATTTATTAAAGGAGGTGATTTGATTTTATTTCCAAAAATGGAGGATTGGATATAGTTTTCTAAATGGGAGATTGGATTTGGTTTCCTAAAACGGAGGATATGATTTCACATGGAATTGGAAAGATGAAGTTGTGGAAATCCTAGATTTTGGTGTAGAAAATAGGATTTGAAAATATATAATTTTGATGTAGAAAATAGGATTTAGTAACCTAAAGTTTGATGTAGAAAAAGAACTTGGAAATTAGGGTTTCTTAATCATGGTTCTAGGGCTTGACTCGGACTCCAAGGTAAAGAGTTTTTGAAAAGTAAAACTTTTCGAGAAGGAAGATTTTTAGAAGGAGATCTTAACAAAGAGTTTTTAAAAAGTAAACTTGAAAAGAGTTTTAGAAACGAGACTTTGGAAAGTAAAACTTTAAGACAGATTTTTGAAAGAGAGCTTTTTGGAAAGAGAACTTTTTGGGAAAGGGATTTGAAACGAAGCTTTAGAAAGTGGATTTTTCAAGAGAGCTTTTCGGAAGGAGTTTGAAAAGAGCATTTAGGAAAGTGAGTTTTATGAAGGGAATTTTTAGAAAGCAATTTTGGAAAGGAGATTGGAGAGAGTTTTTAGAAAGTATATTGGGGAAGAGATTTTAGAAAGTAGATTTGAAAAGAGATTTTGGAGATGATTCAAAAATAGGTTTTGGAAAGTAAGTTTGAAAAGTAATTTGAAATGGGATTTGAATGCGGACTTTTGCAAGCCTCTAAAAATATTTCACTTTTCTAAAATGACTCTAACCATAAGAAGATTAGAACTATTTTAGGATTGTGGTTTTGAAAACAACAAGGATTTGAAAAGATAGACCATGAAAATCATTTTAAATGTAACACTTTCCTAAAGCAACCCTAACCATGGAAAGGCTAGAATTACCTTAAAATTATGATTTTGAAAACAAGTTTGGAAAAAGAAGATTTAATGCAAGTTTTGAAAACAATTTTTTATGTGAGTTTTGGAAACAAATTTTGGAGAGATGCATGATCATGATATGCACAATGCAAGTTAGGGTTGTGAATATACAAGGTTAAAGGCTTCACCACATAATCAAGGGGCCCGAACCCACGTGGTCTCTGGTTAGACTAGGAGAAAGCCCCCGACACGGTGACTTTCAATAGCCTAATTCTACACATGAATCGAGGAATCCCTTGTTTCAAGCATGCAAGAAAGGGGGGGGGTAGAAGATGAGGATTAAAATAGAAGAAAACCCAAGTGGGCTAGGAGAGAGAAGAGAGAGGGGAATTGCGTAAACGTAAATAGAAAACCTATCTTGTATTTTCTTTGTTTTACTTGCTTGCTTTGCTTTGTTTTACTTCGGTCTTCGAAAGCTTGCTTTGGCTTAGTCTTCAAGAGCTTACAAGTTGCAGCACTTCAAGTCTTCAATGGAGGCTTTGGAGGCTAGTTTGCAAGTGTCTCTTGCGTGGAGAGAGTAATTCATCCAACAACTTAAGTGTGTGACTTGATTGTGTTGAGTAACATTCGGCAAGTGGCATGCATTGCTGTTGGTGAACGGCATCTTGGATTATTCTACCTTCTTGGTTGAAACCTTTCTAGCCTCGTGAGCTCCGGCCTGCATAAAAAGATCCATTACTTATTACTCTCATACGACTCTAAACATATTTATGAACTGTAAGCTGTGTAAAGAGCACTGTATGCTAGGGTTAAGTGTATAGAGGCTAGGGTTTGTATATTGAGGCTAGGGCTTAAAGAACCTAAAAGGAACTAGGGTCTGGAAGGACTTTCGAGCTTTGTATATCGAAGAGTAGGGTTTTTGGACTAAGTTTGCAGACCTTTTCCATTCTGGAGGAGGCTCTATATTTATAGATAGAAGAATGAATTGGCACCTGATGCAATGGCACAAAACCAAAAATCCTACTAGCCCCATTAGGAGTGGCACCAGGCCGTTTTTTGGCTTGGCGCCACTAGTAGTGGCACCAGCCACTTAGGAACTATCAAAAACATTCTCGGGAGGTTACCGGTTTGATACCCAGGGCCGGTGCGGTTCCCAGGGCACTCGGATGCTTAGGAGCAAAATGGTCATTCTAATTGAAGCGTCTCGAAATTGGCCCAAAATCGCCTAAAAGGCAGTTAAACATGCTGGATCGTCTTTGGGACGATCCTGGAAGGGTGGACAATCCGTTCTGAGGACTTAGGTACTTTCTCTAAAAACGTGCTGAAAATGGCCTTAAGGGCATTTGGTCATTTTTCACTAGAGTGGGCTAACAGGCACTGGTGTTGACTTGGTTTTTGAGTGTTTCCGCCACTTTGATAGTGGTCTCATGACATAGGGGTTTGTTGACAATTTCCAATGCCAACCTATTTACGAGTGTTTCCGCCACTCTGACGGTTTGCGATCATTCCAAAGATTACCTGATCTTGAGAAGCTACTAGGTGGATTTATCATCTGAGGAATCAAATTTCTCGAAGGACGTGCTGAAACGGACATTCCTCATTGGGGGGCTAGCAGGCGCCAAAGGTGGGCGGCTCTACCATCTCTAGGACTTGGGGTCTCGTCTCAATTGACGAGTTTGAAGGGACTTACCATTCTGAAGATTTTTCTCAAAAGACGTGCTGGACAAGATGGACTCACCACCTTGAGGAATCAACTTTTTTGAAAGTCGTGCCAGATTTAATTGGAATTTGAATTGGACTTAAAATTGAATTTGAGATTCAAACGGGGACTTTTTGTCTTCAAGAAGACATGTCCACTGGAATTGGACCGAATAATGCTCTAAGGGCACTTTGGTTATTTTGTCTCTATTTGGGCCCAATGGGCCCGCGAAGCGATCGATTAATTGGATTATGTCTAAAAAACTGATTTAAACTTGGAATATGTCCACATCGACTTGAATACAAGTCTAGACGGATTGGAGACTGCCGAGCAGGCAAAAATGGGGTGCTTACAATTAGTTATGTTGTTTGGTCAATGAGTCATTACCAATCGAACCCCAGACCTGCTTATTGGAAAGTAGTCAAGAGGATACCTAGGTATCTGAAAGGGATTGCAAATTTTGTACTATGTTATCAGCATTTAGATACGCTTTTAGTCTGCTACAGTGATATTGATTGGGGTGGTGACCTTGATGAGCAAAAATTCACATCGAGATATGCCTTTTTGCTCAATGATGGGGCCATTTCATGGAGCAACAAGAAGCAATCCTGCACTGCCTTATCCACTATAGAGGTAGAGTTTGTAGTGTGCTCGTCTGTAATACAAGAGGCTATTTGGTTGAAGAGGTTCTTTGAACATTTGGATGTCGTCACATTCACTATTAAGACTATGACTATTCATTGTGATAGCATGGCAGCACTGGCCTATTCTAAGGATACTAAGTATCATAGTAGGATGAAGCATATTGATATGAAATATCATTTTATTAGAGACATGGTGGCACAAAGGGAGGTGATCCTAACTCACATCCCTACAAGTCGCATGTTAGCAGACCCTATGACAAAGCCCATTGGTAGAGAGTGTTTTGTCACTCATATTAGGGCACTTGGACTGCGTAGGTGGTGATGATGTGTAGTTTGTTTTTAGTTAATCAAATTGTACCTTTTGGATGTTTGGATTTTTTATGTTATAATGCATTATCAGTTCAGTAACTTTTATATAGTTCTATTTATTGCATAACATACATATGAGATTGAGAGTATGTCAGCAGGTTGATAGGTTCTCTCACACACGCTATCACTTTTGGCACTATTGAGACCGAGCAAAATTGAGACGCTATAGGCTATTGTGTCACCCAATTTTTAGATAGGATGAGATCTAATTGTCGAAGATCGATGATGGTTATTTTTTAGTATCCACCATAACCTATTTAAAAGCTCGATGTGAGTTTTACATTTTGTTGCCTTATTAAAGTGCGAGCAAATGAGAAACATAAGTTAGGTGCTTATTTAGCGACTAGACTAACATCTGTATAGTGTTGATAGTCTGACATAGGTTCCACGAGAGAACTATCCACTGTAACATGTATTCATACTACATATGCTGAGTGACCAAACTTAAGAAGGTGAATGAGTTCTTCTCAGTCTCTTCGCCGTGTGAGCCCTTACGGATTAATAGTGATCATATGTTACTATAACCTCTTTATGACTTTTAACTATTCTATAAGGTGAAAGGGTTAATGCAGCTACTTTGGCATGAAACCTTATTGTCATGATTGATTCGACCTTCTAGACATCGCTGGGAAAACGGTTAGTCTTGATCCGAGTGGCATAAGGGTAAAGGAAGGATTATACATCAGGCATATATTCATAGCGCGCAACTTATATTCATTTTTTAGCATTATTATATAAGTATAAATATAGTGCTGACCTCGAGGGGTTAGGTATGCTTCTACCTCTTGGAGTTCTCCGGCAAAAAATTCTCTTCCGGTAACCTTTCCGACGACGTGGCCTACTTCCAGCAATCACTCGTGGTCTCCAAGAAGCACTCATTCAATATTCAAGTTGGTTTTCTCACGAACACTTTTGATTTTCCAAAAACTCTTCACATCCCGCAAGTGCTCGATTCAGAAATTTTTCTGGTTTTGATCCTAAGCCTGGCGCCACTGCTAGTGGCGCCAAGCCTTTTTTTCCAAAGGCGCCACTACTAGTGGCGCTAGTTGCCAATTCTGGGTAGTTTTGCCCTTTTTTTTGCCAAAACTCAATTTCAAAGGCTTTTTGGGCCTAATATCCATTTCCAAACTCTTGTTTTCGAAAAATTTTCAAAGTCCGTCCCTCAAACCGCCTCACGGTCAACATGGGACTCTTACTCTATCGTTTTCAGTCTTTGACAAGCAAAGACAGAAAAAGAGAGGCAGCTATAAGCACCCCATTTTTGACCGCTCGACAGTCTCCAGTCCGTCCAGACTTGTATTCAAGTCAATATGGACACATTCTGACTCAACTCAATTTTTCAAGTCTAATCTAGTGAATCCATCGCTTCATGGGCTCGCAAGCCCTAAATAGAGGCATAATGACCAAAATGCCCTTAGGGGCATTGTTTCGGTCCAATTCCAAATTAAGCACGTCTTCTCGAAGACTGTAAGTCCCCTTTTTCAAGTCCAATTCCAATTCCAATCCCTCCCTCGAGAAAGATGATTCCTCGAGGCGGTAAGTCTATCCTGTCCAGCACATTTCTGAGTGAACTTTTCAGAACGGTAAGTCCCTTTACACCTGTCGACCAGGACGAGACCTCAAGTCCCCAAGATGGTAGAACGGTCCACTTTTGGCCGCTGCTAGCCCACCAATGCAGAAATGTCCGTTTCGACAAGCCTTTTTGAGAAAGTTAATTCCTCAGGCACTAAATCCATTTAGCAGCTTCTCGAGATCAGGTTGTCTCGGGAATGATCACGAAACGTCAGAGTAGCGGAAGTACTCGTAAACATCGCAATTGTCAGAGTAGCGAAAATACTCGTAAACAGGTCGATATAGGAAATTTCCAGCAAACCACTATATCACGGGACCGTTGTCAAAGTGGCGGAAACACTCAAAACCCAGGTCAACACCAGTGCCTGCTAGTCCACTCTGGTGAAAAATGACTAAACTGCCCCTATGGCCAATTTTTGACACGTTTCTCGAGATAGTACCTAAGTCCTCAGAACGGTAAGTCCACCCTTCTAAGATCGTCCCAGAAACGATCCGACATGATTAGGTGCCTTTCAGTCAGTTTCGGGCCAATTCCAAGACTTTCTGGTCAAGATGATCATTTTGCCCCTAAGGTATCCGAATGCCCCGGGACCACACCGGCTCTGGGTATTAAACCGGTAACCTCCTGAGAATGCTTTTTACAGTATTCCTGGCCTCTCATTATCTTTTCGGATCATTTAGAGTCGATCCCAGCAAACCTAGTGTAAAATAACCGTTTTGCTCCTGGTGGGCCGGTCGCCTTTTCCAACCATACAGGCTCTGGGTATCAAATCGGTAACCTTTGGGAACATTTTAAATAATATTTCCAAATCTTGAGTCTTCTTCTGGGACATTCTGAGTCCGTCCTGGCAACTTTCCGGCCCGGTTGACCGTTTTGCCCTTAATGGCCCAGTCAACCGCTCTAACAAACCCTGGCATCCTTTTTCAAGTCCGTTACCCCCCCAGAACACTATCCTAATGTTCCTGTCCTTTTCCGGCCTTCCGGGCCATTTCTAGTCCCTTAAATCCTTCTCGAACTTTTCGGAGTCACTCCTGGTGAAGCCAGGCTAAAAATTACATGATAGTCACTAGTACAGGCGCCTAAATCTTCTAAAGATACGTTGCTTGCCAACCTTAAAACTTTTCTAAGTGACTGGAGCCACTACTAGTGGCGCCAAGCCAAAATTTGGCCTAGCGCCTCTCGTAGTGGCGCCAGAAGGATTTTTGGCCTAGCGCCACTACAACAGGCTGTAGGTCATTTTTTTCTCTATAAATACAGAGCCTCTTCTAGCATGAAAAAGGTCCACAAACTCAGTCTAAAAACTCTATTATTCGAGATACAGAGCTCGTAGCCTCTCTAAACCCTAGTCTCCTTTAGGTTTTCCAAACCCTAGCCTCCTATACACTCATACACACTCTCATACACTCATACACTAGTCTCCAAAGCCTCCATTGAAGACTTGAAGTGCTGCAACTTCGAACCTCCCAAAGATCGAAGACAAGTTCCTAAAACGAAGATTGAAGCGAAGACTGAAGCAAAGCAAGAAAAACAAAGCGCGCAAAGCAAAGCAAAGCAAAGCAAAGCAAAATAAAGAAGGCACAAGGTAGGCTCTCTATTTAAGTTTACGCATCTCCCCCCTCTCTCTTCTCTCTCCGAGCCTACTTGGGTTTTCTTCTATCTTAATCCCTCATCTTCTCCCCCCCCCCCTCCTTCCTTACATGCTTAAAACAAGGGACTTCCCGGTCCACGTGTAGGATTAGGCTATTGGAGGTCACCGTGTCGGGGGCTTTCTTTTAGTCTAACCAGAGACCACGTGGGTTCGGCCCGCTTGATTATGTGGTGAAGCCTTAACCTTGTATGTTCACGACCCCAATTTGCATTGTGCACGTCATGATCTTGCATTCCTCCAAAGTTTGTTTTAAACTTGTTTTCAAAAGCTTGCTTCAAAATCTTCTTTTTCAAAACTTCTTTTTAAAATCACAATCCTAAGGTGATTCTAGCCTTTTCATGGCTAGGGTTGCTTTAAGAAAGTGTTATATTTAAAGTGACCATTGTGGTCCATATTTTCAAACCCTAGTTGTTTTCAAAACCACAATCTTAGAGTGTTTCTAGCCTTCTTATGGTTAGAATCGCTTTAGAAAAGTGAAATGTTTTTATGGACTTTCGAAAAACTCTCTTTTCAAATCTCTCTTTCTAAAAAATCCCTTTTTCAACATGTTTTCTAATAACTCTCTTCAATCTCCTTTCCTAGATTGTTTTCTAAAAACTCCCTACAAAAAGTTTATTTTTCAAAACTCTTTTTAAACTCCTTTCTAAAAAAGCTCTCTTTTCAAAATCACTTTTTAAAAACTCCTTTCTAGGTTTTTCTTCCAAAAATCTCTCTTTCCTAAAAATTCTCTTTCCAAAATCTCTTTTCTTATAGCCTAAGTTAAACCCTAGAGCCAACAATTAGGAAGCCCTAATTTCCTTTCTTAAAATATTATTTTCAATCTTGCTCAAAACCTAGGTTTCCAGAATCTCCCTTTTTTTTTTTTACATCTAAATCATAAGTTTCCAAAATCTATTTTCTACATCAAAACTATAGTCCTCAAAATCTAGGATTTCCAAAACTTTACATTTCCAAATCCATGCCAAATTTAATGTCCCTTTAGGAAACCAAATCCAATTTCCCCGTTTAGGAAACTAGATTCTATCATCCGTTTTTTAAAACAAAATCAAACCATCTCTTTTTAGAAACAAAATCCAATCCTTTGCTTTAGGAAATAGGAATTTCAATCCTTCCAAATATAAATATTTCCTAATTTAAATTCTTCCTAATCTCATACATTCCTAAACCTTAAGTTTCCAAAACTTAAATATTTAAATCTTTCCTTAAACTTTAAACTTCCAAATCCTTCCTAGTCTAAACCTTTCCTAATTCCACACCTTTCCAAATCTTAACTTTCCAAATCTAACTTTTCAAATCTTTCTAAACTTCCAAACTTTTTAAATTTGAAACTTTCCTGAGTTAGAACTTTCTAAATTTTAAACTTTTCAAATTTCAAATCTTTCCTAAATCGAAACATTTCACATTTCAAAACTTTCCTAAAAAGATACTTTCCTAAAATGACATTTTCCTAAAATGAAACTTTCCTAATTCGAAATATTTCCTAAAATGAAACTTTCCTAAAACGGAACTTTCCTATTTTGAAACTTTCCTAATTCGAGCCTTTCCTAAATCCAATCTTTCCCTAATCTTTCAAGTCCAACATTCGAGTTGAATCTTTCTTAATCTCAAGCCCTTTCTAAATCCTATATTTCCTAAGTCTAGGTTTCCCAAACCTCAGTCTTTCTAAAAACAAGTCTAAGTCCTTCTTCCAAGTTCTATCCTTCCAAATCAAATTATAATCTTTTCAATTCCAAATTTCAATTTTCAATCCTCTATTCTAAATTCAAATCAAATCTAAATTCCAGTTCAATTCCTTTTTCAAATCAAATCTTCTATTTTCTATCAGACTATTGTCCAAACTACAATTGACATGATTCCTCAAAAAGGATACGTAGGCAATCCTCATGGGTGCGGTCACCACCTTTTTCAAATTTTCAATTCGACAACCTTTTTTAAACTTCCAAATCCAAAAATCTATTTTCAAATCTCTATTTCCAATCTCCCAATCTTTTCTTCGAAGTCAAACCGATCTTTTCAAATCTTTCTTTTAAAATCAAATCAAGTCTTTTCAAATTTATTTCCAAATCTATTTTAAATCTTTCTATTGCATTTACATATCATGCATCATTTCTTTTCAAAAATTCTTTTCTAAAGTGGATAGTTTTGGACATTTGTTAGTTGAAGACTCTCATAGGTGAATCTAGGGTGAGTAGACATGTAGGTACCGTAAAAGCGGGGTAGGGTGATAACTTAGTGCGTATTCCCTACACGTAACCAACCTTTAAACCTAGGATCACTGTTTTTGAAAGACCAAAATGGAGTTTATTTTCAAAAAAGGGCTTAAATATTTTTCAAAGGTTGCCAAACAACCTGTTTTCTTAAAAACCCTCTCATGAGGAGATATTTTCAAAATCATCTCAAAAACCTTAAGTATAGTCTTCGGATTGTGCTTAATTTTTAGGTGACCTAACTCACCTTAATCAAGTTAGGTGGCGACTCCAAATTGTTTTTTAAAAACCCTTTATTCAAATCAATTTTCAATTCAAATCTAGTCGCACTCATTCTTCTAAGAGGATGAGTTCTAATGAGAGAGTATAGTATTTTTTTTCGCTTGTGTGTGTATTCCTCGAGTGTGAAAAATCTGGGCACGACACTGTCGAACTCAGTGTCTTTGGAATGGTAACTCCTTCCTTGGTGAGGGTTTGGCCTCTCCTTTGGCTTAACCTTACTTTGACTGGATGATAGCACTGCGCACCTTTCTCAATCTTTTGACCGTTTCTGATTCTCTACCTCGGGGTTAGTGTATAGGATTATTAGGTTGAAACTTTCAACTCTCAGGGCTTCGGCAACAACTTACCCGACCTTTAGCAGAGCGATAAGTGGCTAATCTTTCAATCTAAGGAGACTTTGCTTTAGGACCGTAATGTAGGCTAGGTTATGGGATTTTCGAAACAACGGGATATATAGGCTCAAATTTGATGTCGCTTCAGCAGAGTTTAGACCCATACCGTCCTCGACTATTTTTCCAATAGAGCTAGCATCCTTCTTTAATTTTGGCAGCGTATCAAGCTCATTTAGATCAAGCAATCCGTTTTCAATCAAAGTGGACTTCAATAGCGTTGTATTATAGGCCATGGTTTCGGGTTTTTGCAAGAAAGGGTAAAGGCTCAAACCTATTATTTCGACTGGGCTTCTTTATCACCTGTGATCACCTTTAAATTTCCTCCTTGATTTTACTACATACTTCTCAAGGTGAAAATGACTCATTTCTTTTGACCTTTTTATATGCTTTTCTAGATAAACATGACTCTCTTCTTTTTCAACCTTTCTATTACGCTTTTCAAAATGGCACAATCAGGGCTTCCCTCAGGCTTTTTCTTGGATTCCTTTTTTTTTTTTTTTTTAGCCTCTTACCCCTTGGCAATTCTTTTCCTTCACTTTTCTTTTTCCTTTTCATTTCTTTTCTTTCCTTTTATGAAACGAACAATTCTACAACCCTTTTTTCCTTAGACCTTTTCCTTAACAACTTAATCTAACCTATTGTGGGCGGTGATCCCTAGGTTGGGGTTTTCTCAAAAAAGATAACTAGCTCAACGGGTTTTGCAAAGGGGTTGCTTCTAACTGTATGGGAAATGAAATGAGGGCCTCTCTTCACTTCGAACTAGATTGTTTAATCCATAGAGCCTTCAATGTTACCCTAGCACGATAGAGGATGGATATCATTCCTAGAGTTCTCGACTATTGTCTGCCTCAGTGTGGGGGACGGTCTTAGATCGAAGTTGACAAGAAATATTTCGCTTACTGCGAGGCACTAGGGGCTAAACAAAGGGAATACAAACACCTTTATATATATATATATATATGGGAAAATGAAAGATGGCTCCTCTTCATCTTGATAGTCTGGCCGCACATCGCTTAGCTTTGGTGTCTTGCAAGTGTTGCCTTTGGGTGATTTCCACACTCATCCTTATCCTCTCTCTTTTTGAAAAATTGATCATTTGGCGAGTGGTTAACTCATGCTATCACCCCTTTAAGTTAGATCATTCCATTAGGTAAACTATACCCTTTGCGTGGGAAACATTCACCATTCACCATTCACAAGAGAAAATAAGATGACAGCAATGTAAGATAATAACATAAAATGATATTTTGCTATTTAATGAAAAACATGGAGTTCTTTTAGAAGAAGTGCAAACATTTAACTTAAGGACAGAAAATAAAAGAGATAGAAAGAAAGTGAGTAAGAACACCCCTCTCTTGTACACCTTTGAACGAGAAACCGTCTAGTTGGGTTTTGGGATGATGCCCATATCCTCGATGCTCCATTCATAGTTAGGATCCTTGACCACGACAAGACAGGTAGAGGTTTCTCCCATAGTTCTAAGTGAATTGGTAGTGATAATGCAATTGTCAACTTCGTTGACCCTTTTGCCTTCCTTTGGTAGCTCCTTAGTTTCTTCAATAAACCAGTTGGGTGGCTTGTCTTCTTTCAGCTTAATAGAGTTGACCCAAGCTCGGGGTTTTCTGCTCTGGCACCCAGCCATGTCCTAGTGTTCCTCAGGCGTGCATAGCAACGGGTTCCTATCATTGGGCTTGAAGGGCTCCTGGTCAACCTTCTCGGCAAATTTATCTACGAGTTCATCTTTTGGGACCGGCACTTCATCGGGGTTGCACCATGACCAGGCATTACACTATTCCACATCTTCCCATTCCATTTCCTCCCCATCCTCGTAATATATCTCTTGGCAGCAAACCAAACCTTGTAACTGTCGCGCCCAAATTTTTCGCACTCGAGGAATACACACACAAGTGAGAAAAACACTGTACTCTCTCGTTAGAACTCACCCTCCTAAAAGAATGAGTGCGAATATATTTGAATTGAAAATTAATTTGAATAAAGGGCTTTTAGAAAAACATTTGGAGTCGCCACCTAACTTGATTAAGGTGAGTTAGGTCACCTAAATACTAAGCATAATCCGAAAACTACACTTAAGGTTTTGGAAAACGATTTTGAAAAGATCTCCTCAAGAGAGGGTTTTTAAGAAAAATAGGTTGTTTGGCAACCTTTGGAAAACATTTAAGCCCTTTTTGAAAATAACTCCATTTTTTGTCTTTGAAAACAATGATCCTAGGTTCGGAGGATGGTTACGTGTAGGGAAGACGCACTAAGCCATCACCCTACACCGCCCTTTGGTACCTGCATGTCAATCTACCCTAGATTCACCTATGAGAGTCTTTAACTAACTAATGTTCAATCCTATCCACTTTGAAAAAGATGTTTAAAAAGATATGATGCATGATATGCAAGTGTAAGAAAAAGACTTGATTTGAAAATAGATTTGGGAATAGAAGAATTTGATTTAATTTTAGAAGAGAGATTTGTAAGGATAGATTTGAAATTAAAAAGTTTTAGAAATTAGAAATAGAGGTTTGGAAATAGAAATTTGAAATTGGAAGTTTGAAAATAGATTAGAGATTTGAAAAGATTGTGGAATTTGAGATTTGAAAAATGTGGTAACCGCACCCATGAGGGTTGCCCACATATCCTTTTGGAGGAATCAGGTCAGTCGTAGTTCGGACCAGAGTCCGATTGAAAATAGAAGGTTGGATTGGAAGAAAGTTGATTTGAAGAAGGATTTGATTTGAACTTAGAACAGAATACTGAAAATTGAGATTTGAAATTAGAAAGATTGGACTTTGATTTGGAAAAATAGAACTTGCAGGAAAGATTTGAGCTTATTTTGGAAAGATTGAGGTTTAGGAAACCTAGACTTAGAAACTTAGAAAGGAAAGACTGGACTTGACTTGGAAAGATTTTAGAAATGGTTTGATTCGAGTGTTGAACTTGAAAGATTGAGAAAGATCGGATTCAAATTAGGAAAGCTCTGAATTAGGAAAGTGTCATTTTAGGAAAGTTTTGTTTCAGGAAAGTTTCAAATTAGGAAACGTTCATCTTAGGAAGGTTTAGGTTTAGAAAAGTTTCAACTTAGGCTAGTTTTGAATTAAGAAAGTTTTATTTTAAGAAAGGTTTTGAAAATAGGAAAGTGTTGAATTTAGAAAGTTTTAGATTTGGAAAGATTTGAAGTTTTAGGAAAGTTTAGAATTTAGAAAGTTTGGAAGTTTAGAAAGATGTAACTTAAGAAAGTTTTGAATTTAGAAAACTTTGAATTTGGAAAGATTTGAAATTTAGAATGTTTTAAATTTAGGACATTTTAGAGTTTGAAAGTTTCAAATTTGGAAAGCTTAGGATTTAAAAAGTTTTAAAGTTTGAGTTTTAGAAAACCTTGAGATTAGGAAAGGTTGAGTTTAGGAAAGATTTGAAAACTTGGATTTGGAAACTTGGATTTGGAAAGGGGTAGAATTAAAAAAGGGTTGAATTAGGAAACATTTGAAAGCTTAATGTTTAAGGAAAGATTTGTAAGTTTTAGGAAACTTATGGTTTAGGAAGGTAGGAAATTAGGAGAGAGTTGAATTAGGAAAGATTTAGATTTTGAGTTTTAAAATTTAGGAAAGATTTTTATGTTCAAGTTAAGATTTAGAAAAGTAAAAGATTAGGAAGGATTTGAATTTGTTTCTAAAAAATAAGGCTTGATTTTGTTTCCAAAAATGGAGAATTGTATCTAGTTTACTAAAGAGAAGATTGGATTTGGTTTTCTAAAGGGAAGGTAAGATTTGGCAAGGATTTGGAAAAGGAAGTTTCTAGAAACCCTAGATTTGGAAGTGTATAGTTTTGACGTAGAAAATAGGTTTTGAAAACATAATTTTGACGTAGAAAACGGAAGATTTTGAAAACCTAGGTTTTAAGGCAAGTTTGAAAATCATGTTTTTGGAAAGAAAATTAGGGTTTTCTAATTGTGGGTTCTAGGGCTTGAATTGGACTCTAAGGAAAGAGTTTTTTGAAAGTGTGTTTTTAGAAACAAGTTTTTGGAAGGAAATCCTAGGGAGGAGTTTCTAGAAAGAAGATTTTGGGAAGAGAGTTTTTAGAAAGATTTTTTTGTAGAAGATTGTTGGAGAGAGTTTTTGAAAAGATTTTTAGGGAACGTTTTTAGAAAGTGGATCTTGGGGAGAGAATTTTGGAAAGGAGTTGAAAAAGGGAGTTTTGAAAAATAAATTTTTAGAGGGAGTTTTTGAAAACACCTTTAGAAAGGAGAGTTTTCGAAAAGCATGTTGGAATAGAGATTTTTAGGAAGAAATTTTTTAAAAGAGTTTTTAGAAGGTATAAAAACATCTCACTTTCCTAAAGTGATTCTAATCATAAGAAGGCTAGAACCACTTTAAGAAAGCGGTTTTGAAAACAACAAGATTTGAAAATAGGGACCATAAAAGTCACTTTAAATGTAACACTTTCCTAAAGCAACCCTAGCCATGGAAAGGCTAGAATCACCCTAGGATTGTGATTTTGAAAACAAGTTTTGAAAAGGAGATTTTGATGCAATTTTGAAAACAAGTTTAATGCAAGCTTTGAAAACGGGTTTAAAAAACGATTTTTGGAAGAATGCAAGATAATGATATGCACAATGCAAATTGGGGTCGTGAACATACAAGGTTAAGGCTTTATCACATAATCAAGGGGGCCGAACCCATGTGGTCTCCGGTTAGCCTAAAGGAAAGCCCCCGACACGGCGACCCTCCAATAGTCTAATCCTACACATGGACCGAGAATCCCCTTATTTCAAGCATAAAAAAAAGGGGGGAAAGAGATAGGGGATTAAAATAGAGAAAATCCAAGTGGGTTAGGAGAGAGAAGAGAGAGGGGGAAGTGCAGAAACGTAAAATGAAAGCCTACCTTTGTGTCTTATTTATTTTGCGCGCCTTGCTTTTCTTTGGTCTTCGTCTTGATCTTCGGGGACTCTTCTTTGATCTTCGAGAGTTTGTCTTCAATCTTCAAAGCTTCAGTTTGCAGCACTTCAAGTCTTCAAAGGAGGCTTGAGGCTAGTGTATAAGCGTATTGGGGTGTGTATGAGTGTATAGGAGGCTAGGGTTTAGTGTATGGTGGCTAGGGTTTAGAAAACCTAGGAAGCTAGGGTTTTGGGAGTGTACGAGCTCTGTGTATCGAATATTGGTGTTTTTAGATTGAGTTTGTGGACCCCTTCACGCTAGAAGAGGCTTTGTATTTATAGAGATGGGATAGACCTGGGCCTGTTGTAGTGGTGCTAGGCCAATTTTCCTCTTGGTGCCACTAGGAGTGGCGCCAGGCTAATTATTGGCTTGGCACCACTACTAGTGGCGCCAGCCAATTAGGAAAGTTTATAAGTCGGCAAGCAACGTATCTTTGACTAGATTTGGGCGCCTATACTAGTGACTACCATGCAATTTTTAGCTTGGCTTCACTAGGAGTGACTCCGGAAAGTCCGGGAATGATTTAAGGGATCGGGATTGGCCCGAAAGGCTAGAAAAGAGCAGGAACACTTAAAACAATGTCCCGAGATATTTGACTTGAAAAATGAGGATAGGATGTGTCGGAAGGGTTGACCGGGCCTTTAAGGGCAAAACAGTTAATCGGGCCAAGAAGCTGCTGGGACGAACTTGGACTATCCTGGAAGAAGACTCAAGATTTGGAAAAATTATTGAGAATGTTCCCAAAGGTTGCCGGTTTGATACCCTAGAGCCGGTGTGGTCAGAAAAGGACCGCCCCACTAGGGGCAAAACAGTCATTTCGCACCGGGTTTACCGGAACTAATTTGGAATGATCCGAAAAAGTAAAGAAAGGTTGAGAATACTATAAAAAGCATTCTTGGGAAGTTACCGGTTTGATACCCAGAGTCGGTGTGGTTAGAAAAGGCGACTGACCCCCAAGGGACAAAACGGTCATTTTGTACCGGGTTTGCCGAAACTGACTCAGAATGATCCGGAAAGACAGTGGAAGATTGAGAATACTATAAGAAACAATCTCAAGAAGTTACCGATTTGATATCCAGAGCCGGTGTGGTCGGAAAAGGAGACCAGCCTACTAGGAGCAAAACGGTCATTTTGTACCGGGTTTGCCGAAACTGACTCAGAATGATCCGAAAGGATAAAAAAAGGTTGAGAATACTATAAAAAGCATTCTCGGAAGGTTACCGGTTTGATACCCAGAGCCGGTGTGGTTCCCGGGACGTTCGAATGCCTGGGGGCAAAATGGTCATCTTGACCGAAAAGTCTCGAAATTGGCCCAAAACTGACTAGAAGACACCTAATCATGCCGGATTGCCTTTAAGACAATCTTAGACTGTCGGACTCACCGTTCTGAAGACTCAAGTGTGGTCTCGAGAAATGTGTTGAAAAAGGCCCAAGGGGCAGTTTGGTCATTTTTTACCGAAGTGGGCTAGCAGGCATTGGTGTTAACCTGGGTTTTGAGTGTTTCCGCCACTCTGACGGCGGTCACGTGATACATGGGTTTGTTGGCAATTCCCTCTATCGATCTGTTTACGAGTATTTCCGCTACTCTAACAATTGCGATGTTTGCGAGTATTTTCGCTACTCTAACGGTTCGCGATCATTCCCAAGACTGCCTGATCTTGGGAAGCTGCTAAAGGGGACTTAGCGCCTGAGAAGTCAACTTTCTCGGAAGGCATGCCTAAATGGACATTTCTGTATTGGAGGGCTAACAGGCACCAAAGGTGGACTGTTCTACCATCTAGGGGACTTGAGGTCTCGTCCCGGTCGACAAGTTTAAAGGGACTTACCGTTTCGAAGGGATTTTTTTTGAAAAACGCACCGGACCGTCTCAAGGAATAAACTATCTCGAGAGAGGGATTGGAATTGGAAATGGGTCTTATCGTCTTTGGAAAAACGTGCCTGGTTTGGAATAGATTTACCGTCTCGAGGAATCAACTATCTCGAGAGAGAGGTTGGAATTAGAAAGGGGTCTTATCGTCTTCGGAAAGACATGCCTAATTAGGGTAGATTTACCGTTTCGAGGAATCAACTGTCTCGAGAGAGGGATTGGAATTGGAAAGGGGACTTACCATCTTCGGAAAGACGTGCTTGATTTGAAATTGGAAAGGGGACTTACCGTCTTCGAAAAGACGTGCCTGGTTTGGAATAGATTTACCGATTTACCGTCTCGAGGAATCAACTGTCTCGAAAGAGGGGTTGGAGTTGGAATTGGAAAGGACAATGCCCCTAAGGGCATTTTGGTCATTTTGCCTCTATTTGGGCCTAGTGGCCCTGCGAAGCGATGGACAGACGGGATTTGGACTTAGAGAGTTGGTTTCGATTGGAATACGTCCATATTGACTTGAGTACAAGTCTGGACGGAGCGTAGACTACCGAGCAGTCAAAAATGGGGTGCTTACAGCTGCCCCTCTTTTTATGTCTTTGCTTGTCAAAGACAGAAAACAATAAAAGTAGGAGTCCCATGTTGACCGCGAGGTAGTCGGAGGGACGGACATTGAGAATTTCTTGACAATAGGGGTCAAAAAATGGATGTTGGGCCCAAAAGACCTTCGAAAATGAGTTTTGGTGAGAAAGAGGGCAAAACTGCCCAGAATTGGAAACTGGCGCCACTAGTAGTGGCGCCTTTGGTAGAGAAAGCTTGGCACCTCTGCTAGTGGCGCTAGGCTTAAGAACAAAACAAAAAAATTTTCTAGTTCGAACACTTGCGGCATTTTGGAGAGTTTTCGCAAATCTGAGAGACCTTGCGTGAAAATCGACTTGAACCTTGAAGGAGCACTTCTTGGAGACCACTGGTGGTTGCCGGAAGGAGACCACGTCATTGAAAAAGTCGCCGGAAGAGAAGATTTCGCCTGAGAACTTTCAAAAAGTGAGTTTTCAAATTTTGTTTATTTTGATATGTAGAACTTCGTTTGAATCATGTAAATAGTGGAAATTGATGTTTTGATGTGTTTTAAACATGATGGTGATATTATTTTTGCATTTTGGTGGTTGTTTGATTGAATTTGAGTGATTATATGTGAATATGTGAAGGAGGTTTTCTGCAGGAATAGGGGATTTGTTCCTACAGGCTTGGGCATTGGATTTTCTGGCTATATTTTTATATCATATGCCTTAGAAAAATGTGTTTATCAACCATTTGAAGTTTTGTAATTTTTTGAAAACTTGGTGAATTTTTGATTTTTTAAAAAATAGAAAAATACTTAGAAAATTTAGGAAAATGAGAAAACTCAAGAAATTGATGGAATTCCTTAGAGTTTAAAATTTGAAAAAATGTAGGAATATTTTTGAAAAACATTTGAAATGATTTTGAAGAATTTTAAGGCATTTTTGAAAACCATTGATTTATTGAAAAAATAAAAGATGTGTTTTGAAAATTTCGAACAATTGAGTGTGCACGGGTTGCTGATGTCATGTGATTGTGACAATGTGAAGTGCACGTTTTGTGTTTTGTGTTGATGTCATGGGTGTTGTAGGGCCATTTTTGAATGGGACTCTGCTGAAATTTTTAGAAATTAGGGGAAGAGTTAGAAATAAAGGTTTAGAGTAAAAATCTTTTTGAAAGAAAAAGGCAGAAAACCCTTGAGATTTGATTTGAAGTTAGAAAATCAAGATGTGTGGAAATTTCATTTTTGAGTTATCATTTGAAATCTTTTTATTTATTTTTTCTTTGTGTTAGTTGTTTATTTCATTTTGCTTTATTATGTTATTATTTATTGCATATATGGTACATTCACACCTATTATCTTGCCTTACCTTTTCAGGATGGCAGATACGGGCGATGATGGCTCTGAGAGGAGACGCCGCTCGGGGAAGGCAGCTCGGACAGATTCTACTAGCGGCTATAGCCAGTCCAAGGGTAGCCAACGGTCTACTGGGCATGCAGCATCTAGTTAGAGTGGTCGGGGGAGTAGGCCACCTGTCGACCCCTTTTCCCTAGTTAAGCAGGCTTTCGCAGAGGAGATTGGTGCTGAGGAGGAGGTACCGGGCCTTAGGGATCAGGTGACCGGTTATGGGAGAGCTTCCTCCAGGCATAGGCAGACGGATCTTGATTTGGGAGATCTGCAGATTCCGGACGTCCCACTAGTCGGGGATCTTGCTTACCACCCCAGCGTGTACTCTAGACAGCATTTGCCCCCTCCGCGGGTACATACAACTTTCAGAGGGGCTGTTCATCAGGTCTTTGTGCCTATACAGCAGGCTGCCCCATCATACCACACCTTCTTGGCGAAGATCGGATTCGGCGCCTTCATGGGATTATAAGCTAACCGCCTAAACCGGCATTTAGTACTGGCACTTGTTGAGAGGTGGTTCGGGGAGACCGGGGCCTTTCATTTCATCGACTTCGAGTTAGGTCCCACTCCTTTGGATTGGACGATTATTACAGGGCTCTCCTTTGTCAGTCGGCGAATCACCCTGCATCTAATTTGTAAGGACAAGGCCTGTTTGCTGTTGGACTTGCCTCCTTCTGAGCGTTCTACCTTCCCAGTCTCTTGGATCAGTCAGGATGACCATACTTTTGCTACTAAGCCATCGCCTGCCAGGCAGGATATTATGAGGTGGCGCCTTGTTTTGTACATCATTTTTAGCTGCTTCTGTAACAACAACAAGTCACTCGTGCCATGTCGTTTGGTGAGTATAGTAGCTAATCTTGGAGCCTTATTTGAGCTGGACTGGGGATCATTTCCCTTTGGTTGCTTTCTTCAGTCGATGAGGGTTTGGACTTCTTCTTGTTGGGGCAGCATGACTAGTTTCTGGCTTTTCCTTGTTTGGTGGAGCTACGAGAACTTCCCGTTTGTTGCCCTGCAGTTGTTGAGGATGATCTCTATCCTCGTGCTTTGAGGTGGGCTCGTGAACGGGTAGCCTAGCGATCGGAGTTACTGATTTTGTGATGCTCCGGACTAACCTGGAGCTGATTGAGGCAAGGGATGTGACCTGGCGGCCCTTCATGGGATCAGTCCATTATGAGACAGTCTGATACTTGGTCTCGTTGTCCCTGTTGAGAGCTGCTTTTCTTAATGATGACACTTGGGAGTCCTATCTTGGAGAGCGACACTGGCGGCAATTTCATGAGGAGTTCCGATCAGCAGGAGCTCCACCAGAGTATAAGTTTGGTGTCTATCTTTTACCAGGAGGGTTAGCCAAGTGTCGAGTTCTTGCTTCCCCTAGATACAGATTACGCTGCACACTTTGGGGCTCATTCGATCGATGCCTTCACCCAGTTTGAGGTAGTAGTCAATTGGTACGCTGTTGACCAGGAGGTGGTTGACTTGTGGCCCCGAGCCGGAGGATATGTGCCCTAGGCTGAGTTTTCTGCTGTGAGAGACCAAAGGGATCGATACCAGATGGAGCGAGATCAATACCAAGCCGAGGTAGCTTCCCTGATGGCTCAGTTATCTCAGATGGGCGGTGGGGGGGGGGGGGGGTATGTTATTCTTTCTTTGCTTCTTCTTGCTCTGCTATTGCTTAGTTCTTTTTGTATGCAGCTGATTTCAGTTCTATCTTCCCTGTAGGATGGCGGTGCTTCGAGTAGTTATCCACCTCCTCTGATGCCGGGTTTCAGGGATTTTGATCCAGATGATATCGACTTTGACCTGTGATAGATGCCCCTTGTAGAGACTCTGATCTTCTTTTGCCCCTTACCCCTGAGATGTATTTATGTTAGACAGTTTTATTTTGATATTTTGCACAAAAATGAATATTTATGGTATTCAGATGCATGGATAGACAAAGGCATTTACGATCTTTTCAGCTAAGTATATGATCAGATGCATGTGATGGATGATGATGTTGTGTATCTATTATATGAGTTGATATTGGTGACTTATGTTCCTACATGGAGTTATGCCTTATGTATGCAAAGCTGCTGCCAACTCTTTTTTTATTTTTTTTTATAGAAGTGTGTTAACTAACAGAATGACAAGGGTGCTATTGAACTCAAATATCTCTGGGATGGTAACTCCTTTCTTTTCGGGAGTCTAGCTTCTCCTCTAACTCAACCCTACCTTGGTTGGATGATAACACTTCGCACCTTTCTCAACCTCTTAATTGCCTCCAACTCTTTGTCTTAGGGTTAGTGTATATGGTTATCAGGCTGAGACTCTCGACTCTCGGGGTTTTAGCAATAGCTTAGCTGACCTTTGGCAGAGCGATAAGTGGCCAGTCATTTCAATCCGAGGAGACTTTGTTTTGGACCGTAATGTAGGCTAGGTTATGGGGTCTTCCAAACGATGGGATATGTAGGCTCAAATTCGATGTTGTTTTCAGTAGGGCTTAGATCCATACCGTCTTTAACCATTTTTTTAGTAAAGCTAGCATCCTTCTTGGCTTTGGCAACGTGTCTAGCTCATTTAGATCAAGCAATCCGTTTTCAATCAGAGTGGACTTTAGTAGAGTTATAATGTAAGCCATAGTTTCGGGGTTTTGCGAGAAAGGGTAAAGGCTCGAACCTATTGTTTCTACTGGGTTTCTTTGTAACCTAGGATCACTTTTGAATTTCCTCCTTGCTTTTCACATGATTTCTCAAGGTGAAAATGACCTTATTCTTTCACCCTTTCCATATGTTTTTTGAGATAAACATGACTTTCTTTTCTTTAGATCCTCTTATTATGCATTTGAAGATGATTCAATCATGATTTTCTTCAGGCCTTTCCTTAAAGGATTTTTTTTTTTTTGGTGGCCTCTTGCCCCTTGACGACTCCTTTCCTTTGCTTTTTCTTTATATTCCTTCATGAAATGAATAATTCTTCGACTCTTTTTTCTTAGGCCTTTTCCTTGGCAGTTCAATCTACCCGATGTGGGCGGTGATCCCTAAGTTGGGGTTTTTTCAAGAAAAGGATAGATGGCTCAACAGGTTTGGCAAGGGGTTACTTTTGACTGTATGGGAAATGAAATGAGGGCCTCTCTTCACTTTGAATTAGATTGCTTGATTTATAGAGCTTTAATTACTGCCTTAACACAGCGAGGGTGGATACCATTCCTAGAGTTCTCAACTATTGTCTGCCCCAGTGTGGGGAGGACAGTCTTGGATCGGGATTGACAAAGAAAACTTCGTTTGTTACGAAGCTCTAGGGGTTAAACAAAGGGAATATGAGCACATTTGTTTATTTATTTATTGATTCATTCCTTTTATTTATATGTGGGGAAGTGAAAGATGGCTCCTCTTCATTTTGATAAACTGGCCACACATCGCTTAGCTTCGGAGTCCTACAAGTGCTGCCTTTGGGTAGTATCCTCACTCATCATTATTCTCTCTCTCTGTGGAAGGCTGATCATTTGGTGAGTGGTTACCTCATGCTATCATCCCTTCAAGTTGGATCATTCCATAAGATAAACCATGCCCCTTGCGTAGAAAATAGTTACTATTCCCCAGGGAGGACAAAACAACAACAATAGAATAAAAGACTGTCATTTGATTATTATTATTATTTTTACTAAAAGCATAAAGTTCTTAAGCAATAAGAAAATGTAAACATTAATTTAAAGATAAAAAGTTAAAGGGATAGAAAGAAAGTGGGTGAAAACACCCCTCTCTTATACGCTTGTGCAAGGAACCCATTTTAGTACGGCTTTGGGACAATTCCCACATCTTCGATGCTCCATTCGTTACCCGAATCCTCAGCCAAGGTGAAACAGGCAAAGGATTCTCCCAGAACTCCGAAGATGTTAACGCTGTTGGTGCAGTTGTCAGCCTCCTTCTTGTTTTTTGCAGTGGGTTCTTCTATAAATAGGATAACTAGTTCATCTCCTTCCAACTCGAATGGCTCCATCTGCTCTCTTGAATCTTCTAGCTCCCAGCCCATGTCTTCGTAGTTATACTTAGTTACGGGCCAAGGGTTTTCGAGTAAGTGGCATTCTGCCGTGGGATACTTTGGATGCAAAAACTCAGCACCCCATCCATCCACAGCCATATTCTTGGTCATCTCATCTTTTGAGAATATTGGCTCCCCAATGGGCCAATCAGAATCATCAGGCACCTCCTTAGGGTTATAAAGATAAATCGGGCACAATGGGAGATCCTCCTCCCAGTCGTTTTCTTCATCGGCCTCCCAATCATTCTCATAACCTTCGGCCCCGAGCTCGTAGAATTCTCCCTCACCTTCCATTTCTACTAGTATCATATTGACGTTGTGATCCGGCAGGGGTTTAGCGGTCACATTGGGAGTAGGAGTAGGTTTTACTGGCTGTAGATCAATGGTCTTATTATCGATCAAGTCTTGGATCTTGTGCTTGAGAGCAAAGCAGCTTTCGGTGTCGTGCACTTGGCCACCTGAATGGTATTCACATGTAAGAGCGGCATTAAAGGTCGGGGTAGAGGGCTTGGCAACGGGCGAGCAGGGACGGGCTTCAAGATGTTGTTCTTCAGAAGACTATGGTAAGTCTCGGTTTGGGTGCAGGCTAAGGCGTCGAAAGTACGAATGCATCGAGCAGGTTTATTAAAGTTGGGTCGTGCCCCAGCGGGACCATAGTTAGGGGTAGGAATAGGCATGGTCAAGGTGGGTAAGGGCAGGACTGGGTGTGATTGTGGCGGTGGTCGATATTGGGGTGGTTGGCTAGGCAGAATAGCGAACGCTTCACTTTCCTTCCTGATCGTGCCCCTTGTAGTGGCCACCTTTTTGGCTATGTTGGCGGTATTTTCTCCAGTCTTGGCATAGGGATCTGTAATTCTTCCTGTCTTGAGGCCGTTCTCCATCATCTCTCCTTGTATGATGAGCTCGGAGAAGCTTTTTCCTACGCTTGTGCAGAGCTTCTCGTAGAATATACCTTGAAAAGTATGTACAAACAGTTGTACATACTCCTCCTCCAGCTAGGATTCACTTGTGCAGCGGCCTCCCTCCATCTTAGGGCATATGCTTTAAAGCTCTCCTTCTCACTCTTGCTCATCGTCATCAAGGACCATCGATCAGAAGTGAGGTCAATGTTGTGACGGTATTGGGCTTTGAATGCATTGACTAGCTCCATCCAGGTTGTGATCTTCCTTAAGTCCAGACGAGCAAACCATTGTAGAGCAAACCCTGTGAGACTGTGTTGGAATAGTTGCATAAGGAGCTTCAGATCGTTGCCATGTCCACTTAGTGCTCCAGCATATAGACGAAGATGAGCAATGGGGTTACCGGTACCGTCATATTTCTAGAAGTCGGGCATTTTAAACCTAGCAGGTCTCGGGTGGTCAGGGAAGAAACAAAACTCATCATAGGAAGTAAACCCGTAATTATGGCGGCCATGGAGACTTCGCAACGAATCTTCCAACCCTTGGATTTTCAGACTGAGAGGGTCTAGAGGGGCCTTCTTTATGACAGGTGAAAGCAATATGGTCTCTTCTTCTTCAGTGTTGACCCCTTTGGCATCTTCCTTGGTCCTCCCAGCATTGTCAGACTGAAGCATGATCATTGGTTTAGCAGGTTCAGGGTCCTTGGATAAAGTCATAGATGACGACGAGACCGCAGTAGCACCCTTCATGGCCATAGTTTGAATGAGTTTAAGCATCTCATCCATCTTAGTCCTCATTTCGTTGACTTCCTTTCGAGAGACTTGAGAGGATTCTTCAGGGTTAGCAGCCATCAATGATACTCTTTGCCGGGTGATAATGGGATCCCTAGGTGGATGTTGCCCCTTTTTAGGAGTAATGTTGACTCAGTACAGGATGATCTTTGTAAATAAAAAGGAAAAGAAAAAAAGACAAGAACACAAGTTACAAATTAGTTTCTAGTTTTTAGAAAACTTTATGCAATGCATGTCCTAGGGTGCCCCTCTTTATGAGGGAAACTAATCATGATGTATTGGCCCCCTTTTGGAGATAAGGGATTTGCCCCTATATGCGAATATCTTACCGCCAAGTAGGAACCTTCAGTCATCCACACATTCATTCATAAAAGTAAAAAAAAGTACATTGAATTTTGGATTTACAATACAAAAGAACTTAAATATATTTTAATAAGGGGAGGGGGAACATTTTTCTTTGGACTTCCGCCTATCTACTTTACAAAGGAAAATCCTAAATTACTCTTGAGTCTTTGTATTCGCCTTCCTTGGATTTGATGTCGAAGAGGTCGCTAAGGGACCTTGCTGATTGGTTGCCCCTTGTCTTCTTGGCAATCCTATCTCTGTGAGCATAGAGGGATTGGGGCCCCTCTTTTGGAATGGATTGGTATGCATGCCATGAGTCCCTTAGGGTTACGTGGGAACCCTCAGGGTTTGGGTAGGTTTAATGCAAGGGAGAGTGAAATGTGTGTCACTCTCAATGGGTTGATCATATGTATGAAAATGCAGTAACTTGAGTTACTTGGAACTCTTGTCTTGACATGGAATATTGAATGCATGAACATGGGTATGCAAAAATTATAAGGAGAGAGAATGCAATAGCAAGATAAATGTGCATGCATGAGCAGTTAAATAGTCATTATAACAGTAAGAATACAGGCATTATAACAACAGGAATAGACAGCTATAAATGAAAGTAAGAGCAGTCACCCTTTCCCCGTGGTTTTGAAAATAGTACTCGTGTCTTAAATCCGGCAGAGATTCGGCTATGCATGGTGTCTATATGAGTATGAGGTTGAGGGTTGACTAATGCATCCTAAAAAGGCTTGGTCCTCGGATCTTCAAACCTAGGCCCACTCCCCGAGGCGGTGCCATGATCGGTTGGTGATCTGAGCGGGGGAACCATCAAGAGGCCATAGGCGAAGAAACTGACACAGCATTTTGCCCACAACCAATATACAGTTCCCCTTTTCTAACTAGAAAGGTCACATCAGGGTAATAATGCAAGTATGCAGAATGCAGGTGCACATGCAGTGTGTGTGCAATTTTTAAAAGTGGAGGAAAGAGCCCAACAACTCCCATTCATCCTGTTCATCAATTCATGCATAGTAGTTAATAAAATTTAAACAAATGTGTACCTATACAAAACAAATATGCAAGTGTTAGTATGAGGATGACAAACATAATACAAGATAATATAAATGCATGGTTTTTGAAAACAATTTTAAAAATTTGGCTTTGAAAATTTAAAGTGAATAGGATTGAACCAAGTTAATTGAAGACCCTACATGGGTGAAGGGTAAAGAAACATCACTACGGCCTAACCCTCTAAGTTCCCCAGCGGAGTCACCAGCTGTTGCGCCTAGATTTTTCGCACTCGAGGAATACACACATAAGTGAGAAAAACACTGTACTCTCTCGTTAGAACTCACCCTCCTAGAAGAATGAGTGCGAATATATTTGAATTGAAAATTAATTTGAATAAAGGGCTTTTAGAAAAATATTTGGAGTCGCCACCTAACTTGATTAAGGTGAGTTAGGTCACCTAAATACTAAGCATAATCCGAAAACTACACTTAGGGTTTTGAAAAACGATTTTGAAAAAATTTCCTCAAGAGAGGGTTTTTAAGAAAAACAGGTTGTTTGGTAACCTTTGGAAAACATTTAAGCCCTTTTTGAAAATAACTCCGTTTTTGGTCTTTGAAAACAGTGATCCAAGGTTCGGAGGTTGGTTACGTGTAGGGAAGACGCACTAAGCCATCACCCTACCCTGCCCTTTCGGTACTTACATGTCAATCTACCCTAGATTCACCTATGAGAGTCTTTAACTAACTAATGTTCAATCTTATCCACTTTGAAAAAGATGTTTAAAAAGATATGATGCATGATATGCAATTGCAAGAAAAAGACTTGATTTGAAAATAGATTTGGGAATAGAAGAATTTGATTTAATTTTAGAAGAGAGATTTGAAAGGATAGATTTGAAATTGAAAAGTTTTAGAAATTAGAAATAGAGGTTTGAAAATATAAATTTGAAATTGGAAGTTTGAAAATAGAATAGAGATTTGAAAAATGTGGTGACCACACCCATGAGGGTTGCCTACATATCCTTTTGGAGGAATCATGTCAGTCGTAGTTCGAACCAGAGTCCGATTGAAAATAGAAGGTTGGATTGAAAGAAAGTTTATTTGAAGAAGGATTTGATTTGAACTTAGAATAGAATACTGAAAATTGGGATTTGAAATTAGAAAGATTGGACTTTGATTTGGAAAAATAGAACTTGGAGGAAAAATTTCAGCTTGTTTTGGAAATATTGAGGTTTAAGAAACCTAGACTTAGAAACTTTGAAAGGAAAGACTGAACTTGACTTGGAAAGATTTTAGAAAAGGTTTGATTCTAGTGTTGAACTTGGAAGATTGAGAAAGATCGAATTTAGGACGGATTCAAATTAAAAAAGGTCTGAATTAGGAAAGTGTCATTTTAGGAAAGTTTTGTTTTAGGAAAGTTTCGAATTAGGAAACGTTCATCTTAGGAAGGTTTTAGGTTTAGGAAAGTTTCAACTTAGGCAAGTTTTGAATTAAGAAAGTTTTATTTTAAGAAATGTTTTGAAAATAGGAAAGTGTTGAATTTATAAATATTTTGAATTTAGAAAGTTTTAGATTTGGAAAGATTTGAAGTTTTAAGAAAGTTTAGAATTTAGAAAGTTTGGAAGTTTAGAAAGATATAACTTAAGAAAGTTTTGAATTTAGAAAACTTTGAATTTGAAAGATTTGAAATTTAGAAAGTTTTAGATTTAGGAAATTTTAGAGTTCGAAAGTTTCGAATTTAGAAAGCTTAGGATTTAGAAAGTTATAAAGTTTGAGTTTTAGAAAACCTTGAGATTAGGAAAGGTTGAGTTTAAGAAAGATTTGAAAACTTGGATTTGGAAAGTTAAGATTTGGAAAGGGGTAGGATTAGGAAAGGGCTGAATTAGGAAATATTTGAAAACTTAATGTTTAAGGAAAGATTTGAAAGTTTTAGAAAACTTATGGTTTAGGAAGGTAGGAAATTAGGAGAGAGTTGAATTAGGAAAAATTTAGATTTTGAGTTTTAAAATTTAGGAAAGATTTTTATGTTCAAGTTAAGATTTAGGAAAGTAGAAGATTAGGACGGATTTGAATTTGTTTTTAAAAAAGAAGGTTTGATTTTATTTCTAAAAACGGAGGATTGTATCTAGTTTTCTAAAGAGAAGATTGGATTTGGTTTTCTAAAGGGAAGGTAAGATTTGACAAGGATTTGGAAAAGGAAGTTTTTAGAAAACCTAGATTTGGAAATGTATATTTTTTACGTAGAAAATAGGTTTTGGAAACATAATTTTGTCGTAGAAAACGGGAGGTTTGGAAACCTAAGTTTTAAGGCAAGTTTGAAAATCATGTTTTTGGGAAGAAAATTAGGGTTTCCTAATTATGGGTTCTAGGGCTTGACTTGGACTCCAAGAAAAGAGTTTTTGGAAAGTGTGTTTTTAGAAACAAGTTTTTGGAAGAAAATGCTAGAGAGGAGTTTCTAGAAAGAAGATTTTGGGAAGAGAGTTTTTAAAAAGATTTTTAGGGAGCGTTTTTAGATAGTGGATCTTGGGGAGAGGATTTTGGAAAGGAGTTGAAAAATGGAGTTTTGAAAAATAGATTTTTGGAGGGAGTTTTCGAAAACAACTTTGGAAAGAAAAGTTTATGGAAAGCATGTTGGAATAGAGATTTTTAGGAAGAGATTTTTGAAAAGAGTTTTTAGAAGGTATAAAAACATCTCACTTTCCTAAAGTGATTCTAATCATAAGAAGGCTAGAACCACTTTAAGAAAGTGATTTTGAAAACAACAAGATTTGAAAATATGGACCATAAAAGTCACTCTAAATGTAACACTTTCCTAAAGCAACCCTAGCAATGGAAAGGCTAGAATCACCCTAGGATTGTGATTTTGAAAACAAGTTTTGAAAAGGAGATTTTGATGCAATTTTGAAAACAAGTTTAATGCAAGCTTTGAAAACGGGTTTGAAAACGATTTTTGAAAGAATGCAAGATAATGATATGCACAATGCAAATTGGGGTCGTGAACATACAAGGTTAAGGTTTCACCACATAATCAAGGGGGTCAAACTCACGTGGTCTCCGGTTAACCTAAAGAAAAGCCCCCAACACAGTGACCCTCCAATAGTCTAATCCTACACATAGACCGGGAGTCCCCTTATTTCAAGCATGCAAAGAAAGGGGGGGGGGGGGAGGGGGGAAAAGATAGGGGATTAAAATAGAGAAAACCCAAGTGGGTTAGGAGATAGAAGAGAGAGGGGGAAGTGCAGAAATGTAAAACGAAAGCCTACCTTGTGTCTTATTTATTTTGCCCGCCTTGCTTTTCTTCGATCTTCGTTTTGATCTTCGGGGACTCTTCTTCGATCTTCGAGAGTTTGTCTTCAATCTTCAAGGCTTCAGTTTGCAGCACTTCAAGTCTTTAAAGGAGGCTTGAGGCTAGTGTATAAGCGTATTGGGGTGTGTATGAGTGTATAGGAGGCTAGGGTTTAGTGTATGGTGGCTAGGGTTTAGAAAACCTAAGGAAGCTAGGGTTTTGGGAGTGCACGAGCTCTGTGTATCGAATATTGGTGTTTTTAGACTGAGTTTGCGGACCCCCTTCACTCTAGAAGAGGCTCTGTATTTATAGAGATGTGATAGACTTGGCGCTTGTTGCAGTGGCTCCAAGCCAATTTTCCTCTTGGCGCTACTAGGAGTGGCGCCATGCCAATTCTTGGCTTGGCACCACTACTAGTGGCGCCAGCCAGTTAGGAAAGTTTATAAGTCGGCAAACAACGTATCTTTGACTAGATTTGCGCGTCTGTATTAGTGACTATCATGCAATTTTTAGCCTAGCTTCACTAGGAGTGACTCCAGAAAGTTCGAGAATGATTTAAGGGATCGGGATTGGCCCAAAAGGCCAGAAAAGAGCAGGAACACTTAAAATAGTGTCCCGGAGGTATTTGACTTGAAAAATAAGGATAGGATGTGTCAGAAGGGTTGACCGGGCCAAAACGGTCAATCGAGCCAGGAAGCTGTCGGGACGGACTCGAACTGTCCCGGAAGAAGACTGGAGATTTGAAAACTTTATTGAGAATGTTCCCAAAGGTTGCCGGTTTGATACCCTAGAGCCGTTGTGGTCGGAAAAGGTGACCGGCCCACCAGGGGCAAAACGGTCATTTCGCTCCGGGTTTACCGAAACTTACTCGGAATGATCCGAAAAGGTAAAGAAAAGTTGAGAATACTATAAAAAGCATTCTCTAGAAGTTACCCCTTTGATACCCAAAGCCGGTGTGGTCAGAAAAGGCGACCGACCCCCCAGGGGCAGAACGGTCATTTTGTACTGGGTTTGCTGGAACTGACTCGGAATGATCCGGAAAGACAGAGGAAGATTGAGAATACTATAAGAAACAATCTGAGGAAGTTACCGGTTTGATACCCAGAGCCAGTGTGGTCAGAAAAGGAGACCGGCCTACCAGGGGCAAAACGGTCATTTTGTACCGGGTTTGCCAGAACTGACTTGAAATTATCCAAAAGGATAAAGAAATGTTGAGAATACTATAAAAAGCATTCTCAAAAGGTTACCGGTTTGATACCCAGAGCCGGTGTGGTTCCCGGGGCGTTCGAATGCCTAGGGGCAAAATGGTCATCTTGATCGGAAAGTCTCGGAATTGGCCCGAAACTGACTAGAAGACATCTAATCATGCCAAATTGCCTTTAAGACAATCTTAGACGGTCGGACTCACCGTTTTGAAGACTCAAGTGTGGTCTCGAGAAATGTGTTGGAAAAGGCCCAAGGGGCAATTTGGTCATTTTTCACCGAAGTGGGCTAGTAGGCACTGGTGTTGACCTGGGTTTTGAGTGTTTCTGCCACTCTGATGGCGGTCACGTGATACATAGGTTTGTTGGCAATTCCCTCTATCGACCTGTTTACGAGTATTTCCGCTACTCTAACGGTTGCGATGTTTGCAAGTATTTCCGCTCCTCTGACGGTTCGCAATCATTCCCGAGACTGACTGATCTCAGGAAGCTGCTAAAGGGGACTTAGCGCCTGAGAAGTCAATTTTCTCGAAAGGCGTGCCTAAACGGACATTTCTGCATTGGTGGGCTAGCAGGCACCAAAGGTGGACCATTCTACCATCTAGGGGACTTAGGGTCTCATCTCGGTCGATAGGTTTAAAGGGACTTACCGTTTTGAAGTGATTTTCTTCGAAAAATGTGCCGAACCGTCTCGAGGAATAAATTGTCTCGAGAGAGGGATTGGAATTGGAAAGGGGTTTTATCGTCTTCGGAAAGACGTGTCTGGTTTGGAACAGATTTACCGTCTCAAGGAATCAACTGTCTCAAGAGAGGGGTTGGAATTGGAAAGGGGTCTTATCGTCTTCGAAAAGACGTGCCTAATTGGGGTAGATTTACGGTCTCAAGGAATCAACTATTTTGAGAGAGGGATTGGAATTGGAAAGGGGACTTACCGTTTTCGGAAAGACATGTCTAATTTGGAATTGGAAAGGGGACTTACCGTCTTCGAAAAGACGTGCCTGGTTTGGAATAGATTTATCGTCTCGAGGAATCAACTGTCTCGAGAGAGGGGTTGGAGTTGGAATTGGAAAGGACAATGCCCCTAAGGGCATTTTGGTCAATTTGCCTCTATTTGGGCCTGGTGGGCCCTCGAAGTGATGGATAGACGGGATTTGGACTTAGAGAGTTGGTTTCGATTGGAATGCGTTCATATTGACTTGAGTACAAGTTTGGATAGAGCATAGACTGCTGAGCTGTCAAAAATGGAGTGCTTACAGTAGTAACCAAACTTCGTAATGACATTGACAGTGTAGTCTTGTAAAGGGTCTGTAGTGGCATTCGGAGGAGGGTTCACCGGTCGTAAACCATTGATCTTGTTATCTATCAGGTCTTAAATTCTATGTTTGAGGGTTAAACAATCTTCAGTGTCATATCCTTGCCCGCCTGAATGGTATTCACAGCTTATTGCAGATTCAAAGTAATGAGGCAGAGGATTGAGCCAGGGTCCAGTAGGTATAGGTTTTAGATATCCGACCGCTAGGAGACCAAAATACGCCATGGTTTGTGAACAAGTGAGTTTAGTAAATGTCTGTTTTTTCCCTCTTGTTCATCTAGGCTGAGGAAGTGTTGCAGATGTTTTTGAAGATTGGGAAATGAGTTTTAGTGTGGTCACAACCAAGCTGGTGGTTTGGGAATTGAAGGGGCTTTGGTTTCTATGTTTTAAAGTGGGATGATTTTCGGTGTCAGGGCCATATGGGTTGGGCTGGTATCCGTAGGAGAGATTATATAATCTAGGGGTTTAGTTAGAGGTCAGCTTGAAAGGTGTTGGAACAATGCCCTTGGCCTGGGGAGGTCGTTGGTAGGCAATGGTCGGGGCATAGTCTTGGTCTTCTTTCTTCATCCTTCTTTGTCCCTCATGAGTTCGGGGTTGTGAGGACTCTGCTTGCTCATGGGTTGTAGTTTATGCATGCGACAAGAGTGAAGAGAGCCTGCCCTCCATTTTAGTCATCCTACATCTGAGTCCTCTTGCTTTCACTAGTATTAGAGTTAAGGCGTCGAGTGTGAGTGACTCCATGAGTGTTCCTTAGCTTTCGGCCTGTAACGTTGGGGACGAGGAGAGGAACCTAAAATTAGCAAAAGGAAAAAGTTAGTGTCTTGTTTTGACAAATCTTTATAGAATGCATACTTTAAGGATGCCCTAACTCGAGAGGAAAACTAATCATGATGTATTGGCTCACTTTTGGAAATAGGAGACTTGCCCCTGTATGCAAGCACCTTACCATTGATCAAGTATCTATACTCATCCTTACATTCATTCATTTGCGGAAAAGGGGTACATTGAACTTCTGGATTTAAAATATAAAAGAGACAAAGTACACTTTAATAGAGGGAGGGAGAACTTTTTTCTTCGGGCTTCCACCTATCTAGTTTTACATATGAAATCTTAATCTACTCTTGAGTTTTCGGATTCACCTTCTTTGGATTTGATGTCAAGGAGGTCGTTGAGAGACCTTGTTGATTGCCCCTTGTCTTCTTGGTAACCCTATCTCCATGAGCATAGAGGGATTAGGGCCCCTCTTATGGAATGACTTGAAATGCATGCCATGACTCTTTAGGGTTATGTGGGAACTCTTAGGGTTTGAGTAGGTTTAATGCAAGGGAGAGTGACCTTGGTGTTGCTCTCGATGGGTTGATCATATGCATAGAGATGCAGTGATTTGAGTTACTTTGGAACTCTCGTTTTGGGATGCAATATTACATGCATGAATATGGATGCAAAGAGCGTAAGCAGAGAGAATGCAATTAAAGTAAATATGCATGCATGAACAGTTAGATAGGCATTATAACAATAAGAGTACAATCATTATAACAACAGGAATAAACATGTATGGAAAGTAAAAGCGGTCTCTCTTTCCTCCCTAGTATTGGAAAACGGTGTGTGTGTCCTAAATCCGGTAGAGGTTCAGCTATGCATGGTGTCTATATGAGCATAAGGTTGGGGGTTTACTAATGCGTCCTAAAAAGGCTCAGTTCTCGGATCTTCAAACCTAGGCCCACTCCCCGAGGTGGTGCCATGATCGGTTGGTGATCTGAGTGGGGAAACCATCAAGAGGCCATAGGCGAAGAAACTGACACAACATCTTGCCCACAACCAATATACCATTCCCCCTTCTAACTAGAAGGGACATGTCAGGGTAAAGAATGCAAGTATGCAGAATGCAAGAGCACATGCAGTGTGTGTGTGATTTTTGAAAGCGAAGGAAAAAGCCCAACAACTCCCATCCATCCTGTTCATCACATTTATGCATAGTAGTTAATAAAATAATATTATAAACAAAAAGCCCACCTACAAAATGAAGATGCAAGAATTAGTATGCAAATGACAAACTTAATGCAAGATAATGTGAATGGAGTTAAATGCATGTTTTTTTTTTAAATAATTTTGAAAATTTGATTTTGAAAATTGAAAGTAGATAGAATTGGACAAGTTAATTGAAGACTCTACATAGGTGAAGGGTGAAGAGACATGACTATGGCCAAACCCTCTAAGTTTTCCCATCGGAGTCGCTAGCTGTCGCGCTCAAATTTTTTGCACTCGAGGAATACACACACAAGTAGAAAAAATACTATACTTTCTCGTTAGAACCCATTCTCCTAGAAGAATGAGTGCGACTAGGTTTAAATTGAAAATTGATTTGATTAAGGGTTTTTGGAAAACAATTTGGAGTCGCCACCTAACTTGATTAAGGTGAGTTAGGTCACCTAAAACTAAGCACAATCCAAGTATTACACTTAGGGTTTTTGAAAAAGGTTTTTCAAAAATACTTCCTCAAGAGAGGGATTTAAAAAAAATAGGTTATTTGGCAACCTTTGAAAATATTTAAGCCCTTTTGAAAACAACTTTGTTTTGGTCTTTGAAAACAGTGATCTAGGTTTGGAGGTTGGTTACGTGTAAGGAAGACACACTAAGCCATCACCCTACCCCGCTTTTGCGGTACCTACATATCTATTCACTCTAAGTTCACTCATTAGAGTCTTCGATTAATAAATGTCTAGTACTATCCACTTTTGAAAAGAATTTTGAAAAGATGTTTGACATGATGCATGATATGCAAGTGTAAGGATTTGATTTTGAAATAGATTTGAAAAGAACTTGATTTGATTTTAGAAATGGATTCGAAAAGACTTGATTTGAAAGAAAGATTTGATTTTGACAATTGATTTGAAAAGAAGAATTGAAGTTCGAAATTGGAAAGAAAGTTTTGGAAATTGAAATTGAAGATTTGAAAATAGATTTTTAGAATTGGAAGTTTGAAAATAGTTATGGAATTAGAAACTTAAGAAGAGTTATGGAATTAGAGATTTGGAAAAAGTTATGACCGCACCCGTAAGGGTTGCCTACATATCCCTTCTGAGGAATCAGGTTAGTCGTAATTCGGACAAGAGTCCGATAGAAAATAGAAGATTTGATTTGAAAAAGAGATTTTGATTTGAAAAAGGATTTGATTTGAAATTAAAATAGAATATTAGAAATTGAAATTTGGAATTGAAAAGACTGAACTTTGATTTAGAAAGATAGAACTTCGAAGAAGGATTTGGACTTACTTTGGAAAGATTAAGATTTAGAAAACCTAGACTTAGGAAAGATAGGATTTAAGAAGGACTTGAGATTAAGAAGGATTTGATTGGGAAGTTTCATTTAGAAAACATGGAGAGTTGGAGTTTAAGAAAGATTGAATTTAGAAAATCTTAAAATTAAGAAAGTTTCAAAATAGAAAAGTTTCATTTTAGGAAAGTTTCGAATTAGGAAAGTTTCATTTTTGAAAATTTGTAAATTAGGAAAGTTTCATTTTAAGAAAGGTTTTGAAATTGGAAAGTTTTGAATTTAGAAAGTTTCGACTTAAGAAAGTTTTGAATTTAGAAAGTTTTGGATTTGGCAAGATTTGAAATTTAGGAAAGTTTAGAATTTTAAAAGGATTCGAAGTTTGAGTTTTAGAAATACTTGAAATTAGGAAAGGTTTCAATTTAAGAAAGATTTGAAAACTTAGAATTTGGAAAGTTGAATTTTGGAAAGGTATGGAATTAGGAAAGGTTGGAATTAGGAAAGATTTGGATTTCTATTTCCTAAAACAAAAGATTGGATTTTGTTTCTAAAAAGAAATGATTTGATTTTGTTTTCCAAAAATGGAGGGTTAGATCTAGTTTCCTAAATGGGGAGATTAGATTTGGTTTTCTAAAGGGAAGATTGGATTTGGTTTCCTAAAGGGAATATTGGATTTGGCATAGAATTGGAAGGTGAAGTTTTTAGAAATCCTAGATTTGGAAGTCTATGATTTGATGCAGAAAATAAATTTTGGAAATTGATGTTTTTGATATAAAAAAGGAGGTTTTGAAAACCTAGGTTTTAAGACAAGATTGAAAATCATGTTTTAAGAAGGAAAACTAGGGTTTCCTAATCATTGATTCTAGGGCTTGAATTAGGCTCCAAGGTAAAGAGTTTTTTGGAAAGTAACACTTTTTTGGAAAGAAAGATTTCTGGAAGGAGATCGTAGCGAAAAGTTTTTAGAAAGTAAATTTGAGAAGAGTTTTAGAAAGGAGATTTTGGAAAGTAAAACTTTGAGAGAATTTTTAGAAAAAGAGGTTTTGAAATGAAGGCTTTTTAGGAAAGGAATTTTTAAAAAGTGTTTTTGGGAAAGTGATTTAAGGGAGCATTTTTAAAAAGTGAATTTTGAAGAGAGCTTTTTGGAAACGAGTTTAAAAAGAAGTTTGGGAAAATAGATTTTTGAAGAGAGTTTTTAGAAAGCAATTTTTAAAAAGCTACTTTGAAAAACAGATTGGAGAGGATATTTAGAAAGCTTTTTAGAAAAGAGATTTTTAGAAAGTGAGTTTAAAACGAGATTTTGGAGAGGACTTGAATGTGGACTTTTGTAAGTCTCTAAAAAAATATCTCATTTTCCTAAAACGATTCGAACCATAAGAAGATTATCATTCAAGGATTCTGGTTTTGAAAACAACAAGGATTTGAAAATATAGATTATATTGGTCACTTTAAATGTAACACTTTCCTAAAGCAATCCTAACCATGGGATGGCTAGAATCACCTTAGGATTGTGATTTTGAAAATAAGTTTGAAAAAAGAAACTTAATGAGAGTTTTGGAAAGTGTTTTAATGCAAGTTTTGAAAACAGGTTTGAAAATGAATTTTGGAGAGATGCATGACCATGATATGCACAATGCAAGTTGGGATTGTGAACATACAAGGTTAAAGGCTTCACCATATAATCAAGGGGGCTGAACCCACGTGGTCTTCGGTTAGACTAAAAGAAAGCCCTCGACACGGTGACCTTCAATAGCCTAATCCTACACATAGATCGGGGAGTCCCTTGTTTCAAGCATGCAAAAAATGGGGGTTAGAAGATGGGGGATTACAATAGAGAAGGTGGAATTGTGTAAACGTAAATAGAGAGCCTACCTTGTATCTTCTTTATTTTGCTTGGTTATGCTTGCTTTCTTTACTTCGATCTTTGCTTTGCTTTACATCAGTCTTCGAGAGCTTGCTTTGATCTTCGGGAGCTTCGGAGTTGTAACACTTCAAGTCTTCAATGGAGGTTTTGGAGGCTAGTATATAAGTGTGTATGTGAGTGTATGGGGGCTAGGGCTAGGGTTTGGTGTATAGAGGCTAGGGTTTGAAAAACCTAAAGAGAACTAGGATTTAGAGAGGCTTCGAGCTCTATGTATTGAAGATGAGAGTTTTTAGACTGAGTTTGCGGACCCTTTTCACGTTGGAGTAAGCTCTGTATTTATAAAAAGAGGAGTGTACTTGCGTCTACTGCAGTGGCGCTAGGCCATTTTTTGGCTTGGCACCACTAGCCATTTAAAAAATGTTTAAGGTCGGCAAGCAACGTATCTTCCGAAGATTTGGGCGCATGTACTAGTGACTACCATGCAATTTTTAGCATGGCTTCACTAGGAGTACTTCGGAAGGCCCGAGAATGATTTAAAGGGCCGAGAATGGCCTGGAGGGCTGAAAAGAGACAGGGACCCTTAGAATAGTGTCTCGGGGAGTAGTAGAGTTGATGAATGACATCAAGATGTGTTGGAAGGGTTTACCAGGCTATTAGGGGCAAAACGGTCAATCGGATCGGAAAGCTACCAACATGGACTCGGAATGTCTCGGAAGAAGACTGGAAGCTTGGAAATATTAGCTAGAATGCTCTAGAAGGTTACCGGTTTGATACCCAAAGCCGGTGTAGATGGAAGAAGCAACAGGCCCACCAGGGACAAAACGATCATTTTGCATCGGGCTTGCCGGAACTGACTCGGAATGACCCAAAAATGTATCAGAAGGCCGGGGATACTATCAGAAACATCCCTAGGAGGTTTACCGGTTTGATACGCAGAGCCGGTGTGGTTCCCGGGGTGCTCGGATGCCTAGGGGCAAAATGGTCATTTTGATCGGAGGGTCTTGGAATTGGCCCGAAACCGACTGGAAGGCACTTAAACATACCGAATCGTCGTTAGGACAATCTTGGAAGGGCGGCCTTACCATTATAAGGACTTAGGTATTTTCTCAAGAAACGTGCCAAAAAATGGCCCTAAGGGCAGTTTGGTCATATTTCACCAGAGTAGGCTAGCAGGCATTGGTATTGACCTGGGTTTTGAGTGTTTCAGCCACTCTGACGGCGGTCCCATGACCCAAGGGTTTGTTGACAATTCCCTATCTCGACCAGTTTACGAGTGTTTCCGCCACTCTGACGGTTGCGATGTTTACGAGTATTTTCGTTACTCTAACAGGTCATGATCATTCCAGATACTACCTGATCTCGAGAAACTGCTAGGTGGACTTAGCGCTTGAGGAATCAACTTTTTCGAAAGGCGTGTTGAAACAGACATTTCGTCATTGGCAGACTAGTAGGCGCCAAAGGTGGACTATTCTACCATCTCGAGGACTTAGGATTTCGTCTCCGTCAACGAGTTTGAATGGACTTACCGTTCCGAAGATTTTTCTCAGAAAACATGTCGGATTGGATGGTCTTACCACCTTGAGAAATTAACTTTCTTAAAAGGCATGTCGAATTTAATTGGAATTGGAATTGGACTTGAAATTGGATTTGAGATTAAAACGAGGACTTACCGTATTCAAAAAGACATGCCCATTGGAATTGGACCGAACAATGCCCCTAAGGGCGTTTTAGTCATTTTGCCTCTATTTGGGCCCAGCAGGCCTGCGAAGCAATGGATTGACTAATTTAAGTTTGGAAAACTAATTTAAATTGGAATATGTCTGTATTAACTTGAACTCAGGTCTGGATGGACTGGAAACTATCGAGTGGGCAAAAATGGGGTGCTTACACCAGCTTTACCATCGTGCCAGAATCTGGTTGTTCTAACGTGAGCGTGGAGAGCTACACGTGCATTGAATGTGGGTCAACTCCGCATTAATAATTGCGAGCAGAGCATTAAATGCCAAAATCGCTAGCGGGTTGGGCTCGTTGCCTTTGGGCCTGAGCTGTGATCGCCAATAGGTCGGCAATAGGGCCCAGCCTCATTGCCGATCATTTGGGCCTTCCTACAACCCAACCTTATTCGATTAATTTCATTGGGCCTATCCAAATGAATTGGGCCTATATCTCTTGACACACAATTGCCCCCCAGCCTTTGCGCCTCTCTTAGCTCACCAGAAAGCCAAGGGCTGCGTCGGGTCACAATGGTGCCTCTTGGGCTTGCTATCGTTTTGCGATTACTCTGCTAGGTGGATGGTGAGGATTTAGAGCCTTCAATGATGAGACGCCAAGACACTGATAGCCAATGCAACGGTCCACTGTTCGACGTGACGGCTGCCGGTTTGCCGCGCATAAACCGCCTATCATTCAAGCATAAAAGGGGGACTACCCTCTCAGTGGTGTGCACTTGTTTGCTTCACCTCCTTGTTCGAGAGTGTCCGCCGCTAATCTTCCTTGCTGTAAGGCTCTCTTAGCCCATCTCTTTCTCTGTTCATCTTCTTCATCGTTCACTCTTTACTCTAATGGTTGTCCCCTGATGGCGGCTCGTCTTAGGAAAATGCTTGAGGGTCCGATGGCAATTGCCACCTTTAGGGCTAGATACAAGATCCCTGACGAGATCGACTTGGAGTTGGTTGACCACAACGATCATCGTATGGGTGAGACTGAGAAGGCCATGCCCTTTCTTGTTATCGCCATCGTCGAGGGAGGCCTTAGGTTTCCCTTACACCCCCTGTTCCAAAAGTTTGTTGTCCGTAACAAGGTTACTCCACCCCAACTTTCCTCAAACATTTATAGGATAATTTTTGGGATGCTTGAGCTTAATCGACGCTTGGGTGTGAACTTGGGGCTCGCTGAGCTTGAGTATTGTTATACACTTTGTAAAGTGGGGGACGAGAGTATGAAGGCGTTCCTTTAGGCTGTCAATGACAGTAAAAAGATAGTGAAGTGTCTACCATTTTCTGGGAAGAGCATAGATGATGTTAGGGTTTAGGTAACCAAGCGTTGGGAATTTGGTAACCTTCCACTGGGTGAGAGGCCGACACTACGGTGCCCTTAATCCACTCATAAAATAGGTTTGACACTAACATTGTGGTTTAATTCTATCTATCTGGCTAATCACATTTCTAAATTCAGCTTTGCCATTCTTGCAATTACGAAGAAAAGATCAAAAAAGGTCGACTGGGGAGTCAACTTTGCCGATCTTAAGAGAGTCTTGGACTACCGCTGGGAAGGCAGACTAAGGAATCTAGCGTGAACTCCCCACATCCTGCTCAACTACCCACTACGCATCCAGATGTTTATTGCTCAGACGGGGATTCCACAGAGTGTCCTCGCCAAATTGGCTGAGGAAGGTGCGAAAGGTGACTTTAAGGAACTCCCGGTAAGGGTTGCCATTGAATGAGTACAAGCTACCAGAGTGACGGTTGATGCACCACCTTCATCAGAACTTGTCGCCAAACAACAACTTGTGCACGAGGTTTGTTTAGATTCAAATAGTTCAGCATCGACATTGGCTCCATTATCCTTTCCTAACCGCTAAGTTAGGCCTATTCGGAGGAAGAAGCAGTTGAGCTCATTGCCAGAAGAGGATGACAACATGGATCTAAGAGAATTGATGTTTGCAGCGGCTAGTCTATCATTGGAGAGGACTACATCAACCACTACCGTACCTCCGGTCATTGATTTAGAGACAATCCCGGTGGAGGATGTAGCGCCTGTTCAGTAGAGGCCGAGTGCTCAGCAACAGAAAAAGAAGTCGTCAGAATCAGCTGACCCAACACCAGCTCTGAAGAAGGCAAAGATTGGCAAAGGCAAGGTTGTTGAAGATCAAACTGAAGGCGTGGTGGTAACGATAACGTCGGACATCCTTAGCCGGCCTATGACTACGATTGACTCGGTTATTGACAAGGCCAAGGTTGCTTTCGACACCATCAAGAGCATCTTGCAAAAGAAGGATGTCGCTAAGTTGGGGGAGGTGAACGCCATGAGTGTCTTCATGGGGGCCTTCCATGACTCTCTGTTGGTAAGTCGGCATAACTCTATTTCATACTTTGATCTACTTTTCTTAGCTCACCTAACTAATGCAAACCCTTCGGTGTAGGGTTATTTGAATGCATTGGAACTTTGCCAATCAACACCAAAAGCTCCTAGATACACACCTTGGCTTAAAGCAAGAGTGGATAGATGCCAACAAAGAGCGAATCATTCTGAGAAGGAAGGTTAATGAGGCTACTGCCAAGCTGACGTGTGTGATCGTCGACTACAAAAAGAAGGAAAAAAAGGCCAATGATTTGATAGAGAAGAATGAGGTGATGTCCGTAGATCTGTATAAGGCCAAAGCCGAAGTCGAGGCGCTTCAAGCTATTGTCGCCCAACAGAGGGAAGAAGAGGAGGCGATTATGATGAAGGGCGAGAAAACAACGGCGAATAATCTTGCCATCTAGATGACCGACCTATTTCATTCCATTTTCCAAGAAGGTTGGAACGGCGCCCTCATCTTCACCAAGGTCAAGAAGTCCTCTAACATTTGGCAGCTATGCCCCGACTATTTCGATACAACCTTGGCAAGGGTTCTTGATCCAGTGAAGGTTGTGGCCAACACTGAGCACAAGAGGAGACTTAAACAAGAAGCTATTGCCGAAATGGCTAGAACAACTGCCGAACTTTAGCAAATCACAGACGACACGGCTTTAGATGAATCGGCTGGGCTGTCTAAAAAGTAGGTGGAGAAGTCAGCCGAGGCTACCGTGCAATAGGTTATTTCTTTCTTTCCTTTCGACTTATATAAACAATGATTTTTGAAGAAATATAGGTCTCTGTTTTTGTCTTGACTTTGCCTATTCAATTCTACTTTCGATTAACGATCTTCTTTGTTCAAATAGAAAGAATTTGAATCGTGGTATATTTGGCCGTCTTAATTGAATTTTATAAAACTGCCAATCTTTTTTGCACTATTGACTACCAAGTTTTTGATTTTTGTAACTGAATTTTAACATACCTGCTTGTTAAGGGTTTGAATACTCTTACCCTGCTTAGTTGTAAATTGTGCTCTTTTGCTAGCGAAACTTCCATACTTCACCTTCTAATTATGGCTTGTTTTGCCGATCTGTCTAATTTGGACCAAGTTTTTAAACTTGATTTTTATGATCTTCATTGGCCGACCTGTCCAACTTAGACAGGACCAAGTTTTTACACTTGGTTTTTTATAACCTTCATTGATCGACCTTTCCATAAATGGTCCAGAACCAAGTTTTTACACCTAATTTTTATGACCTTCATTGGCCGACCCATCCATATATGGTCTAGGACCAGGTTTTTACACTTGGTTTTATGAGCTTCATTGGCCGACCTGTCTAACTTGGACAAGACCCAGTTTTTACACTTGGTTTTTATGACCATCATTAGCCAACCTGTCCAACTTGGACATGACCAAGTTTTTATACTTGGTTTTTATGACATTCATTGGCTGACCTATCCAACTTGGATAGGACCAAGTTTTTACACTTGGTTTTTTGTATTTTGGAGCATCAAACGAATGGATGACTTCAAATGACTTCAAATTTTATTAATCGTATGAAGCTTTCAGAAAAACTAGACATTACTGGATGGTTACATCATATGGGAGTCAATTTTACTAATAAAACAGGTTATTGGCGTTCCATGGTCGGGGTAGTTATCTCCCATCTTCAACAGTTTCTAGTCAGTATATCCCCATGCAGGCTTGGGACCCCACTCGATAGGGACCCTCCCAGTTGGAGCCGAGCTTTCCATCTGTTGGATTCTTTGTTGCCCCCAATACTTTTCGTAGTACCAAGTTGCTTTGCACAAAAGCTCTAGGATGTACCTGTTTGTTATAGGAGCAACTTAACTATTGCTGATATTCAGTGAGTCTAATCAGGGCTGTCTCTTTGCTTTCTTCGGCAAGATCAAGGTCTCTGGCCAGAGTCTGATAGTTGAGTCCAGTGTTGAATGTTGTTGATCTAATTGTTGGTAGTCCCACCTCCAATGGTATGACTGGCACCAGCCCATAAGCTAAAGAGAAGGGAGTTTCGCTAGTGGACCTTCTCGGGGTAATTCTATAGGACCATAGAACGCTGGGCAGTTCTTTCACCCATTTTGCCTTCTCAAGTCGTTTCTTGATTCCGTTCAACATAGTCTTGTTTGAAATTTCGACTTGTCCATTGCACTGCGGATAGGACAGTGTTGAATAGTAGTTCCTAATCCCTAGCTCATCGCAAAAAGACCTGAAAATGTTGCCATCAAATTGGGTGTCGTTGTTTGAGACAAGCGCTCGAAGTACACCAAACTTTATTACGATGTTTCTCCAGACGAATCTTTTGGCGTCAACCTCTTTGATGGTAAGTAGAGGTTCTACTTTAACCCACTTGGTGAAGTAATGAGTTACCACAATGAGGAACCTTTTGTTTCCTGGAGTTTAGGGCAAAGGTCTGACTATGTCCAGTCCCCACTGGGCGAAAGACCAAGGACTGGTTATGGTTGTGAGGTCCTTGGTGGCTAGTGTATAATCAAGGAGTACCTTTGACACTTGTCACATTTCAGTACATACTGGGCCACATCATTTTACATATAGGATCATCAGTACCCCTATGAGATAGCTCGGTGGGCTACTGATCTCTCGTCGACGTGACTTTCCTAGATACCTTCATGGATTTCAAACAAGATGTCCTACACCTTGTCCGGGTGAACACAGTGTATGTAGGGGCATGTGAAGGATTTTCTACAGAGTTCTTTGGCTGGTGATAGCCAGTATCGGAGGGCTTTGTGCCTGACTCGTTGATCGCTCCTGAATAGTGCAATTTATATCCGCCAGTGTACGGTTGCGATGCAGTAATAATATCTGGGTAAGTCCGAGATCGATCCACAGGGAACACAAGAAATAAACTTTATGAATAAGGTCTGCAATCAGGACAAAATAATAATGAACTCAGAATCAATTAAAACTGCAAAAAAACTTCCAAAGAGAAAATAAAAATCAATTATTTGAGATGATTGAATAAAATTAAACTAATTTTAAGGAATTTGTTCAAATATGACAAAAGGTCTTGGCAGGGTTTGATCCAGTAATAGGCCTACAGGTAGATTTCCAAGATAGTTTTGATTAACGAACTTCAAGATTTGATTACCCTTTTAGAGTTGATATTCAGTTATTTACTAGTGTTTATACCAGGGTCCCATTCATACTTGTCCCAGTTTATAAACCTATCTACAAAGTATGTTTGAAGCTTAATCAAGAACAGTAGATTTCTAAAGTACTCTTAAGAAGAATATATATTCAGTTATAATCAATATCCTTATCAAAAATTATTGGTATACATATCCTTACTTACAAATCAGTCTAACATACATGGCCAGATATGATCAAGAATATTGTTTTCGAAGATATTTATGGGCAAGAAAATGAATCTTGATCCGCGTTCTTACAATCTTGTAAAATGAATACTATCTTGAATCTCTACCTGTAACCTAGTTACTTTCTCAACCCATACCAAGAACAAATTTAGCTACTAAAAAACCTGATAAAGATTGCAATAATGGAAATAATAACTGAAGAAATAAAACGCTGCATTAAAGAATTATAATATAACATTCACAATAAAAACAAGAAATAAAACTGAAGATAAAAACTAAAGATTAAAAATGCTCCCTTGAAAGATAAAAAGATTCGTAGCCTCCAAAAGATTGGATGATTCCTCCTTCCAAACCCTAGAAAAACCCTAGAATTCTTCTTCTCCTTCAGAACATAGAACTCCTAAAACTATTCTACTACTCCCTAATCTATATCTAACTAAAAAGTGAATAAATCTATATATCCCGTCATCATTCATACGGACGACTTCTACAGAGTGCTCAGATGGGCTGGGTCACTCACAAAAGTTGTAGGTCTCAAAAAGTTATGTGAAATCGACATATTATGGGCCTGAATAGCCTTTCTGGTTCGCGAGATATGGGCCTCCAAAGTTCCAGCTCTGCGTGCTTCAACAATTTGTACCACAGCTTCGGCAGCTTGTATCTTGACAGCAACCTCTTGAAACCTATTATCAAATTGCGTTCGAAATCACCCTATTTAAACTCAAAACCTACATAAAACATTATAAACTCCATTAACATCAAAACACAACTAAAAAGACATATATATACTCATAAACTAATACTAACAAAGTACCAATTAAGGTATTATGACTACACTTTTAAAGCACAATCACACCCCCCGACTAGATTTTTGCTAGTCCCTAGCAAAATACTAAAACCAAAAACATAATCTTCACTTTCGTAAAAGTCACGAATGCATTTAGCCTATGCATCAAGCCTTTAAACCCCTAGGTTACCCCTAGTGGACGAGTGATGTCTCGTGAGGGCTTGCAGTGATGATACCCACAAACATCAGTTCATTTCAAATAATCAGTGGTAGAAAGAACAATTAAGGCATACGAGAACTTGCTCAAGGTAATTCTCAACTCAACTTCCAACATGAGTCATGCAAGGTTAAGACATGAAAGTTACAAGAAAGATGCACATTATAATGCACTAACCATGCAATATAACTCAAGCATATCAATTTCACGCACCCACATCCTTCACGCTTTGATTCAAACGCTCACAAGGCATACACTCACAAAAATATGAACACATGGGTCTCTCAATGGAAAGCTCGCCATAAGAGTAATTGTATAAATCATGCAATAAGAGCAATCCAAAAACAAAAACTGCCAAAACGTAAGTGTATAGGACTTGGCATAGCTTCATGAAAGAATATCCACCGTCAAAGTAATAATCAAGAAATTAACAAAGATGCTTATACTCAAAAGAATTTTCAACTCATGTATACTTCGGAACAACTACAACCGTCTATAAGAAGAAGAAAAATGTATAGAGAGAGAAAGAATAAACAACTCCAAACATTGATGCTCAAGGCATCCAATAATCACTAAAACCATGCTTTCAACTCCCAATTCATATAATAATGCTTCTCATTTTTTTTCTCATTCTTTTCTTCCTTGTCATCTTTTTCTTTTTCCCGATTTTTCCCTTTTTTTTTTCTTCGAGTTTTTTTTCTTTTGATTTTTTTTTTCATATCTCCTTTCCTTTTTTTTCTTTTTTTCATCGCACTACAAATACATCATCCCCTTCTTTTCAAGCTCTTCACTAGCTCCAAAATCACATCTCTTTTATAGGAAACATTTCAACAATGATTTGGTTCTATTAAGGATGATATATATAAGGCTCAAGAGACAGAATCTAGAAATCATGTGTCTAAGAAGAATATAATGATCTAACAACATATCCGAAGTATATGAAATTTGAAATTCAAGAGAGTATAAGTGTCAATAATCTCAATCACTACCAAACTTATGAATCAAAATCAAGTGTAATGAAGCTATTGAAAGAATAGAAAATGAAAGATGTATCCTCGAGTAAATGTAAATCCACTCCAAAAAGAAGATAAATTGGCTCTAAAGCTCACAAGGTACAATCTATACTATTTAAGGATGAAAAGTGCACAAAATCATCAACACTAGAAATCATATAACACGACAATACATAACGATGTAATCTCTCTCATGTAATGCTTTCATGGCAAAAACTTGGAATTCATCATCGTAAGAAGTTGACTTGACAATTAAGCTCAAATTTAGTCCAATGAATGCCTCCAATCATTCTCAATTCCAAGATTGTATTGACATGAACATAAATATGGTTCAAAAAAAACATTTTCAACACTCCTAACATGAATAATACTAAGCAATAAAAATATAAATGAAAGTGTTGAAGATACCGACCTTGATCGATGAACCATATGCTACTCAACTCTTACCAACTCAGTGCCGGTCTCCAAAGGCGAATCAATGTGAGCACACCTGTAACTGGTTAGCAAGGCATAACAAAGTATATATATATATTTTTTTTTTTTCTTCTTTTTTTTCAAAAGAAATAGAGTGCCCAAGGAGAATAGAAATAAAGCAAAACAAAGAAAAGGAAAAAAAAAAAACACCATATCCTTAAAGAAAATAAAATACTACTAACTGTACAACTACTAAATCAAGCTTTCCCAAAGAACTCTAAGACAAACAGGTAGGACCATGCTCCGGAGCCTTTGAAGTCGAGGCCATCGAAGTGTGACTCATTAGCGAATCCACCTTCGCCTTCAACTCAGAAATTTGCCTTTGTAAAGATTCAACAATTGTGAATGGAGTGGACATGGTAAGCTGTTGCTGTCGAGGAATCAAGGTGGGTAAGTCACTCTACTGAAGCGCTCGGGTACTCAAAGCATCCAAACCGGATAACGGATGTTCCGAATGTGCAATGGTGTCTGAAGGCAATGTGGACACTCCAACCTGCTCCAAAAGTTGGGTAATGAACAACCCATAGGGTAACCCACCAGATGAATAGTGAGCTTTCCTCATAACAGTTAGCATCATAGTAGGCAGATCAATCATATACCCTTTACCAATAATGTACAGCCAAAAACACCTATAGTGATCTACTACAACACCCGAATCCAATTTAGGGAGAAGGTTTGAGAAAAGAATCAAATTCAATAACTGGTACTCCCTTTTTAAAGACGACACGGGTATAACTAAATGATGACCCACTGATGGTATTTTCTGCAATTCCGCGCAAAGCACATCAGTGGGAGCTAAATTTCCTTCAAATAGCTTAAAATCCGGCCTCGGAACCCGTGGCAAGGTTAGAAGTTCACAAATATCATTCGTTGCAATAGAAATCACGTGTCCTCTCACTTTGGATTGAATGGAGAGCTCGGGTGTCTCAGACACTCTCGAATAGGCATAAAATTCTCGTACCAAGTCAATGTTCATCGGGCCTTCTCTCATTAACATCGGAAGCCAACCTCTTTGTATGAATGTAGATTTCAAAAACCTATCAGCAAAATCTAAAAGTTACACTCGACATTCAATCAACACTTGCCGCCCCTGAAACGAGTTCAGGTACATATCTTTCTCCCAAGAGTTAGCGAACTGTTTGGTTCCCTGTTGTGATTCATTTTTACTCCGTTTGAGTGACATGGTTATTGAGATTGCTTTATTTGTCCTGTTCTTAATAAAACTTACAAAAATGAATAAACATAATATAATAAATAAAAGGAATGACATAATGTAAATTAAGATAACCATACTCCATTAACATAAATAAATAAACAAAAACTAACACAAACAGTTTTAACTAAAATAGAGTTTTAAACAGCCACAACGTGACGCACAATCTAAACTCATAAACATAAACATAAACATAACATCCAAACAGAAAAGACATAAGAGTTTTAGATCAGTTATACAATAATCCAGAATGCTCATGATCTAAACTTAAGTAAACACTATCCACTACATATCAGTGGACAGATCCCACACCGAACGGGAAATCTCTGGCTGTAGCTCCTTAATAGCCTGGCTATACCGCTTCTGCTCCTTGTCAATCCGATCAAACCGGCCATAAACCTTCGTCTGAAAAGTCCCAAAGGCATTGGCTTGAGCCTCCAAAAGCTGGGTGTGGTGTTGTTGCGTAAGTGCCTGCAACTCCAACATCTCTACTACCTTATCCAATGAAGACTGCCCAGCACAACCACTTCCCTCAGCCGATGGTCCTCCTTCCCCCTCTTCATCATCGTCCTCAGCCCTCTTCTTCTTGTGACTTCTATATTGTGCTTCAGATTTGTGAATAGAAGTCATATTGATGGCACGCATGGAAGTTTTTCGTGAAAAAAAATGAAGGTGGGTAGACTCCAGACTCAAGGATCAGGGAGGTAAGCATACACACAAATGGAATGTTGTCCCCTCGGGTGATATTGGTGGCATCATGATAAAGCTGGAGGAACATATACCTCAGTAAGTCTATGGTCTTTTGGGTTCCAATGGCCCACATTAGCTGGGCTCGGGCTAGGCTGACCTGGGAATAACGGGCTTAGGGTAACAAACTATGGCATGAGAAGAGAAAAAGTGGAAGGTACCTTAGTTTTAAAAACTTCTTTTCACATTGGGTCTTCCCCTCAACCTAAGGCTGATCATCTTCTAAAATTTCTCGTGCCATCTTAGTGAGGCTCGGAGTCCCAACCCCATGGCAAAACTCGGCGTTAGGTTCACGCCTAAGCCCATAATGACGACAAAAGGTGGCTGGGGTAATTACTATGTCTCTCCCTCTCACCCAAGTCACTAGCCTCTCATGACCCTCATCTCTATCCGCCACTCAAATATTAGTCATAAGTTCCGCACAAAGGGTTAAAATGTATTCCCCCCTATAGGCGGCCAGATCAATCCAACCTCGCCTCTAAAATTCGGCTTCTAAAGCAAACCCACCCCCAAAATTCCACAGTTCTATGTTTCGCTCTACGATCGCGGCTTTACTCACCCAAGTTTTTCTAAAGTCCAAAAAGGCTTGATGATCGATGAAAATTTCTGGGTCATAGTCTGAAGAATGGTCGGGTTCAAAGGGTTCTATGGCCAAAGATTTTTTCGATGATTTTTTACTTCCTTTTAGTGCCATCAAAATAACTTCACAAAATAAATCGCAACAAACACCACAGCACAATCACAATTATAACGCAAATCCCAATCCTAACTACGTATAAATATTAAAGAAAACACTTTGAAAAGGGATAAGAGGGGTTGCGTAGTTACCTTGGAAGACGAAAAGGCGCGAAATTGAAGGGTAATGACTCTTCAAATTGGCGAGACTTCGTCGCCTCATCCGGACGCTCTCCCTCTCTCTAAAACAGGAATTTTGTGGTGTACGAATGAGACAAAACGGAGAAATTCGGGGATTTTATAAAACCGCAGGGGCGTCTGGGCGGGGTCCAAAACAGTGCCGTTCGAATTAAAAATGGGCTTCTGGACGGAAAATAAGTTCGTCCGGACGGTCTATAAGGGGCGTCCGGACGGCTAGTGAGCTTGTCAAAACCAACTTAAAAAATTTTCTAAGGCACGAAAGGCATCCGGACGGCCAGTGGCATTGCATAAACTTCTTCAAAAATTTTTCTAAGGCACGAAAGGCGTCCGGACGGTCCCCGGTGGCATCCGGACGGGGTAAGGGTGCCCGAACGAGGCGTCCGGACGGCCAGTGCCTGTGTTCTCCGACTACTAGAAAAAATTCTAAGTATGAAAAGGCGTCCAGACGGGCCCTCTCTGGCATCCAAACGGGCAGTATTTTCGATTTTTTTTTTTTGAAGAAATAAACATAGTGTGTAATTCATCACAAGAATGATCTCACCCACCCCCACCCCCCCCCCCCCCCCCCCCCCCACTTAATTTGCACATTGCCCTTAATGAACACAAGAGGAAAAAGAATGCCACACACGTAGTGATGAAAAGCACACTAGTCATTACAAAAATAGAAAAACAAATACAACAACACTACTATACACTATTACCTCTCTAGATATCACTCTAATGGAGGAGGATCTTCCAAAAGTAATGTCTTTATTTCTGCCACTAAATTCTCAACATACTGTTTTAAACAATGACCATTGACTGTGAATTGATTGTCATTTATGGGGTTTCAAATTTCAATGGCCCCATTCTCGTGGACAGCCTTCACTATATAAAGTCCTGACCATTTACTACGCAACTTTCCGGGAAACAAATGTAACCGGGTGTTGTACAGAAGGAGTTTTTGACCAATGTCAAAAGATTTCGGGAAATGTGTTGGTCGTGAAGAACTTTCATCTTTGCCTTAGAAATTCGCGCATTTTCATACACGTCATTACGTATTTCATCCAACTCTGAGAGTTGAAGTTTTTTATGATGTCCAGCGTCGTCGTGGTTTTCATTCATTTGCCTAATGACCCAATAAGCTTTGTGTTGAACCTCAATGGGTAAATGGCCAACTTTGCCATAAACGAGCCGATAGGGTGACATGCCTAACTGTGTTTTGTATGCAGTCCGGTACGCCCAGAGTGCATCCACCAATCTTTACGGTTGGGGTTCACAGTTTTTTCTAAAATATGTTTTATTTTCCTATTGGCGAGTTCGACTTGGCCACTAGTTTGTGGGTGGTAGGGCGTTCCGACTTTGTGGAGCACACCATATCTGCGCATCAGGACTCCAACGAGTCTATTACAGAAGTGGGTTCCACCATCACTTATAATAGCACACGGCATCCCAAATCTGGAAAAGATGTTTTCTTTTAGAAATTTAATCACTACTGAGTGATCATTTGTACGGGATGCCATTGCCTCTACCCACTTAGATACATAATCAATACCCACTAAAATGTATAAATGCCCGAAAGAACTAGGAAACGGCCCCATAAAGTCGATGCCCCAACAATCAAATATTTCTATGACCGTTATGGGATTCAAGGGAAACATATTTCTTCTAATGAGAGTCCCTACTCTTTGACACCTATCACAAGTGGTACAAAAAGTATGGACATCTTTAAACATAGTGGGCCAATAAAATCCACATTGGAGGACTTTGGCAATTGTTTTCTTGGTGGAGAAATGTCCACCACAAGCATATGAGTGGCAAAAACTAATTATGGATTGAAATTCATTATCAGGTACACAACGTCGAATCACCTAATCAGAGCAATACTTATAAAGGTATGGGTCATCCCACATGAAAACTCTAACATTTCAAAAAAATTTCTTTTTATCATTGGACGACCATTGAGATGGAATCTTACCTAAAGCCAAGTAATTAGCTATATCCGCAAACCAAGGGGTATTAGTATGAGTAACAGACTGGATGGAGAAAAGTTGTTCATTAGGAAAATGTTCCAAAATGGGAGATTTGTCTTGGTCTCAGCCATCAACAGGGAGGCGAGACAAGTGACCAGCTACCATGTTTTCTACCCCCTTTTTATCCCGAATTTCTATATGAAACTCCTAAAGGAGTAGAATCCACCGAACTAATCGTGGCCTAGCGTCTGGCTTAGTGAGCAAATACTTAAGTGCGGCATGATCCGTATAAACAATGACAAGTGAGCCGACTAAGTAAGATCTAAACTTATCAAGCGCAAAGACCACAACAAGAAGTTCTTTCTCGGTGGTAGTGTAGTTCATTTGTGCATCATTTAAAGTTTTACTAGCATAATAGATGGCATATGGTTTCTTGTCCTTTCTCTGACCAAGTACCGCCCCTATAGCGAAGTCACTCGCATCACACATGAGTTCGAAAGGTAGAGACCAATTGGGGCCTTGCATGATGGGTGCAGTGGTCAAGAGCCCCTTTAGCTTGTCAAAGGCTTGTTGGCAAGGAGATGTCCATTCAAATGGAACATCCGTGGATAACAAATGACACATAGAACGAGAAATAGCACTAAAACCTAGAATGAATTGCCGTTAAAACCCAGCGTGCCCTAAAAATGAACGGACATCTTTAACATTTGTAGGGGGTGGAAGGTTCTGAATAAGGTCAATCTTAGCTTTGTCAACTTCTATCCCCTTATTTGAAATTATGTGTCCTAATACTATCCCTTGTGTCACCATAAAATGACACTTCTCCCAATTAAGGAGCAAACTGGTTTCCTTACATCTTTTCAAAACTTTCTCCAAATTTTCTAAGCATTGGTCATAGGTGTTCCCATAAACAGAAAAATCGTCCATAAAAACTTCCAAGATTCTTTCTACCATATCACTAAATAAGCTCATCATGCATCTTTGGAAAGTGGCTGGTGCGTTGCACAAGCCAAAAGGCATTCTTCTATAAGCATATGTGCCAAAAGGAAAAGTAAATGTAGTTTTATCTTGATCTTCTAGGGCTATTTCAATTTGATTTTAGCCTGAGTACCCATCTAAAAAACAATAATAAGCTCTACCCGACACACGCTCTATGACTTGATCAAGGAATGGTAATGGAAAATGGTCTTTGGTGGTGATGGCAGTGAGACGTCTATAGTCGATACACATGCGCCATCCTGTCTGGATCCTAGTTGGTACTAATTCATCTTTGTCATTTTTCACCACTGTTACTCCAGACTTTTTAGGGACCACTTGGGTAGGGCTCCCCCACCTAGAGTCTGCTATTGGGTAAATAATACCCGTATTGAGAAGTTTCAAAACTTCTCCTCTAACTACTTCTTTCATATTAGGGTTCAATCACTTTTGCATTTGGCGAACATGTTTAGCCTCTTCCTCTAAGTATATGCAATGTGTGCAAACTAATGGGCTAATACCATGTAAATCAGTAATTGACCACCCTATGGCTTTGCGGTGTTTTAAAAGCACTTTCTTCAATTGATTCTCTTGGTCTTCAGATAGGCTAGAAGATATCACTACTGGGTAAGATTCACCATCGCCTAAAAATATATATTTAAGAGTAGATGGCAGTGGCTTTCGCTCCGGAATAGGAGCTTTCACTTCTGATGGTTCAGGTTTACAAGCACTGAGCTCTAATGGCTCAACACATTGGGTCTAATGACTCACAGACATAGCAGGAACGCACTCTACTGCTTCCTTATTTATCACTGTTTCTTCTAAACACTCTATTTGCTCGTTTTGAATTAAGACTCTCTCAAGCAGAACTGTGAAGAATTCTCTATTAAAATGTTCTTGTACTAGAATATCTATCATGCTAATCTCCCTAATGTCTTCACACTCTCCCAATTTCTTACCCGCATGGAAGATATTCATATCTACAGTCATGTTTCCAAAGGATAAGTTCAACTCCCCACCCCTACAACAAATAATAGCATTGGAAGTTGCTAGGAAGGGCCGACCTAAAATGACAGAGATAGGAGATTGATCATTTGAGTTCCCCACGGTGTCTAGCACTACAAATCAACCGGGAAGTAGAATTTGTCCACTTGGATAAGCACATCTTCCACCTTGCCCCTAGGGATCTTAATCGAACAATCGGCTAATTGAAGGGTGATTCTAGTAGGTTTCAACTCTCCTAACCCTAATTGTTGATAAACAGAAAAAGGCAGTAGGTTCACACTAGATCCTAGATCTAGCAAAGCATTATCAACCCTATGATCTCCAATTATGCATGGAATGGTCGGACTCCCTGGGTCCTTGTATTTTGGTGGAAGATTTACTTGTAGAACCTCTCTAGCTTTTTGGTTCAGAAAAGAGGTTTCTCTCACTGTGAGCCGTCTCTTAATGATGCACAAGTCCTTTAAGAACTTTGCGTATGAAGGGATCTGCTTAATGGCATCTAGGAATGGAATATTGATTTTCACTTGCTTGAATGCCTCATAAATTTCAGAATTTACTAGTTCTTGCTTCGGTTTGGTTAATCTATGAGGAAATGGAACACATGACAAATCCTCTTTGTCGATGTCCGCAGATTTGTCCCTATACTCAACTTCCCTAGGTTTCTTTCCTAACTCCTCCACTACCTCTTTAGGATTATCTTTATCCTCTTCTGGTGTTTTTTCTACCCTCTCGCTAGTGTCCTCCCTAGGTGCGGACTCTTTACTTGGAATGGTTTTATCTATGGCTTTTTCGCTCCTTAAGGTAGTTACTACTTAAACTTGCTCATGATTTGGTGGGTTTGGGTTTATCTCTACACCATGAGCTTGCCTATTCGGGTTAGGTAATGGTTGTGCAGGGAATGTGCATTTCTCTTTGGTTAGTGATTGAGCAAACAAAGTCTTTAACTCTTCGATAGATTTATTAAGGCTAGCATTAATTGCTTACTGTACCTGTACGAATTGGGTCAAAGGATCCTCTACAGGTTTTAGAGGAGGTGGCATATACACGTTTGTTGCTGGTGTTGAAAATTGTTGATCATGTGCTTGGTATTTATTAGAAGGGCCATTAAATTACTGTGGGTGTTGAAATTGTTGGGGTGCTGAGTTACCATCATTCCTCCAACTGAAGTTGGGATGGTTCCTCCACCCTGGATTATATGTAGGTGCATATGGGTTTCCTTGTCCTTATGGGGCCTGTGGTGGTTTACCATAGGGGGCAATAGCATTTACTTGACCATGCAACACTTCCCTAAAGGCTAGAATTATTGGACAAAGATCTGTCCTATACTCATTACTATCGCACACACTACAATTAACTTGGATTTCACTCTCCACTGCCGCAATTTTTTTCATTTCTAGGGCCTCTAATCGCTTAGTGAATGTGGCTATCTTTGAATTATCCTCATCTAAATGCCTTAATGGATATTTGGTGTCTGTCCTTAAGTTGTTTCTAATCTCGAGATTTTTAGTCCCTGTGGTGTCCCAATCTCTCGCGTTATCAGCTAGAAAGTCAAAGAAGTCATAAGCTTTTTCTGGAGATTTATCATAGAAAGAACCATTGCAAATTGTCTCCACAAAACTTTTGAGTTCTGGAGTCAAGGCAGAAAAAAAAAGTACTAACCAACCTATATGGGTCTTGTCCATGATAAGGAGATGAATTCAAGAGTTCTTTATATCTCTCCCAACTGTGGTAAAATGTTTCATTTTCAAAGGGAGTGAACTGTGAAATTTGGCGACGAATCGCCTCTGTGCGATGCTCAAGAAAGAACTTTTTTAAAAACTCGACCTGAAGGACATCCCATGATGCAATAGACCTTGGCCTTAAAGAATTTAACCAAATTTTAGCTTTATCCTTTAACGAGAATGGAAACAATTTGAGATGGATGGTCTCGACAAAGCAAGTATTATCAAAACACATATTACAGACCTCTTCAAACGCTTTAAGATGGGTATATGAATTTTCAGAATCCATCCCATGAAAATGTGTGATTAATTGCATGATACCTGACTTAAGATGGAATGCATTTTAGTCAGGAGGTAATATAATGCACGAGTTTGGAGTCCACCTTGGTGAATTTAAATAATCTCTCATAGTTCTCTGTGGTGGTGCAGGTACTTGGGGTTGTGGGGGTTGCATGTTATTACCCCCGTCTATATTTCCATCATCACCCAGTAAGTGGGCCATGTCAAAGTCTACAGGTATTGGTGTAGTATCGGGAAGAGCTCTAGATCTAGTGGCATAAACAGGTGGGGTTGCTCTCAAAAGTCTACCTGAACTATCCCTCTACCAAACTGACATGCAATGCAATGCACATAAATGCACCAATCTGCCACAATAGTGAAATAGAGATGAACAATATTTAATTTAAATTTCCAATCGAACCAGCAATCTCCACATAAAATATCTACCAATTTGCAATTAAACCCTAAACCTCCGCTAAACAAATATATAATTCTATCTAAAAGAAACTAGTAAAATAAAGAAAAGAAAATCTAATATGCTCACAGATAGTAGGGATGGAACGAGGTTACCCAATTGAGCGATTGAATTTCCTCGTTGTTGTAGTTTGATGGTGAAGCTGTTTCTACATGAATCAATTCCTCTCAAGTTCATTTGCTTTGTTTTTGTTCTTGTATATTTTTATTTTTGCCATATTTATTTTTCTTACCTTAGCTTCTTTGCTTTGTAATTTCTCCGGTAACGACGCCAAAAACTGATCGCCCCTGAATAGTGCAATTTGTATCCGTCAGTGTACGGTTGCGATGCAGTAATAATATCTCGGTAAGTCCGAGATCGATCCACAAGGAACACAAGAAATAAACTTTATGAATAAGGTCTGCAATCAGGACAAAATAATAATGAACTCAGAATCAATTAAAACTGCAGAAAAACTTCCAAAGAGAAAATAAAAATCAATTGTTTGAGATGATTGAATAAAATTAAACTAATTTTAAGGAATTTGTTCAAATATGATCAAAGGCCTTGGCAGGGTTTGATCCAGTAATAGGCCTACAAGTAGATTTCCAAGATAGTTTTGATTAACGAACTTCAAGATTTGATTACCCTTTTAGAGTTGACATTCAGTTATTTACTAGTGTTCATACCAGGGTCCCATTCATACTTGTCCCAGTTTATAAACCTGTTTACAAAGTATGTTTGAAGCTTAATCAAGAACAATAGATTTCTAAAGTACTCTTAAGAAAAATATATATTCAGTTATAATCAATATCCTTATCAAAAATTCTTGGTATACGTATCCCTGCTTACAAATCAGTCTATACATACATGGCTAGATATGATCAAGAATATTGTTTTCGAAAATATTCATGGGCAAGAAAATGAATCTTGATCCGAGTTCTTAAAATCTTGTAAAATAAATACTATCTTGAATCTCTACCTGTAACCTAGTTGCTTTCTCAACGCATACCAAGAACAGATTTAGCTACCAAAAAACATGATAAAGATTGCAAGAATGGAAATAATAACTAAAGAAATAAAACGCTGCATTAAAGAAATATAATATAACATTCACAATAAAAACAAGAAATAAAACTAAAGATAAAAACTAAAGATTAAAGATGCTCCCTTGAAAGATAAAAAGATTCGTAGCCTCCAAAGGATTGGATGATTCCTCCTTCCAAACCCTAGAAAAACCCTAGAATTCTTCTTCTCCTTCAGAACATAGAACTCCTAAAACTTTCTACTACTCCCTAATCTATATCTAACTAAAAAGTGAATAAATCTATATATCCCGTCGTCAGTCATACGGACGACTTCTACAGAGTGCTCAGATGGGCTGGGTCACTTCACAAAAGTTGTAGGTCTCGAGAAGTTATGTGAAATCAATATATTATGGGCCTGAATAGCCTCTCTGGTTCGCGAGATATGGGCCTTCAAAGTTCCAGCTCTGCGTGCTTCAACAGCTTGTACCATAGCTTCGACAGCTTGTACCTTGACAGCAACCTATTGAAACCTATGTTCAAATTGCGTTCGAAATCACTCTATTTAAGCTCAAAACCTACATAAAACATTATAAACTCAATTAACATCAAAACATAACTAAAAAAACATATATACTCATAAACTAATACTAACAAAGTACCAATTAAGGCATTATGACTGCACTTTTGAAGCACAATCACTCGTCTGGCTTCATTTTTGTCCTTGGGGAGTTCATCTTTGTCTATATAGGAAATGATTGGGTCCATCCAAGATGGTCCCAATTGTTCAATTGCTAGAGCTTGCTCTTCTTCTTGAAATATGCTTGGGTTAGCTAGTGTCTCCACATGGATTTTTCTCTTAGAGCCTGTCTTGAGGATTATTGTAAGTGTTGCTAAGGTATCGGCATGAGCGTTGCTGTTGTAGTCGATATGGTGGAGTTGATCTTTGCCGAACTTTGATAACAACTCCTTTGCTTTGAGAAGGTACTATGCCATTCTATCGTTCTTGGCTACGTATTCTCTCGTGATCTGATTAACCACCAGTTGGGAATCTGACTAGATAATGATCTAGGCAATCTTGAGGTCAATAGCTCAGCAGAGTCCGATGAGCAGAGCCTCGTATTCTGACTCATTGTTGGAAGCGGTGAACTCCAGTTTGATGGCCTGCTCTAGTGCCGTTTCGTCTGGTGTAATAAGGACTATCCCCGTTCTTAGCCCCTGGTCATTGGAGGCTTCATTGACGAAGAGCTTCCAATGAGCAGAAGTGTTCAATGGGTCTAAGGGGAAGTCGTTGTTTTGGAGATCGACAGATGATTCCAGGTTATTCTCTTGTGGCAATTCGACAGGGAATTCAGTAATAAAGTCAGCTAATACCTGACGCTTGACTGTCGATCTCGGATGGAATTTGAAGTCGAATTCTCCTAGCTCAACAGCCCACTTGGCTATTCTGCCCAAGACTTCAGCCCTCCTCAAGAGTGGTTTCAGCTGGTGGTTCATGAGGACATTGATGGTGTGGGTCCTGAAGTAGTGCACCAACTTGCGTGATGCCACTACTAATACAAGAGCTAGTTTTTCGAGTGGTAAGTACCTGCTCTCTATCCCTAATAGAGTTTTGCTGACATAGTAGACCGGTTTTTGCTACCGATCTTGCTACGGAAGCAGTATGGCACTGACTGCATGCTCTGACACAGCCAGGTAGAGGAAGAGCTTTTCATGCTTCAACGGGATAGAAAGTGAAGGAGGCTGGCTCAGGTATTTCTTCAAATTTGCAAGGGCTTCAATGTGATGAGTTAACAATTGAAAACTTGGATTACTACAACTACAAGCTTTGAAGATCAAAGACAAGCCCTCGAAGACTGAAGTAAAACGAAGACCGAAGAAAAGCAAGGCGCGTAAAGCCAAGTGAAATAAACAAGACATACGGTAGGTTTTCTCTTTAAGTTTCTGCACTTCCCCCTCTCTCTTCTCTCTCCTAACCCACTTGGGTTTTTTCTATTTTAATCCCCCATCTTCTTCCCCCCTTTCTTTGCATGCTTGAAATAAGGGGATTCCTGGTCCATGTGTAGGATTAGACTATTGGAGGGTCACCATGTCGGGGGCTTTCTTTTAATCTAACTGGAGACCACGTGAGTTCAGCCCCCTTGATTATGTGGTGAAGCCTTAACCTTATATGTTCACGACCCCAATTTGCATTGTGCATATCATTATCTTGCATTCTTCCAAAAACCGTTATTTAAACTCGTTTTCAAAGCTTGCATTAAACTTGTTTTCAAAATTGCATCAAAATCTCATTTTTCAAAACTTGTTTTCAAAATCATAATCCTAGGGTGATTTTAGCCTTTCCATGGCTAGGATTGCTTTAGGAAAGTGTTACATTTAAAGTGACTAATATGGTCCATATTTTCAAAACCTTTGTTGTTTTCAAAACCACTATCTTAAAGTGATTCTAACCTTCTTATGGTTAGAATCGCTTTAGGAAAGTGAGATATTTTTATAAGCTTTCTAAAAGCTATTTTTTCAAAAGTCTCTCTTTCTAAAACACTCTTTTTCAACATGCTTTCTAAAAACTCTTCTTTTCAAAATTATTTTCTAAAAACTCCCTCCAAACATCTATTTTCCAAAACTTCTCTTTTCAAACTCCTTTCCAAAACACTTTCCTCAAAATTCACTTTTCTAAAAAACTCTTTCAACAATCTCCTTCCAAAAATCTTTCTAAAAACTCTCTCTTCAAAATTTTCCTTCTAGAAACTCCTCTCTAAGATTACCTTCTAAAAATATTCGTTTTCAAAAACATACTTTCCAAAAATCCCTTTTCTTGGTGCCTAAATCAAGCCTTAGAACCCACAATTAGAAAACCTTAATTTCCTTTCTCAAAAACATGATTTTCAATATTGCCTTAAAACCTAGGTTTCCAAAACCCCTTATTTTCTACATCAAAATTATATTTCCGAAACCTATTTTTCTACATCAAAACTATAGTCTTCCAAATCTAGGGTTTCTAAAACTTCCTCTTCTAAATCCTTGTCAGATCAAATCTTCCCTTTAGGAGACCCAATCTAATCTTCCCTTTAGGAAACAAAATCCAATCTTTTGTTTTAGGAAATAGGAATCTTAACTCTTCCTAATCCAAATCTTTCCTAATTCAAATCCTTCCTGTCCTAAATCTTGAGTTTCCAAAATTTGAACATAAAAATCTTTCCTAAATTTTAAAACTCAACTTCCACATCTTTCCTAATTCAACCCTTTCCTAATTCCATCCCTTTCCAAATCTTAACTTTCCAAATCTAAGTTTTCAAATCTTTCCTAAAACTCAAACCTTTCCTCATTTCGAGATTTTGTAAAACTCAAACTCTAAAACTTTATAAATCCTAAACTTTCTAAATTCGAAGCTTTCTAACTCTAAAATTATCTAAATCTTAAACTTTCTAAATTTCAAATCTTTCCAAATTCAAAGCTTTCTAAATTCAAAACTTTCTTAAGTTAAATCTTTTTAAACTTCCTAAATCTTTCTAAAATTCTAAACTTTCCTAAACTTCAAATCTTCCCAAATCTAAAATTTTCTAAACTCAAAACTTTCTTACTTTCAAAACTTCCCTATTTCAAAACATTCCAAATTCAAAACTTCCCTATTTCAAAACATTCCAAATTCAAAACTTTCCTATTTCAAAACTTTCTTAGAGAAAGGGAGAAATTGCGTAAACGTAAATAGGAAACCTCTATCGTGTCTTGTTTATTTGCTTTGTTTTACTTGCTTGCTTTGCTTTGATCCTTGCTTCGCTCTGCGTCAGTCTTCAAAGGTTTGTCTTGATCTTCGGGAGCTTCGGGTTGCAAACACCCCATTTTTGACCGCTCGGTAGTCTACAGTCCGTCCAGACTTGTATTCAAGTCAATGTAGACATATTCCAATCTAAATCAACTTTCCAAGTCTAATCCCATCAATCAAACAGCTTTGTGGGCCTGCCGGGCCCAAATAGAGGCAAAATGACCAAAATGTCTCTGGGGTAATGTTCGGTCCAATTTCAACAAGCACATCTTTCCGAAGACTGTAAGTCCCCTTTCCAATTCCCTTTCCAATTTCATTTCCAATTCTAATTTCAATTAAATCCGGCACACCTTTTGAGAAAGTTGATTCCTTAGGTGCTAAGTCCATTTAGCAGCTTCCCAAGATCAGGCAATCTCTGGAATGATCGCAAACCGTCAGAGTAGCGGAAGTGCTCGCAAACATCGCAACCGTCAAAGTAGCGGAAGTACTCGTAAACAGGTCGATATAAGGAATTATCAACAAACCCCTGTATCACGGGACCGCCGTCAGAGTGGCAGAAACACTCAAAAACCCAAGTCAACGCCAGTGCCTGCTAGCCCGCTTCGGTGAAAAATGATCAAAATGCCCCTAGAGCCATTTCCGGCACATTTCTCGAGAAAGTACCTAAGTCCTCATAACGGTAAGTCCACCTTTCCAAGATTGTCTTAAAAGCAATCCGGCATGATTAGGTGCCTTCTAGTCAGTTTGGGTCAATTTCGAGACTTTTCGGTCAAGATGACCATTTTGCCCCTAGGCATCCAAGTGCCCTGGGGACCACACTGGCTCTGGGTATCAAACCGGTAACCTCCCGAGAATGCTTCTTATAGTATTCTCAACCTTCCATTATCTTTCCAGATCATTTTGAGTCAATTTCGGCAAACTCGATGCAAAATGATCGTTTTGCCTCTATTAGGCCGATCGCCTTTTCCGACCACACCGGCTCTAGGTATCAAACCGGTAACCTTTGGAAACATTCTAAATAATGTTTACAAATCTCGAGTCTTCTTCTGGGATATTCTGAGTTCGTCCTAGTATCTTTCCAACTCGGTTGACCGTTTTGCCCCTAATGGCCCGGTCAATCCTTCCAACACATCCTGTCATCATTTTTCAAGTCCATTACCTCCAGGACTCTATTTTGAGGATTCCTGTCCCTTTTCAGCTTTTTGAGCCATTCCCGGTCCCTTAAATCCTTCCCGGATCTTCCGGAGCCACTCCTAGTGAAGCTAGGCTAAAAATTGTATGGTAGTCATTAGTACAGGCACCCAAATCTTTTGAAGATACATTGCTTGCTGACCTTAAAACTTTCCCAAGTGGCAGGGGCCACTAGTAGTGGCGCTAAGCCAAATATTGGCTAGGAGTGGCGCCAGAAGGATTTTTGGCCTAGCGCCACTACAACAGGCGCCAGGTCATTCTTCTCTCTATAAATACAGAGCCTCCTCCAGTGTGAAAGAGGTCCCTAACTCAATCTAAAAACCTTACTTTTCGATACACATAGCTCGTAGCCTCTCTAAGCCCTAGTCTCTTTTAGGTTTTCCAAACCCTAGTCTCCATACATAAACCCTAGCCTCCTATACACTCATACACAGTCTTATACACTTATACACTAGCCTCAAAGCCTCCATTGAAAATTTAAAGTGCTGCAACTTCGAAGCTCCTAAAGGCCAAAGACAAGTTCTCGAAGACCGAAGCAAAGCAAGAGAAACAAAGCACGCAAAGCAAAGTAAAATAAACAAGACACAAGGTAGGATCTCTATTTAAGTTTACGCATCTTTCTCCCTCTCTTCTCTCTCTGAACCCACTTGGGTTTTCTTCTATTTTAATCTCCCATCTTCTTTCCCCCCCCCCCCTTCTTGCATGCTTGAAACAAGGGATTTCCCTGTCCATGTGTAGGATTACGCTATTGGAGGGTCATTGTGTCGGGGCTTTCTTTTAGTCTAACCGGAGACCACGTGAGTTCGGCTCCCTTGATTATGTGGTGAAGCCTTAACCTTGTATGTTCATGACCCCAACTTCAAAATCTTTCTAAACTTAAAATCTTTCTAAACCTAAAACTTTCTAAACTCAAAACTTTCTTACTTTCAAAACTTCCCCATTTCAAAACATTCCAAATTCAAAATTTTGCAATTTCAATACTTTTTTAAAACGAAACCTTTTCTATTTTAAAACTTTCCTAAATCAAAACTTTCCTAAAATAACACTTTCCTAAAAGGAACTTTCCTAAGTCGAACCCTTCCTAAATTCAACCTTCCCTAATCTTCCGAGTCCAATATTCGAATCAAATCTTTTCTCAAATCTTTTCTAAGTCAAGTCTTTCTTGATCTCAAGTCCTTTCTAAATCCTATCTTTCCTAAGTCGAGGATTCCCAAACCTCAATCTTTGCAAAACAAGTCCAAGTCCTTCTTCTAAGTTCTATCTTTCCAAATCAAAGTCTAATCTTTTCAATTCCAAATTCCAATTTCCAATCCTCTATTCTAAATTCAAATCAAATCCAAATTCCAATTCAATTTCTTCTTCCATATCAAATTTTCTATTTTCTATTGAACTCTTGTTCGAACTACGACTGACCTGATTCCTCAAAAAGGATACGTAGGCAACCCTCATGAGTGCGGTCACAACTTTTTTCAATCTCCAATTCCATAATCTGTTTTCAAGTTTTCAATTCCAAAAATCTATTTCCAAATCTCTATTCCCAATTTTTAAAACTTTCCAATTTCAAATCTATCTTTTCAAATCTCTTTTAAATTAAATCAATTTCTTTTCAAATCTATTTCCAACTCCCTTTTTCTATTACATTTACATATCATGCATCATGTCTTTTAAACATTCTTTTTCTAAAGTGGATAGGATTGGACATTTGTTAGTTGAAGACTTTCATAGGTGAATCTAGGGTGAATAGACATGTAGGTACCGCAAGGGCGGGGTAGGGTGATGGCTTAGTGCATCTTCCCTACACGTAACCAACCTTTGAACCTAGAATCAATACTTTCGAAAGACCAACATGAAGTTATTTATCTAAAAAGGGCTTAAATATTTTCCCAAAGGTTGCCAAACAACCTGTTTTCCAAAAAATCCTCTCTTGAAGAAGTATTTTTAAAATCGTTTTCAAAAAACTCTAAGTGCAGTCTTCAGATTGTGCTTCGTTTTTAGGTGACCTAACTCACCTTAATCAAGTTAGGTGGTGACTCCAAACTTTTTTCAAAAGTCCTTTATTTAAATCAATTTTCAATTCAAACCTAGTTGCACTCATTCTTCTAGGAGGGTGAGTTCTAACGAGAGAGTACAATATTTTTCGCGCTTATGTGTGTATTCTTCGAGTGCAAAAAATTTGGGCATGACACGGGTTGCAGCACTTTAAGTCTTCAATGGAGGCTTTGGAGGCTAGTGTATGAGTGTGAGTGTATGTATACTACAGTTTGTGTCTGGAGGCTAGGGTTTTGGAAAACCTAAAGAAGACTAGGGTTTAGGAAGGCTACGAGTTTTGTGCATCGAAGAGGAGAGTTTTTAGACTGAGTTTGCGGACCCCTTTCACGCTGGAAGAGGCACTGTATTTATAGAGAGTGGAATGACTTGATGCTTGTTACAGTGGCGCAAGGCAAAAAAATCCTTCTAGCGCCACTAGGAGTGGCGCCAACCACTTAGGAAAGTTTTAAGGTCGGCAAGTAACGTATCTTTAGAAGATTTGGGCACTTGTACTAGTGACTACCATACAATTTTTTGCCTGGCTTCACTAGTATCGTGCCCAGATTTTTCGCACTCGAGGAATACACACACAAGCGGAAAAAATACTGTACTTTCTCGTTAAAACTCACCCTCCCAGAAGAATGAGTACGACTAGATTTGAATAGATTTGAATAAAGAGCTTTTGGAAAAGATTTAGAGTCGTCACCTAACTTGATTAAGGTGAGTTAGGTCACCTAAAAACCAAGAATAATCCGAAGACTACACTTACAGTTTTGGAAAAAGATTTTGAAAATATCTCATCATGAGAGGGTTTTTAAGAAAACAGGTTATTTAGCAACCTTTAGAAAATATTAAGCCCTTTTTTAGAAAAATAACTCCTTTTGGTCTTTCAAAAACAGTGATCTAGGTTCGGAGGTTGGTTACGTGTAGGGAAGACGCACTAAGCCATCACCCTACCCCGCCCTTTCGGTACCTGCATGTCAATCTACCCTAGATTCACCTATGAGATTCTTTAACTAACTAATGTTCAATCCTATCTACTTTATGAAATAATATTTAAAATGATATGATGCATGATATGCAAGTACAAGAGAAATACTTGATTTGAAAATAGATTTGGGAATAGAAGAATTTGATTTGATTTTAGAAGAGAGATTTGAAATGATAGATTTGAAATTGAAAAGTTTTAGAAATTGAGAATGGAGATTTGAAAATAGATTTTTGGAATTGAAAACTTGAAATAGATATGAAATTGGAGATTGAAGAAGATTATAGAATTGGAGATTTGAAAGAGGTTGTGGAATTGGAAATTTGAAAAATGTTGTAGAATTTGAGATTTGAAAAATGTGGAGGAATTTGAAATTTGAATAAGTTGTAACCGCACCCATGAGGGTTGCCTACATATCCTTTTGGAGAAATCAGGTCAATAGTAGTTCGGACAAGAGTCCGATTGAAAATAGAAGATATGATTGGAATAACGAGATTGAATTGGAAATTGGATTGGAAGATTGAGAGATTGAACTTTGATTGGAATATTTGAAAAGATTTGATTTTGAAAGACTTGGTTTTAGGAAACCTAGATTTAGGAATTTAGAAAAGAAGGATTGGATTTGACTTGGAAAGATTTTAGAGAAGAATTGACTTGAATACTTGGACTTGGAAGATTAGGAAAGCTTGGAATTTTAGAAAGATTCGGATTAGGAAAGTTTCAAAATAGGAAAGTGTCATTTTAGGAAAGTTTCGTTTTAGGAAAGTTTCGAATTAGGAAATGTTAGAATTAGGAAAATGTTATTTTAGGAAAGATTTTGAATTGGAAAAGTTTTCGAATTAGGAAAGTGTTGGATTAAGAAAGTTTTGAAATAGGAAACATTTCGTTTTAAGGAAGTTTTGAAATTGGAAAGTTTTGAATTTAGAAAGTTTCAACTTAGAAAAGTTTTGGATTTAGAAAGTTTTGAAATTAGGAAAGTTTTCAAATTAGGAAAATTTTGAAATAAGAAAGGTTTCGTTTTAGGAAAAAGGAATGTTTTTTGAAACAGGAAAGTTTAGAATTTAAGAAAGCTTTGAATTTAGAAAGTTTTAAGTTTAGAAATTTTTAGATTTGGAAAGATTTTGAAGTTTTAGGAAAGTTTAGAATTTGGAAAGATTTAGGAAGTTTAGAAGAATTTATCTTAAGAAAGTTTTTGAATTTAGAAAACTTCAAATTTGGAAAGATTTGAAATTTAGAAAATTTTAGAGTTTTAGAAGATCTTGAGATTAGAAAGGTTTGAGTTTAAGAAAGAATTGAAAATTGAATTTTAGAATTTTAGGAAAGATTTTTATGTTCAAGTTTTGGAAACTTAAGATTTAGGAAAGTGGAAGATTAGGAAGGAGTTGAATTAGGAAAGATTTGGATTAGGAAGTGATTGGATTTTGTTTCTAAAACAAGAGATTCGATTTTGTTTCTAAAAATGAAGATTTGATTTTGTTTCCAAAAACGGAGGATTAGATCTAGTTTCCTAAATGGGGAGATTGGATTTGGTTTCCTAAAGGGAATATTTGATTTGGTTTCCTAAAGGCAAGGTAGGATTTAACAAAGATTTGGAAAAGGAAGTTTCTAGAAACCCTAGATTTGGAAGTTTATTGTTTTGACATAGAAAATAGGAGGTTTTGGGAACCTAGGTTTATAAGGCAAGTTTGAAAACCATGTTTTTGGAAAGAAAATTAGGGTTTCCTAATTGTTAGCTCTAAGGCTTGACTTGGGCGTCAAGAAAAGGGATTTTTGAAAAGTTCGTTTTTGGAAATAAAGATTTTAGAAGGAAAATCCTAGAGGGGAGTTTCTAGAAAGAAGATTTTGGGAAGAGAGTTTTTAGAAAGATTTTTGGTAGAAGATTATTAGAGAGAGTTTTTGGAAAGATTTTCAGGGAGCGTTTTTAGAAAGTAAATTTTGGAGAGAGGATTTTGGAAAGGACTTAAAAAAGGGAGTTTTGAAAAATAAATTTTTGGAGGGAGTTTTTGAAAACAACTTTGGAAAGTAGAGTTTTAGGAAAGTATGTTGAAAAAGAGATTTTTAGGAAAAGAGAGTTTATAAAAGTTATAAAAATGTCTCACTTTCCTAAAGCGATTCTAACCATAAGAAGGTTAGAACCACTTTAGGAAAGTGGTTTTGAAAACAAGGAGTCGAAAATATAGACCATATTGGTCTTCTTTAAATGTAACACTTTCCTAAAGCAACCCTAGTCATGGAAAGGCTAGAATCACCCTAGGATTGTGATTTTGAAAACAAGTTTTGAAAAAGGAGATTTTAATACAATTTTGAAAACAAGTTTAATGCAAACTTTGAAAACGAGTTTGAAAACAATTTTTGGAAGATGCAAGATCATGATAAGCAGTTTGGGGTCGTGAACATACAAGGTTAAGGCTTCACCACATAATCAAGGGGGCCGAACCCACATGGTCTCCGGTTAGCCTAAAGGAAAGCTCCTGACACGGTGACCCTCCAATAGTCTAATCCTATACATGGACCGGGAGTCCCCTCGTTTCAAGCATGCAAAGAAAGGGGGGAAAGAGATGGGGGATTAAAATAGAGAAAACCCAAGTGGGTTAGAAGAGAGAAAAGAGAGGGGGAAGTGCAGAAGTTTAAATAAGAAGCCTACCTTGTATCTTCTTTATTATGCTTGGCTTTGCGCGCCTTGCTTTCTTCGGTCTTCGCTTCGCTTCACTTCACTCTTAATCTTCGAGGGCTCGTCTTCGGTCTTCAAATCTTCATAGTTGCAGCAATCCAAGTCTTCAATGGAGGGTTGGAGGCTAGTGTATAAGTGTGTAGGGGTGTGTATGAGTGTATATAAGGCTTAGGGTTTGTGTATGGTGGCTAGGGTTTGGAAAACCTAGAGAAGCTAGGGTTTTGAGAGTGTACGAGCTCTGTATATCAAAATATAGGATTTTTAGACTAAGTTTTCGGATCTCTTTCACGCTAGAGGAGGCTCTGTATTTATAGAGATGGGATAGACCTAGCGCCTGTTGCAGTGACGCCAAGCCAAATATTGGCTTGGCACCCCAACTAGTGGCGCCAGCCAATTAGAAAACTATTAAGGTTGGCAAGCAAGGTATCTTTGACTAGATTTGGGCACCTGTACTAGTGACTACCATGCAATTTTTAGCCTGGTGTCACTAGGAGTGACTCTAGAAAGTCCGGGAAGGAGTTTGAGAGACCGGGAATGACCCAGAAGGCCGAAAAAAGGGCAGGAACACTTAGAATAGTGTCTCGGAGGTATTTGACTTGAAAAATAAAGATAGGATGTATTGGAATGACTTGACCTGGCCATTAGGGGCAAAACGGTCAATCGGGTCAGAAAGTTGGAATTGACTCGGAATGATCTGGGAAGGTAGAGGAAGGTTGAGAATACTATAAGAAGCAATCTCAGGAGGTTACCAGTTTGATACCTAGAGTCGACGTGGCTAGAAAAAGGCAATCGGCCCACTAGGGGCAAAACGGTCATTTTGCACCGGGTTTACCGGAATGGACTCAGAATGATCTAGGAAGGTAGAGGAAGGTTGAGAATACTATAAGAAGCTTTCTCGGGAGGTTACCGGTTTGATACCCAGAGCCGGTGTGGTTCCCGGGGTGTTCGAATGCCTAGAGGCGAAATGGTCATCTTGACCAAAAAGTCTCGAAATTGGCCCGAAACGGACTAGAAGGCACCTAATCATGCCGAATTGCCTTTAAGACAATCTTGGAAGGTTGGACTTACTGTTTTGAGGATTCAATGTGTTCTCGAGAAACCTGCCGAAAAATAACCTTAGGGGCAGATTGGTCATTTTTCACCGAAGTGAGCTAGCAGGCACAGGTGTTGACCTGCGTTTTGAGTGTTTCCGCCACTTTGACAACGGTCGTGTGATACAGGAGTTTGTTGGCAATCCCTCTACAGACCTACTTGTGAGTATTTTCGCTACTTTAACAGTTGTGATGTTTGTGAATATTTCTACTACTCTGACGGTCGGCAATCATTCCCGAGACTGTCTGATCTTGGGAAGCGACTAAAGGGACTTAGTGCCTGAGAATCAACTTTCTCGAAAGGCGTGCCTAAATGGACATTTCTGCATTCGCGAGCTAGCAGGCGCCAAAGGTGGACCGTTCTACCATCTAGGGGACTTGGGGTCTCGTCCCGGTCGACATGTTTAAAGGGACTTACCATTTCAAAGAGATTTTCTTCAAAAAAGGCGCCGGACCGTCTCGAGGAATAAACTGTCTTAAGAGAGGGATTCGAATTGGAAAGGGGTCTTATCATCTTCGGAAAGACATGCCTGTTTTGGAATAAATTTACTATCTCGAGAGAGGGATTAGAATTGGAAAGGGGTCTTATCGTCCTCGGAAAGACGCGCCTGATTGGAGTAGATTTACCATCTCGAGGAATCAACTGTCTCGAGAGAGGGATTAGAATTGGAAAGGGGTCTTATCGTCTTCGGAAAGACGTGCTTGATTGGAGTAGATTTACCGTCTTGAGGAATCAACTGTCTCGAGAGAGGGATTGGAATTGGAAAGGAGTCTTACCGTCTTTAGAAAGACGCACCTGATTGGAGTAGATTTACCGTCTCGAGGAATCAACTGTCTCGAGAAAGGGATTGGAATTAAAAAGGGGTCTTACCGTCTTTGGAAAGACGTGCCTGGTTGGATAGATTTACAGTATCAAGGAATCAACTGTCTCGAGAGAGGGATTGGAATTGGAATTGGAATTGGAATTGGAAAAGGAATTGGAAAGATAAGATTTAGACTTAGAGAGTTGATTTGATTTGGAATATGTCCATATTGACTTGAACACAAGTCTGGATGCAGTGGAGACCGCCGAGCGTAAAAAATGAGGTGCTTACAACTACCCCACTTTTTCTGTCTTTGCTTGTCGAAGACAGAAAACGATAAAGTAAGAGCCCCATGTTGATCGCGAGGCAGTTGGAGGGACGGATATTGGGAATTTTTCGACAACGGGGGTCGAAAATGGATATCGGGCCAAAAAAAGGCCTTCGAAAATGAGATTTGGAGGGAAAAAGAGCAAAGCTGCCCATAATTGGAAACTAGTGCCACTAGGAGTGGCGCCTTTGGCATTAAATGCTTGGCACCTCTGCTAGTGGCGCTAGGCTCGGAGTTAAAACTAGAAAAATTCTAGTTCGAACGGTCGCAGTGTTTTGAAGAGTTTGTGAAAGATTGAGAGTGGTTGTAGGGAAATCGACTTGAACCTTGAAGGGGCACCTTTTAGGGATCATGGGTGATTGCCGGAAGGAGATCACGTCGCTGGGAAAGTTGTCGAAAGAGAAGATTTCGCTGAAGAACTCCAAAAAGTGAGTTTTCACACTTTTGTTGATTTTGATGTGTAAAATTTCGTTTGAATCATGTGAATAGTGGAAATTGATGTTCTTATATGTTTTGAACATGATGGTGATGTTATTTTTGCATTTTGGTGCTTATTTAATTGAATTTGAATGATTTTATATGAGTATGTGAAGGGGATTTTCTGTAGGAATAGGGGATTTTCTGCCGGAATAGGGGATTTATTCCTACAGGTTTGGACATTGGGTTTTTTAGCCAGATTTTTGTGTCATGTGCCTTAGAAAAATGTGTTTATCAAGCGTATAAAGTTTCGTGATTTTTTTGAAAACTCGGTGAATTTTTGATTTTTTGAAAAATAGGAAAATACTTAGAAAATTTAGAAAAATGAGAAAACTCAAGAAATTAATGAAATTCCTTGGAGTTTAAAATTTGAAAAAAATGTGGGAATATTTTTTAAAAGCATTTGAAATGATTTTGAAGAATTTTAAGGCATTTTTGAAAACCATTGATTTATTGAAAAAATAAAACATGTGTTTTAAAATTTTCAAAAAATTGAAATGTGTGCACGGGTGCTAATGTTATGTGATTGTGACAATGTGAAGTGTACGTTTTGTGTTTTGTGTTGATGTCATGGGTGTTGTAGGGGCCATTTTTGTACGGGACTCTACCGAAATTTTTAGAAATTAGGGGAAGAGTTGGTTAAGATTTGGAAATAAAATCTTTTTAAAGGAACAAGATAGAAAAATCCTTGAGATTTGATTTGAAGTTGGAAAATCAAAATGTGTAGAAATTTTGTCTTTGACTTATCATTTGAAATCTTTTTATTATTATATGTTTTTGTGTTAGCTGTTTATTTTATTTTACTTTATTATGTTATTATTTACCTGCATGTGTGGTACATTACCACCTCCTATCTTGACTTACCTTTTCAGGATGGCAGATGCAGTTTTGAGTCGACTGAGAGCTTGGCACGGTAGTTACCCTCCGGATGAGCAGGGTATCTTTCGCCAGACCTTTGGTTGGGTGGCTTCACTTCGATTAGTGCAGCCTATTCCCGGGCTCATGGAGGTGGTGATTCCCTTCTAGCAGCCTGACTTGTCTCTTTTCCGCTTTGGGGAGTGTGAGCTTACCCCTACTCCTCACGGGTATGGGTTTCTTCTTGGTTTCCGAGATGTTTCTGTGGACATTGTGGGACCCCTCTTTCTGAATGGTTGTATTACAGTGTTCTCGTCCCAGCTCGGACTCAGAAGCTCAGTTCTTTCATCTTCTTCTTTACCCCAGTTTCCTTATATCCCAGCAGAGTTCCTCTTTTCCCGCTTTGAGTTTCCCACGGGTATGCGAGTCCATTCAGGTGATTGGCACACTTCCTAGGATTGGGTTGTTTCTCGTATGGTTGCTTTGGCCTTGCTACTGCTGAACTACTTGGTGTTCCCACGAGGAGATGACTTAGTCGACTGTCGACTATGTGCATTATTGGCCCTGATTCGCAAGGGGCATTCCTATGCGCCCATGATTGTAGGGGAGACCTTTGTGAGTCTTACAAGATTCCAGCAGACTGTTGACTCTCATTTTCGGGGATGCGCTACTCTCTTCTAGCTCTGGGCAATTGGGCACTTGTTTGTTACTCCTTTATTCCAGCATACATGGTATCCCGAGCTTGACTATATACACTCCCTGGCGAGATCTCAGGGCATTATGGCAGATAAGGGGAGATTTCCGCAGACCGTTGCATCTTGGGCTGACTACCTCCAGAGCATGAGGTCAAGCACGGTCCGGTGGTATTCAGGACTGGTTGGTAGGTATTGCTTGAGAGTTCGGCCTTTCGGGAGGGCCTTCGTGCCCTTAGCAAGCCTGCGGGGCATTGCCCCTTTCTTCAGTATTCAAGTTCTACGACAGCTTGGTAGGAGTCAGGATATCCCTTATTCGACATCTGCAGCTGAGTTTACTCTTGTCTTTGAGGCGTCGATCCCGGGAGCATTGGTGGAGAGAGTTATAGATACATGGAGATCTTTGCTTCCTCACGTTGACGATGACAGTCCATTCTCTAACCTGCCCCTTGCGACTGAGGCCTATCATTATTGGCTTCGACGCTACGTGTTGGGTCCTAGTAGACTTGGGGATCTTCTCATCGAGACTCATTTACCTTTTGTAGGATACACCGACTTCTTAACAGCTATGATTCTTCAAGGGTGTCGTCATAGGCGAGAGAACCGCCGACTGATACGGATATTGCATGACCGGTTGAGGATGAGAGACGCTGAGGTAGCTTCACTGGAGATGCAGCTTGTAGTAGCCAGATCGACACATGATGACCCACCTTTGAGTGCTGCGAGGGGACATAGGCGGCCACGAGGCGTTCTAGGCAGTTCCCCTTCCCTAGAGGGTGATGTGATGGATAGTCAGTCTTTGCGGGAGACTATGGAGTCCCTTACCCGAGAGAGGGATACGCTTCGGGCCAGGTGTGCAGACTATGAGCGAGCCCGACTTGGATCTTTTACAACTGGCACTTCTCCGAGTGCTCCTTCTGTGGTTAGCGAGCCAGTGGATCCTTGCTTAGCAGATTCCTCCTCTGATGATGATGGGGAGCAATATATTTTTACCCCTCGCTCTTAGATTTATTGATTCCTGTATTCTTAGAAAAACATACTTTGTTTAGTATTATACTCCTTTTTGTCTTATGAACTCATGGCCTCCCGTATTTTTTTTTTTTTTTGATATGATTTTCCTGCATGGTTAGTATAGCAACAAACTTGAGGAAAGTTAAATGAAAAATCGCAACTCAATGAAAGATAACTCCCTTTTGTTTGATACTCTGACTCACTAATTGTCCCGCGAAAGGAACTCTTGCTTCCTTTAACCTTAATTGGGCTAAGCTGGAGAATGCCTTTCGAGACGTCTTCTGACTTTTACACTATTGCTTTCATACATTAACTTCTGGGGAATGCAGTAGCTTGAGCTATTTCCTACATCTAAATCTCTTGCCCCCACCCCACTTTTTTTTTTTGCTATTTTTACTACTAGTGCCCTTGAGGGTTTTCACCAATCCCAGCTTTGTCATTTTTGCACCAAGACGCCTTTGCAGGTTTTCGCCAGGGTCGACAGTTTTGTATCTTGCCACATCCCTACTCTTTTACCTGTAGTGCCCTTTCGGGTTTTCACTGCATCCTTGGGAACGTGCTTACTTTTTCTCTCTTCTTTCTCTCTCCTTCCTCAGCTTGGTCTCTGGTTTTTGTTAAGAAGCTCCTAAACACTACTTACAACATCCTCCAACCAATAGCATATTTTAGTAAACTCATTTGGACTAATCAATTTAACTCTAATTTGAGAGGACTTTTAGGGTTTGTGGTGTGATTGAAAGAAAGGAACAGGTTCAAACCTACCATTCTAACTAGTGATCACCGTCAATGATTTTTGGTCTAATAGCACTTTTTCTGCGTATTCACTTTTTTTTTTTTAAACTAACAATTTTAATAACAATGTTTGTGCGAACTTAAGGTAATACTTCAAGGAGTTTTTTTTTTTTTTTTTTTTAACGCATATCTCTAGTGCTTCTAATTTGACCTAGCATGATCACTTTGTTAGGGAATGTTCTTGAAAGAAAGTAACTAGCTCTAAGGGTTTGACAAAGCTTATATATTTGCATTTTAATTGGATAGAAAATGAAACGAGGGCCTCTCGTCACCTTGGAATTAGATTGTTTAGTCCATAGAGCTTTACCCTTGAAACACTACCCTATTGATTAGTGGAGAGTGAGAAGAGTAGATTTTATTGCTTCTTCACAGAAACTAAAGGTCTAACTTTCAAAATCCTATGTAGTAGTGTTTGACAGAATCTAAATTCAATGGGCTAGGGAATTCTTGGCCATCCATTTCCTCTAAAACGAGAGCTCCTCCAGACAGGACCCTCTTTACCACGAATGGCCCTTCATAGTTTGGAGCAAATTTCTCCTGGGCTGCCTCATGATGGGGGAACACCTTCTTGAGCACCAAATCTCCTGGTTGGAATGAGTGAGGTCATACCTTCTTATCAAACGTTCTGGCCATTCGCCTTCTGTAGCATTGAGCATAGTAAACCGCAGCTAGCCGCTTCTCATCTAGCAGGCAGAATTGGGCATACCGGTCTTTGATCCATTCTGCTTCATCTAGTTTGGTTTCTGTTAAGACCCTTAGAGAAGGAATCTCAACCTCAACAGGGCTGACTGCCTCGGTGTCGTAGACCAGCTCGAAAGGAGTGCTTCCGGTGGTTCAAATTGGGAGCATTGTCAATAATGAGTGACTCAGGAATCCCATACCGGTAGATGATGTGATTTTTTATAAACCTTTCCACGACCCTCTTGGTGACATGAACGTAGGAGACGGCTTCCACCCATTTAGTGAAATAATTAATGGCAATAAGGATGAAGCGGTGGCCGTTGGAAGCTTTAGGAGTGATAGGACCAATCATATCTATCCCCCATATAGAAAAAGGCCACGGGGCTGACATAGAATGGAGCTCAGTCGACGATGCTTTGATCTTATCCCCATGTATCTGGCACTTGTGACATCGAAGAACGTATCTAATACAATCCGACTCCATTGTTGACCAGTAATACACTGTCCGAAGAATCTTCTTTGCAAGCGTGTGGCCATTCATGTGAGGACCGCAAACTCCTTCGTGCACTTCCTTCATGATAACTTTGGCTTCAATGGCATTGATGCATCTTAGAGGCCCGAACCATGATCTCCTGAAAAGCTCATTTCTTGCCATGAAATAATATCCCGCCAAATGACAAATGGTCTTCTTATCTCGTTGTGATGCTGCGTCGGGGAATGTCTTGGCCTGGATGTACCTCTGGATGTCATAAAACCATGGTTTCTCGCTGGGTTCAACAATTGTGTGCAAGCAATAGGAAGGGATATCCCTGGTAAAGATCTGTAGAGGGGGTATTTCAGTGCCCCTGTCGACCTTGATTGCTGCAGCTAACATAACTAAGGCGTCAGCAAAACTATTCTTTGCTCGGGGTACATGATGAAAATCCACGCTTCTAAATAGCTGACACAAATCTCTAACCTGTTGATGATACGGGAAAAGTTTGGCATCTCGAGTTTGGTATACGTCCTTAGATTGCTGAATAACCAGATCTGAATTGCCGAAAACAACCAATTTGTCAATCTTCATTTCTAATGCCAATCTTAATCCCAAGATGTAAGTCTTATATTCGGTGATGTTATTGGTGCACAGTGTAAGTTGCAGCTTAACCACAATTGGATAGTGACTGCCTGCTCCTGAAACTACTACTGCCCCAATGCCAGCTCCCTTTTTGTTACCAGCCCCGTCAAAATACATCTTCCACCCAGCTCCTGCTTGCTCTTCAAATGCGTCATCAATGCATAGTATATTTTCATTAGGAAATTGGGGTTCCATGGATTGGTAATCATCAATAGGGTTCTTGGCTAGATAATTAGCTATCACCTGCCTCTTGACAACTTTACAAGTAGTGAACACGATGTCGAATTCTGATAGGATCATATGCCAGCAGGCAATTTTGCTAAACAGGGTTGGTTTCTCGAATATATACTTGAGGGGACCCATTTGAGAGATGAGGAAGGTGGTATGATAGAGCATATAATACCGAAGCCTGTGAGCTGCCCAGGCTAATGCGCAGTAGGTTTTCTCGAGATCTGAATACTTTGTTTCATACGGCAAGAATTTCTTACTGAGGTAATAAATGGCTCGCTCTTTTCTTCCCGTTTCATCATGTTGTCCCAAAACACATCCCGTGGAAGTATCTAACACAGATATGTACATCAACAAAGGAAGTCCCGGGGTTGGTGCCACTAGGACAGGAGGATTCCACAGATATTCTTTGATTTTCTCAAAAACTACCTAACAATTATCATCCCATTCTGTTGGAACGTCTTTCTTAAGGAGCTTGAAAATAGGTTTGCATAGGTGGGTCATTTGGGCGATGAACCTGCTGATAAAGTTTAATTTTCCTAGAAAAGATCGAACCTCCTTTTCCCCCTTTGGTGCTGGCATTTCGACGATGGACTTAACTTTAGCAGGATCAGCCTCTATCCCATTTTCATTGACTATAAACCCCAGCAGCTTCCCTGAAGATACTCCGAATGTGCATTTGGCAGGATTTAGCTTAAGCTAATACCTACGGAGGCGGTCAAACACCTTCCACAGGTTGAACAGGTGGTCTTTCTGTTGTTTGGACTTGACAATCATGTCATCCACACAGATTTCTACTTCCTGATGCATCATGTCATGGAATAAGGTTACCATGGCTTTTTGGTAGGTTGCCCCTGCATTGCGAAGTCCGAATGGCATGACTTTATAACAGTATACTCCTCAGGAGGTAATGAAAGTAGTCTTCTCCCGATCCTCTTCAACCAGCTTGATCTGATTATATCCCAAAAAACCATCCATGAAAGAAAACATTCCGTGACTGGCCGTGTTGTCAACAAGTAAGTCTATGTGTGGGAGAGGAAAATCATCCTTTGGACTGGCCCTGTTGAGGTCTTGAAAGTCAATACACATCCGCACCTTGCCATCTGTCTTAGGTACCGGGACAATATTAGCCAGTCATTAGGGATACTCTACTACTTGCAGTAATCTTGCCTGGAGTTGTTTAATCACCTCCTCCTTGATCTTCAAGCTCCATTCGGGTTTCAATCTTCTTAGCTTCTGCTTAAAGGGTTTCACCTATAGGTCCAAGGGTAATCTATGTTCCACAATGGATTCATCCAGCCCGGGCATGTCTTGATAGGACCATGCTAAAACATCCAAGTATGCATGCAATAGTTCCAATAATTCTTTGCGCTGCCATTGATCTAGGCCTGTACCAATTCTAAGCTCTTTTGCATCCCCTTCATTTCCCAAATTAACAGTTTCTGTTTCCTCAATGCTTGGGGTATTACGATTCTCATGTCTTTCTATTTGTTCCCAAATTTCCTCTGGCACCTCCTTTGAAAAATTTACATCTTCTTCAATTCCTAGTTGTTGGTAATCAAACTCAGTGTTCAAGTCATCATTTATCAGGATTGACATTCTCTGGATTAGCTGAGTAAGATATCGGATGCAAGGGTCCCTGGCATGGAAAATAGTGTGCAATGAATCAAACAAGAAAGAAGTATTTTTCTATTAATAACTTGATTTTAAAAAGTTAAGACAAATAAATTAAAAGAACAAAGTTTGTTTATGGCAAATCAGTTGCTCCGGGATCTCGCTCTAATGAGCTTTGTACCGAAACTTGCGAGCAAAGATGATGTCTTTGCTGGCACAATATGCAACTTTTTGCTTGGTAACATCACTCGAATGGATCCATCTTGGGTTACTCCAATGTTGGCTGTCATGATGGGCGATTCTTCTTGGACTTTTCTCTTCTTCTTATTTAATATAGATATTCCTTTCCCCATGTCCAACTGCTTGAATTGATCTGAGAGTTCCACGACAACTTTCCTATCAGCCCTCTTCTTCTGCGCTGCTTTTATTTTCTCCTTTCTTATGGGTTCATATCCCAACCCACAGGTGGGTTCAGCCGACAGTATTTCTACGATTTCAGGTCTTCCTTGTAAACATCTCCCTAGGCCTTTGCCTGAATGGAAACCATTTGCTTTAAAGTATCGTACTATCATCTGAGAGTTCCTGGAATATTTCGGCTCCACTTGATCTTCTTTCTGCACAACAGTAATATATTCGAACGATTGAAAGCAAGAGGGTAGTTCAGTGTCAGATGTAACGATTTCAGCTTTGTATACAGCGAGCTCTTTCTCAGCGAAAATAGAGATTAGCTTGGAACCCACTATGAACTTGACTTTCTTATGAAGGCTAGAAGGAACCGCACCCGCCGAATGAATCTAGGGTCTTCCTAACAACAAATTGTAGACAGCCGGAATGTGTAAGACTTGGAATTTAATTGTGAAGGTTACTGGTCCTATCTCAATAGGCATTTCAATTTTCCCTATAGCTTCCCTTCGAGAACTGTCAAAGGCACGAATGATCATACCACTATTTTTCAAGTAAGTTTGGTCCATTCCCAACCTTTCTAGAGTAGAATACGGGCACACATTTAAAGCCAACCCATTATCTATCAATACTTTGGCTACCATTTTTCCTCTTGTTCTTACTGCAATATGTAGAGCCCGGGTGTGGCCTGTTCCATCAGCAGGAATCTCGTCATCAGAGAAGGTGATGATGTTTGGGGCCATGATGAGACTTACCATGTTATATAAGTTATCTGGCGTGAAACTCTCAGGCACATGAGCATCCTTGAGGATCTTTATTAGAGCATCCCGGTGCACTTCAGAAGTGAGCAACAAACCCAACATCGAAATATGGGCTAGGGCTTTCCTAAGTTGTTCCATGATGTCGTAGTCAACCTTTCCTAAAGCTTTGGTGAATTCTGACATCTCTTGATCTGTCGGTTGGTTGGAGCATTCTCTTTCTTTATCCTTCCCCTTCCTTTTTCTTTCCACTTCAACAGAGGTGTAGAGGCGCCCTAACCGAGTCATCCTCCCTATTTCTGTTACGGGCTCTTCGGTGCCTTTGTCAGGTGGATAATTCCAGAGGACATTATGAAGACTAGGTATTGGTTGTTGGGTTACAGTGGGAAGAATTATCCTTGGATTTATGAGCAAAAGGATTGCCACAGGTGAAGGGTTGGTGAGGACGGGTAGGGTGGTGGGCACAATTGGCTTCGTTGGCAAGACTAAAGGTAGCTTAGGTCGTATGACTCCTTGGATGTTGGTTTGAGGTTCAGGTCGAGCCATAGCGATCATAGGTTCAGGTTCGAATAATGCAGTAACGACAAGGTGATAATGGGAAGCATTTGGTGAAGTTTCTATGGTTAGGTTCATGTCGGGTTGATAAGATTGCGTGGTTAGAAATGAATGATCTTGGTATTCGGGCTCCTCTAAGGTATGAATTACCCCTTCTGGAATTGCAGCAAGTCGGTTGCGCAAGGGGTTTCTGCTGACATTCCTGCTTTCTAATGGTATATTTTCCTGAAGCTTGTGAACCATGGCCTTCACCATTATGGAGGATGTTGGACTAGTATTCGTTGCCTATAACAATGAAGACAACAGTTACAAATTAGAGTTTGGTTCTTGGAGAATTCTATGTAATGCATGCCCCAGGGTGCCCCTCTTTAGGAAGGAAACTAATCATGATGTATTGGCTCACTTTTGGAGATAAGGGGTTTGCCTCTGTATGCAGATACCTTACTGTCAAGTAGGAACCTTCAGTCATCCATGCATTCATTCATAAAAGTAAAGAAGTACATTGAATTTTGGGTTTAAGGTACAAAAGAATTAAAATACATTACAACAGGGGGAAGGGGGAACATTTTCCTTTGGACTTCCACCTATCTAGTTTTACAAAGGAAAAATCTAAACTACTCTTGAGTTTTCGGATTTGCCTTTATTACATTTGATGTCGACGAGGTCGCTAAGAGACCTTGTTGACCGATTGCCCCTTGTCTTCTTGGCAACCCTATCTCCGTGAGCATAGAGGGATTGGGGCCCCTCTTGTGGAATGGATTGGTATGCATGCCATGAGTCCTTAGGGTTATGCAGGAACCCTTAGGGTTTGGGTAGGTTTAATGCAAGGGAGAGTGAACTAGGTGTCACTCTCAATGGGTTGATCATATGCATGAGAATGCGATGACTTGAGTTACTTGAAACTCTCATCTTGACATGGAATATTGAATGCATGAACATGGGTATGCAAAGAGTATAAGGAGAGAGAATGCAATAGCAAGATAAATGTGCTTGCATGAGCAATTAGATAGGCATTATAACAGTATGAATATAGTCAATATAACAGCAGGAATAGACATGTATAAATGAAAGTAAGAGCAGTTGCCCTTTCCTCCGTGGTTTTGAAAACAGTGCTCGTGTCTTAAATCTGGCAGAGGTTCGGCTATGCATGGTATCTATATGAGCATGAGGTTGAGGGTTGACTAATGCCTCCTAAAAAGGCTCAATCCCCGGATCTTCAAACCTATGCCCACTCCCCGAGGTGGTGTATGATCGGTTGGTGATCTGAGCGAGGGAACCATCAAGAGGCCGTAGGCGAAGAAACTGACACAGCATCTTGCCCATAGCCAATATACCGTTCCCCCTCTCTAACTAGAAAGGTCACATTAGGGTAATAATGCAAGTATGCAGAATGTAGATGCACATGCAGTGTGTGTGTGATTTTTAAAAGTGGAGGAAAGGGCCCAACAACTCCCATTCATCCTGTTCATCACATTCATGCATAGCAGTTAATAAAATTTAAACAAAATGTGTACCTACAAAACAAATATGCAAGTGTTAGTATGTGGATGACAAACATAATACAAGATAATATGAATAAATGCATGTTTTTTTTTTTAAAACAATTTTGAGAATTTAGTTTTGAAAATTTAAAGTAAATAGGATTGAACCAAGTTAATTGAAGACTCTACATTGGTGAAGGGTAAAGAGACAAGACTACGGCCTAACCCTTTAAGCTTCCCCAGCGAAGTCACCAGCTGTCGCACTCAGATTTTTTGCACTCACGGAATACACACACAAACGAAAAAAATACTGTACTCTCTCGTTAGAACTCACCCTCCCAGAAGAATGAGTGCAACTAGGTTTGAATAGATTTGAATAAAGGGCTTTTGGAAAAGATTTGGAGTCGCCACCTAACTTGATTAAGGTGAGTTAAGTCACCTAAAAATTAAGAATAATCCGAAGACTACACTTAGGGTTTTGGAAAACGATTTTGAAAATATCTCCTCAAGAGAGGGTTTTTAAGAAAACAGGTTATTTAGCAACCTTTAGAAAAAATTAAGCCCTTTTTTAGAAAAATAACTTCTTTTGGTCTTTCGAAAGCAATGATCTAGGTTTGGAGGTTGGTTACGTGTAGGGAGGACGCACTAAGCCATCACCCTACCCCGCCCTTTCGGTACCTACATGTCAATCTATCCTAGATTCACCTATGAGAGTCTTTAACTAATTAATGTTCAATCCTATCCACTTTATAAAATAATATTTAAAACGATATGATGCATGATATGCCAGTGCAAGAGAAATACTTGATTTGAAAATAGATTTGGAAATAGAAGAATTTGATTTGATTTTAGAAGAGAGATTTGAAAGGATAGATTTGAAATTAAAAAGTTTTAGAAATTAAGAATGGAGATTTGAAAATAGATTTTTGGAATTGGAAACTTGAAATAGATATGGAATTGGAGATTGAAGAAGATTGTAGAATTGGAGATTTGAAAGAGATTGTGGATTTAGAAATCTGAAAAATGTTGTAGAATTTGAGATTTGAAAAATGTGGAGGAATTTGAAATTTGAATAAGTTGTAACCGCACCCATAAGGGTTGCCTACGTATCCTTTTGGAGGAATCAAGTCAGTCGTAGTTCGGACAAGAGTCCAATTGAAAATAGAAGATATGATTGGAATAAAGAGATTGAATTGGAAATTGGATTGGAAGATTGAGAGATTGAACTTTGATTGGAATATTTGAAAAGATTTGATTTTGAAAGACTTGGTTTTAAGAAACCTAGATTTAGGAACTTAGAAAAGAAGGATTGGATTTGACTTGGAAAGATTTTAGAGAAGAATTGACTTGAATACTTGGACTTGGAAGATTAGGAAAGCTTGGAATTTTGGAAAGCTTCGGATTAGGAAAGTTTCGAAATAGGAAAGTGTCATTTTAGGAAAGTTTCGTTTTAGGAAAGTTTCGAATTAGGAAACGTTCGAATTAGGAAAATGTCATTTTAGGAAAGATTTCGAATTGGGAAAGTTTTCGAATTAGGAAAGTGCTGGATTAAGAAAGTTTTGAAATAGGAAACATTTCATTTTTAAGGAAGTATTGAATTTAGAAAGTTTTGGAATTAGGAAAGTTTTTAAATTAGAAAAGTTTTGAAATAAGAAAGGTTTCGTTTTAGGAAAAATGAATGTTTTTTGAAATAGGAAAGTTTAGAATTTAAGAAAGTTTTGAATTTAGAAAGTTTTAAGTTTAGAAATTTTTAGATTTGGAAAGATTTTGAAGTTTTAGGAAAGTTTAGAATTTGGAAAGATTTAGGAAGTTTAGAAGAATTTATCTTAAGAAAGTTTTTGAATTTAGAAAACTTCAAATTTGGAAAGATTTGAAATTTAGAAAGTTTTAGAGTTTTAGATGATCTTGAGATTAGGAAAGGTTTGAGTTTAGGAAAGATTTGAAAATTGAATTTTAGAATTTTAGGAAAGATTTTTATGTTCAAGTCTTGGAAACTTAAGATTTAGGAAAGTGGAAGATTAGGAAGGAGTTGAATTAGGAAAGATTTGGATTAGAAAGTGATTGGATTTTGTTTCTAAAACAAGAGATTGGATTTTGTTTCTAAAAGTGAAGGTTTGATTTTGTTTCCAAAAACGAAGGATTAGATCTAGTTTCCTAAACGGGGAAATTGGATTTGGTTTCCTAAAAGGAAGATTTGATTTTATTTCCTAAAGGGAATGTAGGATTTGACAAGGATTTGGAAAAGGAAGTTTCTAGAAACCCTAGATTTGGAAGTGTATAGTTTTGACGTAGAAAATAAGAGATTTTGGAAATCTAGGTTTTAAGGCAAGTTTGAAAACCATGTTTTTTGAAAGAAAATTAGGGTTTCCTAATTGTTAGCTCTAAAGCTTTAGTTGGGCATCAAGAAAAGGGATTTTTGGAAAGTGCGTTTTTGAAAATGAAGATTTAGAAGGAAAATCCTAGAGGAGAGTTTCTAAAAGGAAGATTTTGGGAAGAGAGTTTTTAGAAAGATTTTTGGTAGAAGATTGTTGGAGAGAGTTTTTGAAAAGATTTTTGGGGAGTGTTTTTAGAAAGTGGACTTTGGGGAGAGGATTTTGAAAATGAGTTGAAAAAGGGAGTTTTGAAAAATAGATTTTTGGAGGGAGTTTTTGAAAACAACTTTGGAAATGAGAGTTTTAGGAAAGCATGTTGAAAAAGAGATTTTTAGGAAAAGAGACTTTTGAAAAGAAAGTTTTTAGAAGGTATAAAAATGTCTCACTTTCTTAAAGCGATTTTAACCATAAGAAGGCTAGAACCACTTTACGAAAGTAGTTTTGAAAACAAAGAGTTGAAAATATAGACCATGTTGGTCTTCTTTAAATGTAACACTTTCCTAATGCAACCTAGCCTTGGAAAGGCTAGAATCACCCTAGGATTGTGATTTTGAAAACAAGTTTAATGCAAACTTTGAAAACAAGTTTGAAAACAATTTTTGGAAGATGCAAAATCATGATATGCACAATGCAAGTTTGGGGTCGTGAACATACAAGGTTAAGGCTTTACCACATAATTAAGGGGGCCGAACCCACGTGGTCTCCGGTTAGCCTAAAGGAAAGCCCCCGACACGGTGACCCTCCAATAGTCTAATCCTACACATGGACTGGAAGTCCCCTTGTTTCAAGCATGCAAAGAAAGGGGGGAAAGAGACGGGGGATTAAAATAGAGAAAACTCAAGTGGGTTAGGAGAGAGAAAAGAGAGGGGGAAGTGCAGAAATTTAAATAAGAAGCCTATCTTGTGTCTTCTTTATTTTGCTTGGCTTTGCACGCCTTGCTTTCTTCGATCTTCGCTTCACTTTAGTCTTGATCTTCGAGGGCTCGTCTTCGGTCTTCAAATCTTCGTAGTTGCAGTAATCCAAGTCTTCAATGGAGGGTTGAAGGCTAGTGTATAAGTGTGTAGGGGTGTGTATGAGTGTATATAAGGCTTAGGGTTTGTATATGGTGGCTAAGGTTTGGAAAACCTAGGGAAGCTAGGGTTTTGGGAGTGTACGAGCTCTGTATATCGAAATATAGGATTTTTAGATTGAGTTTTTGGACCTCTTTCACACTGGAGGAGGCTCTGTATTTATAGAGATGGGATAGACCTGGCGCCTGTTGCAGTGGCGCTAGGCCAAAAATGCTTCTGGTGCTACTAGGAGTGGCGCCAGGCCAAATATTGGCGTGGCGCCACTACTAGTGGCGCTAGCCAATTAGGAAACTATTAAGGTCGGCAAGCAACGTATCTTTGACTAGATTTGGGCACCTGTACTAGTGACTACCATGTAATTTTTAGCTTGGCTTCACTAGGAATGACACCGGAAAGTCCGGGAAGGAGTTTGAGAGACCGGGAATGACCCGAAAGGTCAAAAAAAGGGCAGGAACACTTAGAATAGTCTCCCGAAAGTATTTGACATGAAAAATGAAGATAGGATGTATTGGAAGGACTTGACCAGGCCATTAGGGGCAAAACGGTCAATCGGGTCGAAAGGCTGAAATTGACTCAGAATGATCCGGGAAGGTAGAGGAAGGTTGAGAATACTATAAGAAGCAATCTAAGGAGGTTACCGATTTGATACCTAGAGCCGACGTGGCTAGAAAAAGGCGACCGGCCCACCCGGGGCAAAACGGTCATTTTGCTCTGGGTTTACCGGAATTGACTCAGAATGATTCGGGAAGGTAGAGGACGGTTGAGAATACTATAAGAAGCATTCTCGAGAAGTTACTGATTTGATACCTAGAGCCAGTATGGTTCCTGGGACGTTCGGATGCCTAGGGGCGAAATGGTCATCTTGACTGAAAAGTCTCGGAATTGGCCCGAAACGAACTAGAAGGCACCTAATCATGCCGAATTGCCTTTAAGACAATTTTAGAAGGTTGGACTTACCGTTTTAAGGATTCAAATGTGTTCTCAAGAAACGTGACGAAAAATGGCCCTAGGGTTAGTTTGGTCATTTTTCACCGAAGTGGGCTAGCAAGCACTGGTGTTGACTTGGGTTTTGAGTGTTTCTGCCACTCTGACGGCGGTCATGTGATACAGGGGTTTGTTGGCAATTCCCTCTATCGACCTGTTTGTGAGTATTTTCGCTACTCTGACGGTTCGCGATCATTCCCGAGACTGCCTAATCTTGGGAAGCTGCTAAAGGGACTTAGCACCTGAGAATCAATTTTCTCGAAAGGCCTGCCTAAATAGACATTTCTGTATTGGCGAGCTAGCAGGCGCCAAAGGTGAACCGTTCTACCATCTAGGGGACTTGGGGTCTCACCCCGGTCGACAGGTTTAAAGGGACTTACAGTTTCGAAGAGATTTTCTTTGAAAAACGCGTCGGACCATCTTGAGTAATAAACTATCGAGAGAGAGGCAATGGAATTGGAAAGGGGTTTTATCGTCTTCAAAAAGATATGCCTGATTTGGAATAGATTTACTGTCTCGAGGAATCAACTGTCTCGAGAGAGGGATTGGAATTGGGAAGGGGTCATATCATCTTCGGAAATACGTGCCTGATTGGAGTAGATTTACCGTCTTGAGGAATCAACTGTCTCGAGAGAGGGATTGGAATTATAATTGGAAAGGAATTGGAAAGGGGTCTTACCATCTTCGGAAAGACGCTCCTGATTGGAGTAGATTTACCGTCTCGAGGAATCAACTGTCTCGAGAGAGGGATTAGAATTAGAAAAGGGTCTTATCGTCTTCGGAAAGACGCGCCTGATTGGAGTAGATTTACCATCTCGAGGAATCAATTGTTTTGAGAGAGGGATTGGAATTGGAATTGGAAAGGAATTGGAAAGGGGTCATACCGTATTCGGAAAGTCGCGCCTGATTGGAGTAGATTTACTGTCTCGAGGAATCAATTGTCGAGAGAGAGGGATTGGAATTGGAATTGGAAAGGAATTGGAAAGGGGTCTTACCGTCTTCGGAAAGACGTGCCCGATTGGAGTAGATTTACTGTCTCGAGGAATTAACTGTCTCGAGAGAGGGATTGGAATTGGAATTGAAAAAAAATTGGAAAGGGGTCTTACCGTCTTCAAAAAGACGCGCCTGATTGGAGTAGATTTACCGTCTCGAGAAATCAACTGTCTTGAGAGAGGGATTGGAATTAGAAAGGGGTCTTATCGTCTTCGGAAAGACACGCCTGGTTGGAGTAAATTTACCGTCTCTAGGAATCAACTGTCTCGAGAGAGGGATTGGAATTGGAGTTGGAAAGGAATTGGAAAGGGGTCTTACCGTCTTCGGAAAGACGTGCCTGATTGGAGTAGATTTACCATCTCGAGGAATCAACTGCCTCAAGAGAGGGATTGGAATTGGAAAGGGGTCTTACCGTCTTCAGAAAGACGTGCTTGATTGGATAGATTTACCGTCTCGAGGAATCAACTGTCTCGAGAGAGGGATTGGAATTGGAATTGGAATTGGAAAGGGGTTTTACCGTTTTTGGAAAGACGTGCCTGATTGGAGTAGATTTACCGTCTCGAGGAATCAACTGTCTCGAGAGAGGGATTGGAATTGGAAAGGGGTCTTACCGTTTTCGGAAAGATGTGTCTGATTGGATAGATTTACCGTCTCGAGGAATCAACGGTCTCGAGGGAGGGATTGGAATTGGAATTGGAAAAGGAATTGGAAAAGGGTCTTACCGTCTTCGGAAAGACGTGCCTCGTTTAGAATATGGAAAGGATAATGCCCCTAGGAGCATTTTGGTCATGTTGCTTCTCTTTGGGCCCTAGTGGGCCCGCGAAGCGATGAATAGACAAGATTTAGACTTAGAGAGTTGATTTGATTCGGAATATATCCATATTGACTTGAACACAAGTTTGGACAGAGTAGAGACCGACGAGCGGTCAAAAATGGGTTGCTTGCAACTAGGAGTGACTTCGAAAAGTCCAAGAAGGATTTAGAGGACCGAGAATGGCCCGAAAGGCCGGAAAGGAACAGGAATCCTTAGAATAGAGTCCCGGAGGTATTAGACCTGAAAAATGATGACGAGATTTGTTAGAAGGGTTGACTGGGCCATTGGAGGCAAAATAGTCAACTGGACCGAAAAACTACCGGAATGGACTCGGAATGTCCCAGAAGAAGACTCGAGGTTTGGAAACATTACTTAGAATGTCCTAGGAGGTTACCGGTTTGTTATCCAGAGCCGGTGTGGTTAGAAGAGACGATTGGCCCACTAGGGGCAAAACTGTCATTTTGCATCGGGTTTGCGGGAACTGACTCAGAATAACTCGAAAGGGTAATGGAAGGTTGAGAATACTATAAGAAGTATTCTCGGGAGGTTACCAGTTTGATACCCAAAGCCGATGTAGTTCTCGAAGCATTGGGATACCTAGGGGCAAAATGGTCATCTCAACTGAAATGTCTCAGAATTGGCCCAAAACTGACTAGAAGGCACCTAATCATGTCAGATTGTCTTTAAGACAATGTTGGACGGGTGGACTTATCGTCCTGAGGACTTAGGTACTTTCTCGAGAAACATGCCGAAAATGGCCCTAGGGGCAGTTTGGTCATTTTTCACTGAACTGGGCTAGCAGGCACTTGTGTTGACCTGGGTTTTGAGTGTTTCTGTTACTCTGACGGTGGTCCCGTGATATAGGGGTTTGTTCGCAATTCCCTATATTTACCTGTTTGCGAGTGTTTCCGTCACTCTGTCGATTGCGATGTCTATGAGTATTTCCATTACTCTAACGCGTCACGATCATTCCAGAGACTGCCTAATCTCTGGAAGCTGGTAGGTGAACTTAACACTTGAGGAATCAACTTTCTCAAAAGACACGCCAAAACGGACATTTCTTCATTAGCGGGCTAGCAAGCGCCAAAGGTGGACCGTTCTACTATCTCGGGGACTTGGGGTCTCGTCTTGGTCAACGGGTTTGAAATGACTTACCGTTCCGAAGAGTCTCTTTGAAAATGTGTCGGATTTGATGGTCTTACCACCTCGAGGAATTAATTTTCTCGAAAGGTGTGCCAAATTTAATTAGAATTGGAATTGAAATTGGAATTGGGACTTATCATCTTCGGAAAGACGTGCCTATTGGAATTGGACCAAACAATGCCCCCAAGGGCATTTTGGAGTCGATTGGATAGATTCCTCTTCTGTTCTGAGTGGACTGCTAAATTTAATTGTGCTTAGTGGGGTTTACAAAGACTATTCTTAGATCATTGTGTAGTGCTGCTAACAGATGAAGAGAATGATTGGGGTCCAAAACCATTTAAGATTTATGAATCATGGTTTCAATTAAAAGCCTTTTCATCTTTGGTGGATAAGCATTGGAAGGAGTCAAAGGTGAAAGGGTGGGGGGGATATGTTCTCTTAAAAAAATTACAAGAGTTAAAGTTCAAGATCAAAGAATGGAAAGTTTCAGGGTATATAAACTAGAATGATAAAGTCAAATCTCTGGCGGCTGAATTACAAAGGATTGATGTTCAAGAGGAAGATAAAGGGTCTCATCATGGACAACTCCAAATAAAAAGAGAGTAAAAAAGCAAGTTAGCAAAGATATGTCTTGAGGAGGAAGCTGATGCGAGGAAGAGATAGAGAGTGCTATGGTTAAAAAAAAAAAGGGGACTATAATTCTAGTTTTTTCTATGCATCAATGAGAATAAGGCAGAGAAGGAAATTTATAGGTCAATTGATCAAGGATGGAGTAATGATTGTTGAACCTAGACAGATTAAAGAGGAAGTATTCAAGTTCTTTGAAGATAATTTTAAAGAGCCAATGAATAATAGGCATGTGTTTGAAGGTAGTCTAAGGATGCATCTTAGTATGGAAACAAACAGTCCTTGGAAGCTGAGTTTGATGAAAAGGAAATTTGGGAAGTAGTAAGCTCATGCAATGGGAATAAGGCCCCTGGCCAGATGGTTATCAAAGCATATGTTATCAGGTACATAAAAGACTTTTATGTAAATGCCAAGCTAGTGAAAGGGATTAATTCTTTTTTCATAGTGTTCATTCCAAAGGAAGAACTATCGGACAGTCTGGTAAGCTAGACCTATTAGCTTGGTTTCATCTATTTATAAAGTTCTATCCAAAACTTTGGCAAATAAATTGAGAAAGCTCATGAAGGATATTGTTTGTGAGAAGTAGACAGCTTTCATAATGGGGAGACAAATTCTAGATGGAGTTTTAATTGCCAATGAAATTATTTATGACTAGAAGAGAAAGAAAAGGAAAGGTATTATGTTGAAACTTGATTTCCATAGAGCATATGATTCTCTAAATTGGCCTTTTATTGTGCTTATAATGGAAAAAGATGGGGTTTGGTCTGAGATGGATCAAATGGATTGGAAAGTGTTTTGTCTTCTAGGATGGTGTCAGTTCTAGTGAATGGATCTACTACTAAGGAGTTTCTTATGCAAAAAGGCCTTAGACAAGGAGATTCTCTATCCCCATTCTTATTTAATATTGTAGCTGAATGACTAAATGAGCTTTTACTAGGAGTTGCTGATTTAAATCTAATCAAGGGAACCAAAATGGGGCAAATGGACCAGTTATCTCATCTCCAATTTGCTGATCATACTATACTTTTCTGTGAAGCTGACAAGCTTGAGCTAATAAACCTAAAGAGAATTCTTAGATGCTTTGAGTTGCTATCAAGCCTAAAGATCAACTTCCAAAAGAGTGCGGTTAAGTGTTGTTGAGGTGGATACAGGATTCCTTAATGAGGCATCTCAAATTTTTAGGTGCAAAGTTCAGGATTTGCCTATAAAATATCTGGGGCTCACAGTGGGTGCTAATCCAAGACTTGTAAAGTCATGGGAGGGTGTGATAGATAAATTAAAAGGCAGACTGGCTTTTTGGAAGAGAAAATATGTCTATAGGGGGTAGACTTACTTTACTCAAATCTACTATGTCAAATTTACCTACATACTATTTATTTTTATTCAGTGCTCCAAAAGAGGTATGCAAATGGATTGAAGTGATTCAAAGGAGGTTTTTATGGGGTGATGAGGAAAGAAAAAAGAAAGTACATTATGTGGGATGGAATATAATTACCAAAAGCAAGAGCATGGGAGGTCATGGAGTAATCCCTTTGTTAGTTATGAATAAGGCTCTACTAGCAAAATGGTGGTGGAGGTCTACAAGGGAGGAAGGAGCATTATAGAGGAAGGTAGTGTGTCACAAATATAAGAATGATAAAGGTGACTGGCTTCCTAGGGAACTGGTGAGTGAAGAAAGCTTGAATATTTGATTTGATATATTACAAGTGGGAACTGTGCAGAGTAATTTCAGAGATACCTTCTTGAATAAACTGAATATTAGAATGGGTGATGGAAGAAGTACTGATTTCTGAAACGATGTGTGGGTAGGGGACAAACCCTTATGTAGTGTTTATCCTAGACTATTTTCCTTGTCATTGCAGAAGTCAGCTTCTATTGCAAGATTAAAGGATGCTAAGGGTTTATGGAGTTTAGCATATAAAATACATCTAATGGCTTGGGAGGAAGAGGAGCAAATTAAGTTGGTGAAGTTGATCGAGTTCTGTAGGTTGGAAGACTCAAAAAAGGATTCAAGTATATGGGAATTGGAGAAGGATGGTGTGTTTTTTGTGAAGACTTACTGCAGTCATAATATTGGCTTTAGTAGCTAGGATTCTGCTGTTATTAATAAGGTCTACAAAATTAAAGTTCCTCTAAAATTTCAAATTTTTGGGTGGATTGTCATATAAGAGAAGATAAAGTCAAAGGTAATGTTTTTTAATAGGAAATGCTTCCCTAAGACAGCGATATCTTGTGTGCTCTATGTCGTAATGTAGATGAAGATTCAAACCATTTGCTTCTCTCATGTAAGGTTTGCTTGGAAATTTTAGAGTTATATCCTAAAATGGTGGGGTTTAGAGTAGATAAGTTCAAACAAGCTGATAAATCAAATGCAATGGTAGATGAGTATGAGATTTAAGTTCGTGGAAAAGAAGCTTTGGGAAGCCTTATTTATGGCAGTAATATGGCACATTTGAAACGCCAGGAATGACTCTTTTTTCAATCATGTTGCTGTTAAGTGGGTTGATGTTATTCAATGATCCATGCTACCTTATAGGCAAAAGTAGGGACTCCTAAGGCTCCTTTCTCAGTAAATGATGTTTTGAATTCAATAGAGGGGGTGAGAAGGATCAAAGGGTAAACCAAGTTTCTAAGATAGATAGAGGTATATATAGGTGTTTTTCTATTTGGCTAGTTACTGGTACCTCACCAGTTGGGAAGTTTTAGGGTCCATCCCATATTAGCATCTTGGTTGGTCTATTCTTAGAATTGGTTTTTTTCATTTTCTGCTTAATCCTATCCCTTGATGTATTCTTCTCATGATATATAAAATTCATCTTTTTCTATTCAAAAAAAGAAGAAGAAGAAGAAGAAGAAGAATGTTGTTTCTAGTTTTACAGTATAACAGGACCAATGTATTAAGAAACAAGAAGGGGAGTTTGTGTGTATTTGATTGAACCGCCATTTAAGTAGGAAAAAAAGCGCATTTTATAAAAGAATAAAGAGATTGTCCCAAATGGGTGTGCTGCTTATTAATAATCATGACAATCCATTTCAAATCTCGTCATTTTTAGACTATTATATTCAAATGTCACCGAGTTTCCTCCAACCATCTTTAGTTAGGTAGAGACATTGTTCGTTTGCTAGATCCAACATTTATTAAAATAGCGAGTGATACTCTCTCAATCTCACAATTTCGTTCGTAGATAACTTTGTTCGATCCAAGTCAATTTTGCTCAAGTCATTTAACATTCGCTCGAGCAATTAAGATTTTGCTTGATACTCTCTAAATCTCAAAGTTTTGTTAGTGGACAATTTCACTTGATCCAAATCAAGTTCACTCAAGAGTGAACTCTTCTATCACTGCTATTTTCATTTTATACCAAACCCAATTTCTTGAAATTTATGAATACACATATATACAACATAATTTTAAAATTTATTTATATATGTCATTTTATATAAAAATTGTATTTGTACAGTAACACTAATATATATACACATATATATCGTTAACACCCAAATTTTGACCCTCAGCCCACGCAACCTCAAACTGAAGATCATGCGATTGTGTCCCGGTCTGACTCCAATGATATTATCTCAAAGATCTGTCATCTCTGATCACTTTAAATCGGAGTCCAAGCGATCGCGTCCTGTTTGACTTTAATGGCATCATCTCGGAGATCTGTCATCTCTGATCACTTTAAACTGGAGTTCAGGCGACTGCGTCCTGGTCCAACTCAAATGACATCATCTCAGAGATCTATCATCTTCGATCACCTTAAACTAGAGTCTAGGCGACCGTGTTCTAGTTCGAATCTGATGACATCATCTCAAAGATTTGTCATATCTGATTACCTTAAATAGGAGTCTAGGGGACCACATCCCAATCTGACTCCAATGACATCATCTCATAAATCTATCATCTCTGATCACCTCATACCGGAGTCCAAGCAACCGTGTCCCAGTCCAACTCTGATGACATCATCTCGAAGATCTATCATCTCAGATCACCTCAAACTGGAGTCCAAGCGACTGGGTCCTAGTCTGACTTCGATGTCATCATCTTAGAGATCTGTCATCTCTTATCTCTATCAGCATCATCTAGCATCTTTAGCATGAGTATTAATGACCATAGCTCGGTCAAACCCCAAAACCCTAAATTGGAAGTTTGAAACTTTTGAAATCTCATAAACTAGAGCCTTGTCAAGCTCCGAGACCTAAACCGAACGTCGGTGATCCATGATATCATCATCCGAAGTTCGATCCATTAATCGGGAACAATAACCCTTGACCAAAGTGCGCCAAAACAAGCTAGAACAAAGGAAGCCAAGCTTCACGATATTGTAATGCCTTGAAAAAGAACTTTGTGCCTCGCGGCATTGCAATGCTGTGAAGCACAAAAATACCCTTCACGGCACTGCAATGCCATGATAGCCATTTTTGTTTTGTTTGCCACATTAATGTCATTTTCCCACATTAGCACGACGTCATCATGTTACGCCCAGATTTTTCACACTCGAGAAATACACACACAAGCGGAAAAAATACTGTACTCTCTCGTTAGAACTCATCCTCCTAGAAGAATGAGTGCGAATATGTTTGAATTGAAAATTTGATTTGAATAAAGGGCTTTTAAAAAACAATTTGGAGTCGCCACCTAACTTGATTAAGGTGAGTTAGGTCATCTAAAACTAAGTACAATCCGAAGATTACACTTAGAGTTTTTGAAAAATGATTTTTGAAAATACTTCCTCAGAAGAGGGATTTTAAGAAAATAGGTTGTTTGGCAATTTTTAGAAAATATTTAAACCATTTTTTGAAAATAACTGTATTTTAGTCTTTGAAAACAGTGATTTTAAGTTCGGAGGTTGGTTAAGTGTAGGGAAGACGCACTAAGCCATCACCCTACCCCACCCTTGCGGTACCTACATGTCTATTCACCCTAGATTCACCCAATAGAGTCTTCGATTAACATATGTCCAAAACTATCTACTTTAGAAAAGAATTTTTAGAAAGAAACTAACATGATGCATTATATGCAAGAAAAAGATTTGATTTAGAAATAGATTTGAGAAGAACTTGATTTGATTTGAAAAGAGATTTGGAAAAATATATTTGATTTTTGAAAGAAAGTTTTGGAGATTGAAAATAGAGATTTGGAAATAGAAATTTTGAATTGGAAGTTGAAAAAAAAGAGTTGTGGAATTGGAGATTTGAAAAAGGTTATGACCGCACCCATGAGAGTTGCCTGCATATCCTTTTTCTGGAATCAGGTTAGTCGTAGTTTGGACAAGAGTCTGATTGAAATAAGAAGGTTTGATTTGAAAAAGAGATTTTGATTTGAACTTAGAATAGAAGATTTGAAGTTGAAATTTGGAACTGGAAAGATTGGACTTTGATTTGGAAAGATAGAAGTAGGAAGAAAAATTTGGACTCGTTTTGGAAAGATTGAGATTTGGAAACCTAGACTTAGGAAAGGTAGGATTTGGGAAAGAAAGATTTGACTCAAATGTTGATTTGGAAGGTTAGGGAAAGATTAGATTTAGGAAAGGTTCAAATTAGGAAAGTGTCATTTTAGGAAAGCTTCGATTTAGGAAAGTTTTGAATTAGGAAAGTTTGAAAATAGGAAAGGTTTCGATTTAGGAAAGATTTGGAATTCGGAAAGTCTAGAATTTAGAAAGTTTTAACTTAAGAAAGTTTCGAGCTTAGAAAGTGTAGGATTTGGAAAGTTTTGAAATATAAAAAGTTTAGAATTTTAGAAGAGATTCGAAGTTAAGTTTTATAAATACTTGAATTTAGGAAATGTTTGAGTTTAAGAAAGATTTGAAGATTTAGATTCGAAAAGTTGAAATTTAGAAAGGTGTGGAATTAAGAAATGTTGAAATTAGAAAAGATTTGGAAGCTTAAAGTTTAAGAAAAGATTTAAACGTTTAAGTTTTGGAAACTTAAGGTTTAGGAAAGTATGAGACTAGGAAGGAGTGGATTAGGAGATTTAGATTAGGAACGGTTTGGATTCCTATTTCTTAAAACAAAAAATTAGATTTTGTTTCTAAGAAGTGGTGTTTTGATTTTGTTTCCAAAAACGGAGGGTAGAATCTAGTTTCCTAAATGGAGAGATTGGATTTGGGTTCCTAAAATGGAAGATAGGATTTGGTTTCCTTAAGAGAAGATTGGATTTGACATAAAGTTGGAAGGGGAAGTTTCGAAAATCCTACATTTTGAGGATCTATAGTTTTAGCGTAAAAATAGGTGTAGGAAATTTATGATTTTGATGTAAGAAAAGGGAGATTTCAAAAACCTAGGTTTTGAGGTAAGATTGGAAATCATGTTTTAAGAAAGGAGATTAGGGTTTCATAATCGTTAGCTTTAGGGCTTGACTTAGGTTTTAAGAAAAGAGATTTTTGGAAAGTAGAATTTTTGGAAAGAAAAGGATTTTGGAAGGAGATCTTAAAAAGGAATTTTTAAAAAGTAAATTTTGAAAAGAGAGTTTTTGGAAAGGAATTTTTTGAAAGAGTTTTTCTAGGAAGGAGTTTTTAAGAAAGAGTTTTTAGGAAAGAAATTAGGGAATGTTTTTAGAAAGTGAATTTTAAAGAGAGTTTTTTTTTTTATAAAGAGTTTTGGAAAATAGATTTGTGAATGGAGTTTTTGAAAACAATTTTGGAAAGGAGATTGGAGAGAGTTTTTTGAAAGTATGTTGGAAAGGAGATTTTTAGAAGGAGAGATTTGAAAAGAGAGTTTTTAGAACGTTCATAAAAATATCTCACTTTCCTAAAGTTATTCTAACCATAAGAAGGCTAGAACCATTCTAAGATAGTGGTTTTGAAAACAACAATGATTTGAAAATATGGACCATATTAGTCACTTTAAATGTAACACTTTCCTTAAGAAACCATAAAAGGGTTAGAATTACCCTAGCATTATGATTTTGAAAACAAGTTTTGAAAAAGAAGATTTTAACACAAACTTTGAAAATGATTTTTTATGCAAGTTTGAAAACAGATTTTGGAGAGATGCATGATCATGATATGCACAATGTACGTTGGGTTTGTGAACATTCAAGGTTAAGGCTTCACCACATAATCAAGTGGGCGAAACTCACGTGGTCTCCAGTTAGACTAAAAGAAAGCCCCCAACACGGTGACTTCCCATAGCCTAATTGTACACATGGACCGGGAAGTCCCTTGTTTCAAGCATACAAGAAAGGGAGGGAAGAAGATGAGGGATTAAAATAAAAGAAAATCCAAGTGGGTTAGGAGGGAGAAAAGAAAGGGAGAAATTGCGTAAACGTAAATAGGAAACCTCCCTTGTGTCTTGTTTATTCACTTTGTTTTACTTGCTTGCTTTGCTTTGATCCTTGCTTCGCTCTTCGTCAGTCTTTAAAGGTTTGTCTTGATCTTCGGGAGCTTTGGGTTGCAAGCACCCCATTTTGACCGCTCGGTAGTCTACAGTCTGTCTAGACTTGTATTCGAGTCAATGTGGACATATTCCAATCTAAATCAACTTTCCAAGTCTAATCCTGTCAATCAAACCGCTTCGTGGGCCCGCCGGACCCAAATAGAGGCAAAATGACCAAAATGCCCCTAGGGTAATGTTTGGTCCAATTTCAATAGGCACGTCTTTCCGAAGACGGTAAGTCTCCTTTCCAATTCCCTTTCCAATTCCATTTCTAATTCTAATTCCAATTAAATCTAGCACACCTTTTGAGAAAGTTGATTCCTCAGGTGCTAAGTCCATTTAGCAGCTTCTCGAGATCAAATAGTCTCGGGAATGATCACGAACCGTCAGAGTAGCGGAAGTACTCGCAAACATTGCAACCGTCAAAGTAGCGGAAGTACTCATAAATAGGTCGATATAGAGAAATTCCAACAAACCCCTGTACCACGGGACTGCCGTCAGAGTGACGGAAACACTCAAAACCCAGATCAACACTAGTGCCTGCTAGTTCGCTTCGGTGAAAAATAATCAAAATGCCCCTAGGGCCATTTTTGGCACATCTCTCGAGAAATTACCTAAGTCCTCAGAACGGTGAGTCTACCTTTTCAAGATTGTCTTAAAAGCAATCTGGCATGATTAGGTGCCTTCTAGTTAGTTTGGGCCAATTCCGAGACTTTTCAGTCAAGATGACCATTTTGTCCCTAGGCATCCAAGTGTTTTGGGGACCACACAGGCTTTGGGTATCAAACCGGTAACCTCTTGAGAATGCTTCTTGTAGTATTCTCAACCTTCTATTATCTTTCCAGATCATTCTAAGTCAATTTCGGCAAACTCAGTGCAAAATAACCGTTTTGCCCCTATTAGGCCGGTCTCCTTTTCCGACCACACCGGCTCTGGGTATCAAACCGGTAACCTTTGGGAACATTCTAAATTATGTTTCCAAATCTCGAGTCTTCTTCCGGGATATTCTGAGTCCGTCCTGGTAGTTTTCCGACTAGGTTGACCATTTTGCCCCAAATAGCCCGGTCAACCCTTCCAACACATCATGTCATCATTTTTCAAATCCATTACCTCCAGACTCTATTTTGAGGAGTCCTGTCCCTTTTCAATTTTTTGGGCCATTCCCGGTCCCTTAAATCCGTCCCGAACCTTCCAGAGCCACTCCTAGTGAAGCTAGGCTAAAAATTGTATGATAGTCACTAGTAAAGGCACCTAAATCTTCAGAAGATACATTGCTTGCTAACCTTAAAACTTTCCCAAGTGGCTGGGGCCATTAGTAGTGGCGCCAAGCAAAATATTGGCTAGGAGTGGCGCTAGAAGGATTTTTGGCCTGGCGCCACTACAACAGGCGCCAGGGCATTCTTCTCTCTATAGATACAGAGCCTCCTCCGGCGTGAAAGGGGTCCCCAACTCAGTCTAAAAACCCTACTTTTCGATACATAGAGCTCATAGCCTCTCTAAGCCCTAGTCTCCTTTAGGTTTTCCAAACCCTAGTCTCCATACATAAACAAGACACAAGGTAGGATCTCTATTTAAGTTTATGCATCTACCTCCCTTTCTTCTCTCTCTGAACCCACTTGGGTTTTCTTCTATTTTAATCCCCCATCCTCTTCCCCCCTTGCTTGCATGCTTGAAACAAGGAATTTCCCGGTCCATATGTAGGATTACGCTATTGGAGGGTCACCGTGTCAGGGCTTTCTTTTAGTCTAACCGAAGAGCACGTGGGTTCGGCTCCCTTGATTATATGGTGAAGCCTTAACCTTGTATGTTCACGACCCCAACTTCAAAATCTTTCTAAATCTAAAACTTTCTAAAATTCAAATCTTTCTAAATCTAAAACTTTCTAAACTCAAAACTTTCTTACTTTCAAAACTTCCATATTTCAAAACATTCCAAATTCAAAACTTTCTAATTTCAATACTTTCTTAAAACGAAACATTTCCTATTTTAAAACTTTCCTAAATCAAAACTTTCCTAAAATAACACTTTCCTAAACAAAACTTTCCTAATTCGAACCCTTCCTAAATCTAACCTTCCCTAATCTTCCAAGTCCAATATTCAAGTCAAATCTTTTCTCAAATCTTTTCTAAGTCAAGTCTTTCTTAATCTCAAGTCCTTTCCAAAACCTCAATCTTTGTAAAACAAGTCCAAGTCCTTCTCCTAAGTTATATCTTTCCAAATCAAAGTCTAATCTTTTCAATTCCAAATTCCAATTTCCAATCCTCTATTCTAAATTCAAATTAAATCCAAATTCCAATTCAATTTCTTCTTCCATATCAAATCTTCTATTTTCTACCGAACTCTTGTCCGAACTACGACTGACCTGATTCCTCCAAAAGAATACGTAGGCAACCTTCATGGGTGTGGTCACAACTTTTTTCAATCTCCCATTCCATAATCTATCTTCAAGTTTTCAATTCCAAAATTCTATTTCCAAATCTCTATTCCCAATTTCTAAAACTTTCCAATTTCAAATCTATCTTTTCAAATCTCTTTTAAATTAAATCAATTTCTTTTCAAATCTATTTCCAACTCCTTTTTTTATTACATTTACATATCATGCACCATGTCTTTTAAACATTCTTTTTCTAAAGTGGATAGGATTGGACATTTGTTAGTTGAAGACTCTCATAGGTGAATCTAGGGTGAATAGACATGTAGGTACCGCAAAGGTGGGGTAGAGTGATGGCTTAGTGCGTCTTCCCTACACGTAACCAACCTACGAACCTAGGATCACTGCTTTCGAAAGACCAACATAGAGTTATTTATCTAAAAAGGGCTTAAATATTTTTCCAAAGGTTGCCAAACAACCTGTTTTCTAAAAAAACCCTCTCTTGAGGAAGTATTTTCAAAATCGTTTTCAAAAAACCCTAAGTCCAGTCTTCGGATTGTGCTTAGTTTTTAGGTGACCTAACTCAGCTTAATCAAGTTAGGTGGCGACTCCAAACTTTTTCCAAAAGTCCTTTATTTAAATCAATTTTCAATTCAAACCTAGCAGCACTCATTCTTTTAGGAGGGTGAGTTCTAACGAGAAAGTATAATATTTTTCGCGCTTGTGTGTGTATTCCTCGAGTACGAAAAATTTGGGCGTGACATAGGTCGCAGCACTTTAAGTCTTCAATGGAGGCTTTGGAGGCTAGTGTATGAGTGTGAGTGTATGTATACTACAGTTTGTGTATAGAGGCTAGGGTTTTGGAAAACCTAAAGAAGATTAGGGTTTAGGGAGGCTACGAGCTCCATGTATCAAAGAGGCTCTGTATTTATAGAGAGTGGAATGACCTGGCGCCTGTTGCAGTGGCACTAAGCAAAAAATCCTTCTGGCGCCTATTGCAGTGGCGCCACTCCAACCACTTAGGAAAGTTTTAAGGTCGGCAAGTAACGTATCTTCAGAAGATTTGGGTGCCTGTACTAGTGACTACCATGCAATTTTTAGCCTAGCTTTACTAAGAGTGACTCCGAAAAGTCTAGGAAGGATTTAGAGAACCGAGAATGGCCCAGAAGGCTGGAAAGGAACACGAACCCTTAGAATAGAGTCATAGAGGTATTAGACTTGAAAAATGTTAACGAGATTTGTTAGAAGGGTTGACTGGGCCATTAGAGGTAAAATGGTCAACTGGACCAGAAAACTACCTGGATGGACTCGGAATGTCCCGGAAAAAGACTCAAGGTTTGGAAACATTACTTAAAATGTCCCAGGAGGTTACCGGTTTGTTATCCAGAGCCGATGCGGTTAGAAGAGGCGACCGACCCACTAGGGGCAAAACTGTCATTTTGCATCGGGTTTGCCTGAACTAACTCGGAATAACTCGAAAAGGTAATGGAAGGTCGGGAATACTCTAAGAAGCATTCTTGGGAGGTTACCAGTTCGATACCCAAAGCCGGTGTGGATCTCAGGGCATTGGGATGCCTAAGGGCAAAATGGTCATCTTGACTGAAGTATCTCGGAATTGGCCTGAAACTGACTAGAAGGCACCTAATCATGCCAGATTGTCTTTAAGACAATCTTAGAAGGGTGGACTTATCGTTCTGAGGACTTGGGTACTTTCTCGAGAAACGTGCCGAAAATGGCCCGGGGGGCAGTTTGGTCATTTTTCACCGAACTGGGCTAACAGGCACTTGTGTTGACCTGCATTTTGAGTGTTTCCGTTACTCTGACGGTGGTCCCGTGACATAAGGGTTTGTTGGCAATTCCTTATATTTACCTGTTTGCGAGTGTTTCCGTCACTTTGTCGGTTGCGACGTTTATGAGTATTATCATTACTCTAACGCGTCGCGATCATTTCAAAGACTGCCTAATCTCTGGAAGTTGCTAGGTGGACTTAGCACCTGAGGAATCAACTTTCTCAAAAGGCATGCCAAAATGGACATTTCTTCATTGGCGGGCTAGCAAGCGCCAAAGGTGGACCGTTCTACCATCTCAGGGACTTGGGGTCCTATCCCGATCGACATGTTTGAAGGGACTTACCGTTCCGAAAAGTTTCCTCGAAAACGTGTCGGATTTGATGGTCTTACCACCTCGAGGGATTAATTTTCCTGAAAGGTGTGCCAGATTTAATTGGAGTTGGAATTGAAATTGGAATTGGGACTTACCGTCTTTGAAAAGACGTGCCTATTAGAATTGGACCGAACAATGCCCCCAAGGACATTTTGGTCATTTTGCCTCTATTTGAGCCCAAAGGGCCTACAAAGCAATCGATTGATGAGATTAGACTTGAAAAGTTGATTTAGATTAGAATACGTCCATATTAACTTGAATACATGTCTGGGTAGACTGGAGACTGTCGAGCGGACAAAAATGGGGCACTTACAACTGCCCCTCTTTTTTTGTCTTTACTTGTCGAAGACAGAAAACGAGAAAGTAAGAGTCCTATGTTGACTGTGAGGCACTCGGAGGGATAGACTTTGGAAATTTTTCAAAAACTCGAGTTTGAAAATGGATATTGGGCCCAAACGGCCTTTAAAATCGAGTTTTGGCAGGAAAAAGGGCAAAACTGCCTAGAATTTGGAACTGACGCCACTGCCTTTGGTAGAATTGGCTTAGCGCCACTAGCAGTGGTGCTAGGCTTGGAATCAAAATTAGCAACATTTTCAGGTTCGAACACTTGCGGGATTTGAATAATTTTCACAAAACCGAAAGGCATTGCGAGGAAACCGACCTCGACAGTGAAGGAACACTTCTTAGGGACCCCGGAGGATTGCCAAAAGTAGACACCGTCACCGGAAAAGAAGATTTCGCCGAAGAACTCCAAGAGGTGAAGTTTTTGATTTTATGTTGATTTCGATGTGTAAAATTCCGTTTGAGCCATGTGAACAGTGGAAATTGATGTTTTGATATACTTTTAACACTGTGGTGAAGTTATTTTTGTATTTTGGTACTTATTTGATTGAATGTGAGTAATTTTTCATGATTATGTGAAGGGCGTTTCTGCAAGAATTGAAGGTTTCTTCCTACAGCTTTGGGTATTAAGCTTTTAGACTAGATTTTGATACCATGTGCCTTAGATAAATATGTTTAATAGTCGTGTAAAGTTTCATGATATTTTGAAAACTTTTAAAATTTTTGAATTTTTGAAAAATAGAAAAATACTTTGAAAAATAGAAAATTGAGAAAGTGATGAAATTAATGGAGTTTAAAATTTAGAAAAATGTAGAAATATTTTAGAAAAAATTTGAAATAATTTTGAAATATTTTAGGATAACTTTGAAAACCATTGATTTGTTGGAAAATAAAACAAGTCTTTTGAAAAGTTTGGAAATTTGAAAAAGTGTGAGCGGGTATTGATGTTATGTGATTGTGATATGGTAGAGTGCATGATTTGTGTTTTGTGTTGATGTTGTGGGTGTTGTAGGGACCATTTTTGAACGAAACTCTGCTGAAATTTTTGGACATTAGGAAAGAGTTGGAAAAGTTTTAAAATAAAATCTTTTTTAAGGAAAAAGATAGAAAATCCTAGAAATTTTAGAGAAGTTATTTTGACTCAAAATTGACAAATCAAAATGTGTAGGAAATTCATTTTGACTCGAAACTTGACCTTTTAAATCAAAATGTGTAAAAAATTCATTTTTACTTGTAATTTTAAAATCAAAATGCATAGAAAATTCATTTTGACTCATCACTTGAAATCTTTTTATTTTTTGTTTATTATTTGTTTGTTTTTATTATTTTTTTTATTGTTTCTCTTTCTTCTTTTTCTTACTTCTTATGAGTTACACTTACCCTATGTTGATATTCTTACCTCGATTTTCAGGATGGCGAATGCGATTTTGAGTCGACTGAGAGCTTGGCATGACAATTATCCTCCGGATGAGCAGGATATCTTTCACTGGTCCTTTGGTCGGGTGGCTTCACTCCTGTCAATGTAGCTTAGTCCAGGGTTCATGGAGGCGGTGACTCCCTTTTGGCAGCCTAGCTTATCTCTTTTCTGCTTCAAGGAGTGCGAGCTTACCCCTACTCCTCACGAGTACGGTTTTCTTCTTGGTTTCCAAGATGATTCTATGGACATCGTAGGACCCATCTTTCCTGATGGTCTATCGACATCATAGGACCCATCTTTCTTGATGGTTGTATTACAGTGGTCTCATCCCAGCTTGGACTTCGACGCGTGGCTCTTTCATTTTCTCCTCCGCCCCAGTTTTCTTATGTTCTAGCGGAGTTCCTCTTCTCTCGCTTTGAGTTTACCACGGGTATGCGAGCCCACTCGGGTGATTGGCATACTTCCCAGGATTGGTCTGTTTCTCGTATGGTTGCTCTAGCTCTGCTTCTTCTGAACTACTTGGTGTTCCCACAAAAAGATGAGTTAGTTGACTGCTGATTATGTGCACTGTTGGCCCAGATTCGAAAGGGGCATTCCTGTGCTCCCATGGTTGTGGGGGAGACCTTTGTAAGTCTTACCAGATTCCAGCTGACTGTTGACGCTTATTTTCGAGGATGCGTTGCTCTCTTCCTGCTTTGGGCAATTGGACACTTATTTGTTACTCCTCTATTCCAGCGTACATGGTATCCCGAGCTCGACCATATACGCTCCTTGGCGAGATCTCAGAGAGTTATGGCGGATGAGGAGAGGTTTTCGCAGACCGTAGCAGCCTGGGCTGACTACCTTTAGAGCTGACTACCTTTAGAGCATGAGGTCGGGCACGGTCAGGTGGTATTCAGGACTGATTGGTAGGTACTGCTTCAAAGTTTGGCCTTTTGCGAGAGCCTTCGTGCCCCTAGTAGGCTTGCGAGGCATTGCCCCTTTCTTCAGGATTCGAGTTCTGCAACAGCTTGGTAGGAGTCAGGATATCCCCTACTTGGCATCTGCGACTGAGTTCACTCTCAACTTTGAGGCGTCAATCTAGAGAGCGTTGGTGGAGAGAGTTATGGATATATGGAGATCTTTGCTTCCTCACATAGACGAGGATGGTCCATTCTCTGTCATGCCCCTTGAGACTGATACCTATCGCTATTGGCTCCGACGCTATATGTTAGGTCCTACCAGACTTGGGGATCTACTCTTTGAGACTCATTTATCCCCCATAGGGTACATCGACTTCTTGACAGCTATGATTGTTCAGGGGCATTGTCACAAACGGCAAAACCGACGGTTGATACAGGTATTGCATGATCAGTTAAGGGTGAGAGATGCTGAGGTAGCTTCTCTAGAGATGTAGCTAGTAGTAGCCGAATCAACACATGATAGCTCACCCTTGAGTATTGTGAGGAGACGTAAGCAACCACGAGGTGTTCTAGACAGTTCCATTCCCTCAGAGGATGATATCACAGATAGTCAGTATTTGCAAGAGGTTGTGGAGTCCCTTGCTCGAGAGAGGGATATGCTTCTGGCCCGATGTGTGGACTACAAGCGGGGCCAGCTTGGGTCATTGACAGTTGGTACTTCTTTGAGCACTCCCCTTACAGTTGGCGAGCTAGTTGATCCCTGCTTAGTCGACTCCTCCTCTGATGATGATAGGAAGTGATATATTTTTGCCCCTCACTCTTAGATCTATTGATTCCTGCATTTAAAGAAAGATAGACTTCATTTTAGCATTGTATACTTTTTGGTCTTATAAACCTATGGCCTTCCATACTTTTGATATGATTTTCCTGCATGGTTAGTATAACAGCAAATTTGAGAAAAGTTGAATGAAAGCCACAACTCAATGGAAAATTACTCCCTTAGGTTTGATACTTTGACTAACTGATTGTTCCGCGAAAGAAACCCCTGCTTCCTTTAACCTTAACTGGGCTAATCTGGAGAATGCTTTTTGAAACGCCTTCTAACTTTCACACTACTGCTTTCGTAAGTATGACTTCTGGGAATGCTACATCTTAGATTATTTCTTACATCTCAGCCCCCCCCTTTTCTTTTTTTGCTATTTTTACTACTGGCGCCTGTGAGGGTTTTCACCAGTCCCAACTCTGTCATTCTTGTACCAAGGTGCCTTTGCAGGTTTTCACTAAGGTCAACAGTTTTGTACCTTGCCACATCCCTACTCTTTTACCTACGGCGCCCTTTCGGGTTTTCACCGCATCCTCGGGAACGTGCTTATTTTCTCTTTTTCGTCTCTCTTTCCTTAACTTGATCTCTGGTTTCTGTTGAGAAACTTCTAAATACCATTTACGCCATCTCCCAGCTTTCCTTGCCGATGGCATGTTTGGTGAGCTCATTTAGACTAAGCAATTTAATTCTAATCTAAAAGGACTTTTAGGGTTTGTGGTGTGGGTTTTTACTTTCGAAAAAAAAGAAAGAGGCTCAAACCTACCATTCTACTAGCGATCACTATCAATGATTTTTGGTCTAATAGCACTTTTCTATGTATTCTTATCTTTCTTTGGGTATCTCCTCACTCACTTTTTTTTACTTTTTTGGGTGAAATAACAACTTTAACAAAAGCACTTGTACAAACTTAGAATAATACTTCAAGGATTCCTCTTTTTTTTTGGCATATCTGCAGTGCTCTAATTTGACCTAGCATGATCACTTTGTTAGGAAATGTTCTTGAAGGAAAGTAACCGACTCTAAGGTTTGACAAAGGTTATTATTATTATTTTTTAACTGTATGGGAAATGAAACGAGGGCCTCTCGTCATTTCAAAATTAAATCACTTAGTCCATAGAGCTTTACCATTGAAATCATACCCAATTGATTAGCTAAGATTAAGGAAAGTAGATTTTATTACTTCTGCACAGAAACCAAAGGTCTAGCCTTCAGAATCAAATGTAGTAATGTTTGACAGCATCTGAATTCAACGGACTAGGGAATTCTTGACCATCCATCTCCTCCAAGATAAGAGCTCCTCCGGTCAAGACCTTCTTTATCACGAACAGTCCTTCACAGTTTGGGGTGAATTTCCCTTGCACTGCTTCCTGATGGGGGAATATCTTTTTTAATACCAAATCTCCCGGTTGGAATGATCGAGGTCGCACTTTCTTGTCAAATGCCCTAGTCATTCGCGTTATGTAGCACTGAGCGTAATAAATTGCAGCTAACCGCTTCTCATCTAGCAAGCAAAGTTGAGCATACCGGTCTTTGATCCACTCTGCTTCATCTAGCTTGGTCTCTATTAAGATCGTTAGGGAAGGAATCTCAACTTCAATGGGGATGACTACCTCTGTACCATAAACTAGTTCGAAGGGAGTACCTCCAGTGGAAACCCTCATAGTAGTTTGGTAGGCCATCAATGCAAAAGAAAGTTTCTCGTGCCAATCTTTGTAGTTGTCGACCATTTTTCGGAGTATTTTCTTAATGTTCTTGTTGGCTGCTTGCACTACTCCGTTCATCTGAGGCCGGTAGGTGACTAAATTTTGGTGGGTAATGTGAAACTTTTGACACAACTTTGATACCAACTCATTATTTAAGTTGGAAGTATTGTCAGTAATGAGTGACTCAGGAATCCCATATCGGCAGATGATGTGATTCTTTATGAACCTTTCCACAACCTTCTTGATAACATGAAGGTAAAAGACTGCTTCCACCCACTTAGTGAAATAATCAATAGCAACCAGGATGAAATGGTGACCATTAGAGGCTTTGGGAGTGATAGGGTCAATCATATCTATCCCCCACATAGAGAAGGGCCAAGGGGCTGACATGGAATGGAGCCCCGTGGGGGGTGCTTTGATCTTATCCCCATGTATCTGGCACTTATGACATCGAAGGACGTATCTAACACAATCTGACTCCATTGTTGACCAGTAATACCCTGTCCAAAGAATCTTCTTAGCAAGTGTGTGGCCATTCATGTGAGGACCACAAACTCCTTCGTGCACTTCCTCCATAATAACCTTGGCTTCGATGGCATTGACGCATCTTAGAGGTTCGAACCATGATCTCCTAAAAAGCTCATTTCCAGCCATAAAGTAATGTCTCGCCAAATGACAAATGGTCCTTCTAACTTGGTGTGAGGCTGTACCAGGGAATGTCCTGGTCTAAATGTACCTTTGGATGTCATAAAACCATGGTTATCCGTCAAGCTCAACTGTTGTATGAAGGCAATAGGAAGGATTATCCTTGGTAAAGATCTAAAGATGAGGGATTTCGATGCCCCTGTCAACCCTGACTGCTACGGTAAAGTGCCTAAGACGTCAGCAAAACTATTCTTTGCTCTAGGTACATGATGGAAATTCACACTCCTGAAGTGTTGACACAAATCCTTAACTTGTTGATGATACAGTGAAAGTTTGGCATCTCGAGTTTAGTACACGTCCTTGGATTGCTGAATAACCAGATCTAAATCTCCAAAAACAGCCAATTCGTCAATCTTCATTTCTAGTGCTAGCCTCAGTCCCAAGATGCAAGCCTCATATTTGGCGATGTTGTTGGTACATGGCTCTAATTGCAACTTAACCACAATGGGGTAATGACTACCCGTTCTCGATACTACTACTGCCCCAATGCCAGCTCCCCTTTTATTAACAGCCCCATCGAAATACATCTTCCACCCGGTTTCTGCTTATTCTTCGGTTGCATTGTCAACGCATAGTATATCTTTGTCGGGGAATTGGGGTTCCATGGATTGGTAATCATCAATAGGGTTCTCGACCAAATAATAAGTTATCACCTACCCCTTGATTACTATCCGGGTAATGAATACAATGTCAAATTCTAACAGGATCATATGCCACTGGGCAATTCTTCTAGACAGGGTTGGTTTCTCGAATATATATTTGAGGGGATCCATTTGAGAGATGAGGAAGGTGGTATGGTAGAGCATGTAATGCCTCAGCCTGTGGGTTGCCCAAGCTAACACGCAACAGGTTTTCTCGAGATCAAAATACTTTATTTCATATGGCAGGAACTTTTTGTTGAGGTAGTAAATGGCTTGCTCTTTCTTCCCTATTTTGTCATGACGCCCCAGAACACACCCCATGGAAGTATCCAAAACTGACATGTACATCAATAGAGGGCGCCCCAAGGTAGGTGCCTTAGAACTGGAAGGTTCTATAGATATTCTTTAATTCTCTCAAAAACTGTTTGGCAATTATCATCCCATTTTTTCAAAACGTCTTTCTTGAGGAGTTTGAAAATAGGCTCACACAGGTTCATTTGAGCGATGAACTTGCTGATGAAATTTAATTTTCCCAGAAAAGACCGGATCTCCTTTTCCCCTCTCGATGCTAACATTTCGACGATAGACTTGACTTTGGCAGAATCAATCTCTATCCCCATTTCATTGACTATAAACCCTAATAGCTCCCCTAAAGTCACTCTGAATGTGCATTTGGCAGGATTCAGTTTGAGTTGGTACTTGCGAAGACGGTCAAACACCTTGCGTAGGTTGAACAGGTGATCCTTCCACTGTTTGGACTTGACGATCATGTCATCCACATAAATTTCCACCTCCTGATGCATCATATCATGAAACAAGGTCACCATGGCTTTTTGGTAGGTTGCCTCCGTGTTGCGAAGCCTAAATGGCATAACTTTATAATAATATAATCTCCATGGGGTGATGAAAGCAATCTTCTCTCGATCCTTTTTAGCTAACTTGATCTGGTTGTATCCCCTAAAGCCATCCATGAAGGAAAACATCTCATGACCTGCCGTGTTGTCAACAAGCAAATCTATGTGTGGGAGAGAAAAGTTATCCTTTGGACTGGCCTTGTTGAGGTCCCGAAAATCAATACACATCCGCACCTTGCCGTCCTTCTTGGGTACAGGGACAATGTTAGCCAGCCATTAGGGATACTCTATTACTTGCAAAAATCCTACCTGGAACTGTTTAATCACTTCTTCCTTGATCTTCAGGCTCCATTCGAGCTTCAATCTTCTCAACTTCTGCCTAAAGGGTTTCATCTGCGAGTCTAGGGGTAATCTATGTTCAACAATAGATTCATCCAGCCCAGGCATATCTTGATAGGACCAAGCAAAAACATCCAATTATGCACGCAATAGTTCCAATAGCTCTCCACGCTACCACTAATCCAGGCCTATACCGATTCTAAGCTCTTTTGGATCCGCTTTATTCCCCAAATTAACAGTTTTTGTTTCCTCAATGTTTGGGGTACTACGGTTCTTATGTCTTTCTATTTATTCCCGAATTTCCTCTAGCACCTCTTCTAAATAATTTACATCCTCTGTAATTCCCAGTTGTTGGTAATGAAACCCGGTGTTAAAGTCATTGTTTGTTAGGAATGTCGTTCTCTGGATTAGCTGAGTAAGGTGTCGAATGCAAGGGTCCCTGGCATGGAAAATAATATGCAATGAATCAAACAAAAAGGAAATATTTTTCCATTAATAATAACTTGATTTTAAAAGTTAAAACAAGTAAATTAAAAGGATAAAGTTTGTTTATGGCAAATCAGCTGCTCCGAGATTCTGCTCTAGTAAGCTTTGTACAAAACTTGCAAGCACGGATGATGTCTTTACTGGCCCAATTATGCAAGTTCTCACTTGGCAGCATCGCTCAAATGGATCCATCTTGAGTTATTCCAGTGTCGGCTGTCATGACGGGTGCTTCTTCTCAAACTTTCCTCTTCTTCAGACTCTTATTTAATGTAGACATTTCTTTCCCCATATCTAACTGCCTGAATCGATCCAAGAGTTCCATGGTAGTTTTCTTGTCAACCCTCTTCTTCCGCGTTGCTTCTCTTTTCTTCTTTCTCGTGGGTTCATACCCCAGCCCAAAGGTAGGTTCGGCCAACGATATATCCACAACCTCAGGCCTTCCTTGTAAATATTTCCCTAAGCCTTTCCTTGGATGAAAACTATTTGTTTTGAAGTACCGCACTATCATCTGAGAATTTCGGGAATATTTCGGCTCCATTTGATCTTCTTTCTGTATGACAGTGATATATTCAAATAACTAAATGTAGGAGGGCGATCCAGTGTCAGATGCAATGATATCAGCTTCATCTATGGCGAGTTCTTTTTCAGCGAAAATAGAAATCAACTTGAAGCCTACGATGAACTTGACTTTCTGATGAAGGCTAGAAAGGACTGCACCTACCGAATGAATCCAAGGTCGTCCTAACAGCAAATTGTAGACAGCCGAAATATGCAAGACTTAGAACTTAATTGTGAAAGTCACTGGCCCTATCTCAACGGGCATTTCAATCTCCCTCATAGCTTCCCTTCGAGAACCATCAAAGACACGAATGACCAACCTGCTATTATTCAAATAAGTTCAGTCCATTCCAAGCCTTTCTAGGGTAGAATACGAGCATTCGTTCAAAGCTGACCCATTATCTATTAATACTTTGGCTACCATTTTTCCTCTTGTTCTCACAGCGATATGTAGAGCACGAGTATGGCCCGTTCCATCAGCAGGAATCTCGTCATCGGAGAAGGTAATGATGTTTGGGGCCATAATGAGGCTCACCATGTTATGTAGGTTATCTAGCATGAAACTCTCTGGCACATGAGCATCCTTAAGGATCTTCAGTAAAGCATCCTGGTGTACTTCAGAAGTGAGCAGCAAGCCTAACATCAAAATATGGGCTAGGGCTTTTCTAAGTTGTTCCATAATGTTGTAGTCGACCTTTCCCAGAGCTTTGGTGAATTCTGACATCTCTTGATCTGTTGGTTGGTTGGAGCTTTTCCCTTCTTTATCTTTTCCTTTCCTTTTCCTTTCTACTTCAGTAGAGGTGTAGAGTCTCCCTGACCTAGTCATCCCTCCTATTTCTGCTATAGGTTCTCTGGTGCTTTTATCAGGTGGGTAATTCCATGGGACACTATGAAGATTAGATATTGGCGATTGAGTTATAATGGGAAGAGTAATCCTCAGGTTTACAAGCAAAGGGATTACTATAGGTGAAGGGTTGGTAAGGACAGGCAAGGTGGTGGGCACAATTGGTTTCTTTGGTAAGACTAAGGATAACATAGGTCGTGCGGCTCCTTGGGTGTTGGCTTGAGGTTTAAGCCCAGCCACAATGACCATGGGTTCAGGTTCAAACAATGGAGTAAGGATGAAGCGGTAATGAGGGGGATTAGGCAAGGTTTCAATGGTCAGGTTCATTGTGGATTGATGAGATTGTATGGTTAGGAGGAAATGGTCTTGGTATTCGGGCTCCCTTAGGATATAAGTTGTCTCCTTTGGAATTACAATAGATGGGTTATATGGGGTGCCTCTACTAACATTCTTGCTTTCCAATGGTATGTTCCCTTGAAGCTTGTGAATCATGGCCTTCATTAGTACAGAAGATGTTGAACTAGTATTCATTTACCTTACCTATAAAAACAAGGACATCAGTTGCAAGTTAGTGTTTGGTCTTGAGAGAATTTTATGCAATGCATGTCCTAAAGTGTCCCTACTTGAGAGGGAAACTAATCATGATGTATTAGCTCACTTTTGGAGATAGGAGGTTTGCCCCTGTAAGTACCTTACCATAGATCAAGTATCTATACTCATTCTTACATTCATTCATTTGCGAAAAAGGAGTACATTGAAAAAGAGACAAAGTACACTTTACTAGGGGGAGGGGGAATATGTTTCTTTGGACTTCCACCTATCTAATTCTATATAAGAAATTGTAAACTACTCTTGAGTCTTTGGATTCGCCTTCGTTGGATTTGATGTTGAGGAGGTCACTGAAAAACCCTATTGATTGATTGCCCCTTGTCTTCTTGGCAACCCTATCTCCGTGAGCATAGAGGGATTAGGGCCCTTCTTATGAAATGAATTGATGTGCGTGTCATGAGTCCTTAGGGTTACATGAGAATCAGTAGGGTTTGGGTAGATTTAATGCAAGGGAAAGTGATCTTAGTGTCACTCTCGATGGGTTGATCATATGCATGAGAATGCAGTGACTTGAGTTACTTTGGAACTCTTGTCTTGACATGTAATATGAAATGCATGAAAATGGATGCATAGAGTATAAGGAGAGAGAATGCAATGATAAAGTAAACGTGTATACATGAACGGTTAGGCAGGCATTATAATAGTAAAAATACAGTTATTATAACAACAAGAATAAACAGGTATAAAGAAAAGTAAAAGCATTCGCCCTTTCCTCCATGGTTTTGGAAAACAGCGCGTGTGTTTTAAATCTGGTAGAGGTTCGGCTATGCAAGGTGTCTATATGAGCATAAGGTTGAGGATTTACTAATGCGTCCTAAAAAGGCTCGGTTCTCGGATCTTCAAACCTAGGCCTACTCCCCGAGGTGGTGCCATGATCGGTAGATGATCCGAGCAAGGGAACCAGCAAGAGGCTTTAGGCGAAGAAACTAACACAGTATCTTGCCCACAACCAATATACCGTTCCCCCTTCTAACTAAAAGGGACAGACCAGGGTTAAAATGTAAGTATGCAGAATGCAAGTATACGTGCAGTGTGTGTGTGTGTGATTTTTGAAAGCGGAGGAAAGAACCCAACAACTCCCATCCATCCTATTCATCACATTCATGCATAGTAATTAATAAAATAATATTACAAACAAAAGTGCACCTACAAAACAAATATGCAAGAGTTAGTATGTGGATGGTAAGCTTAATATAAGATAATATGAATAGAATTAAATGCATGTTTTTTGAAAACAACTTTGAAAATTTGATTTTGAAAACTGAAAGTGGATAAAATTGAATAAGTTAATCGAAGACTCTACATGGGTGAAGGGTGAAGGGTGAAGAGACATGATTATGACCTAACCCTCTAAGTGTCCCCAGTAGAGTCGCCAGCTGTCACGCCCAGATTTTTCGCACTCGAGGAATACACACACAGGCGGGAATAATACTGTACTCTCTTGTTCGAACTCATCCTCCTAGAAGAATGAGTGCGACTAGGTTTGAATTGAAAATTTGATTTGAATAAAGGGCTTTTGGAAAACAATTTGGAGTCGCCAGTGATTAAGGTGAGTTAGGTCACCTAAAACTGAGCACAATCCGAAGATTGCACTTAGGGTTTTTGAAAAACGATTTTTAAAAATACTTCTTCAGAAGAGGGTTTTTAAGAAAATAGGGTGTTTGGTAACCTTTAGAAAATATTTAAGCCCTTTTTTTAAAACAACTTTATTTTGGTCTTTGAAAACAGTGATTCTAAGTTCGGAAGTTGGTTACGTATAGGGAAGACACACTAAGCCATCACCCTACTCCGCTCTTGTGGTACCTCTATATCTATTCATCCTAGATTCACCAAATAGAGTCTTCGATTAACATATGTCCAAAACTATCCACTTTAGAAAAGAATTTTTAGAAAGAAACTAACATGATGCATCATATGCAAGAAAAAGATTTGATTTAGAAATAAATTTGATAAGAACTTGATTTGATTTGAAAAGAGATTTGGAAAGACAGATTTGATTTTTGAAAGAAAGTTTTGGAGATTGGAAATAGAGATTTGGAAATAAAAAAATGGAATTGGAAGTTTCAAATAGATTATGGAATTGGAGATTTGAAAAAGGTTGTGACCGCACCTATGAGGGTTGCCTACGAATCCTTTTTGAGGAATCAGGTCAGTCGTAGTCCAGACAAGAGTCAGATTGAAAATAGAAGGTTTGACTTAAAAAAATAGATTTTGATTTGAACTTAGAATAGAAGATTTGAAGTTGAAATTTGGAACTGGAAAGATTGGACTTTGATTTGGAAAAATAGAACTAGTAAGAAGAATTTGGACTCGTTTTGGAAAGGTTGAGATTTGGAAACCTAGACTTAGGAAAGGTAGGATTTGGGAAAGAAAAATTTGACTCAAATGCTGGATTTGGAAGGTTAGGGAAACATTAGATTTAAGAAAGATTCGAATTAGGAAAGTATCGTTTTAGGAAAGCTTCGATTTAGGAAAGTTTTGAATTAGAAAAGTTTTGAAATAGGAAAGGTTTCGATTTAGGAAAGATTTGGAATTCGGAAAGTCTAGAATTTAGAAAGTTCTAACTTAAGAAAATTTCGAGTTTAGAAAGTTTAGTATTTGGAAAGTTTTGGATTAAGAAAGTTTTGAAATTTAGAAAGTTTAAAATTTTAGAAAGATTCGAAGTTAAGTTTTAGAAATACTTGAATTTAGGAAATGTTTGAGTTTAAGAAAGATTTGAAGATTTAGATTCAGAAAGATGAAATTTGGAAAGGTGCAGAATTAAGAAATGTTGGAATTAGAAAAGATTTGGAAGCTTAAAGTTTAAGTTTTGGAAACTTAAAGTTTAGGAAAGTATGAGTCTAGGAAGGAGTGTATTAGGAAGGGTTTGGATTCCTATTTCCTAAAACAAAAATATTAGATTTTGTTTCTAAGAAGTGGTGTTTTGATTTTGTTTCCAAAAACGGAGTGTAGGATCTAGTTTCCTAAATGGGGAAATTGGATTTGGGTTCCTAAAATGGAAGATAGGATTTGGTTTTCTAAAGGGAAGATTAGATTTGACATGAAGTTGGAAGGGAAAGTTTTGAAAATCCTAGATTTTGAGGATCTATAGTTTTGGCGTAAAAATAGGTTTAGAAAATTTATGATTTTGATGTAAGAAATGGGAGATTTTGGAAACCTAGGTTTTGAGGCAAGATTGGAAATCAAGTTTTAAGAAAGGAGATTAGGGTTTTCTAATCGTTGGCTCTAGGGCTTGACTTAGGCACTAAGGAAAGAGATTTTTGAAAAGTAGAATTTTTGGAAAGAAAAGGTTTTTGGAAGGAGATCTTAAAAAGGAATTTTTGGAAAGTGAATTTTGAAAAGAGAGTTTTTGGAAAGAGATTTCTGGAAAGAGTTTTTCTAGGAAAGAGTTTTTAGGAAAGAAATTTAGGGAATGTTTTTAGAAAGTGAATTTTAAAGAGAGTTTTTTTTTTTTTGATAAAGAGTTTTGAAAAGAGTTTTGGAAAATAAATTTGTGAAGGGAGTTTTTGAAAACAATTTTGGAAAGGAGATTAGAAATTATGTTAGAAAAGAGATTTTTAGAATGAGAGATTTGAAAAGAGAGTTTTTGGAACGTTCATAAAAATATCTGACTTTCCTAAAGTGATTCTTACAATAAGAAGGCTAGAACCATTCTAAGATAGTGGTTTTGAAAACAACAATGATTTGAAAATATGGACCATATTAGTCACTTTAAATGTAACACTTTTCTAAAACAATCCTAACCATGAAAAGGCTAAAATCACCCTAGGATTGTAATTTTGAAAACAAGTTTTGAAAAAGAAGATTTTAACACAAACTTTGAAAATGATTTTAATGCAAGTTTTGAAAACAAGTTTGAAAACGGATTTTGGAGAGATGCATGATCATGATATGCACAATGCAAGTTGGGTCGTGAACATACAAGGTTAAGGCTTCACCACATAATCAAGGAGGCCAAACCCACATGGTCTCTAGTTAGACTAAAAGAAAGCCCCCGACACGGTGACTTCCCATAGCCTAATCCTACACATGGACCAAGAAGTCCCTTGTTTCAAGTATGCAAAAAAGGGGGGGAAGAAGATGGGAGATTAAAATAAAAGAAAACCCAAGTGGGTTAGGAGGGAGAAGAGAAAGGGGGGAATTGCATAAACGTAAATAGGAAACCTACCTCGTGTCTTCTTTATTCGCTTTGTTTTACTTGCTTGCTTTGTTTCGATCCTCGCTTCACTTTGCGTCAATCTTCAAAGGCTTGTCTTGATCTTCAGGAGCTTCGGGTTGCAGCACTTCAAGTCTTCAATGGAGGCTTTGGAGGCTAGTGTATGAGTGTGAGCGTATGGAAGTGTATGTGTACTAGGGTTTGTGTATGGAGGCTAGGGTTTTGGAAAACCTAAAGAAGACTAGGGTTTAGGGAGGCTACTAGCTATGTGTATCGAAGAGGAGAGTTTTTAGGCTGAGTTTGCGGACCCCTTTCATGTTGAAAAAGGCTCTGTATTTATAGAGCGTGGAATGAACTAGCGCCTATTGTAGTGGCGCTAGGCAAAAAATCCTTCTGGCGCCACTAGGAGTGGCGCCAAGCCAAAATTTGGCTTGGGCGCCAGCCACTTAGGAAAGTTTTAAGGCCGGCAAGTAACGTATCTTCAGAAGATTTGGGCGCTTGTACTAGTGACTACCATGCAATTTTTAGCCTGGTTTTACTAAGAGTGACTCTAGAAAGTCCGAAAAGGATTTAGAGGACCGAGAATGGTCCGGAAGGCCAGAAAGGAACAGGAACCCTTATAATAGAGTCTTGGAGATATTAGACTTGAAAAATGATAACGAGATTTGTTGGAAGGTTTAACCGGGTCATTAGCGGCAAAACGGTTAAATAAACCGAAAAACTATCGGGATTGACTCAGAATATCCCGGAAGAAGGCTCAAGGTTTGGAAACATTAGTTAAAATGTCCCGGGAGGTTACTGGTTTGTTACCCAGAGCCGTTGTGGTTAGAAGAGACGACCAGCCCACTAGGGGCAAAATGGTTATTTTGCACCGGGTTTGCTAAAACTGACTCGGAATGATTCGAAAAGGTAATGAAAGGTCAAGAATACTATAAGAAGCATTCTCGGGAGGTTACCGATTTAATACCCAGAGCCGCTATGGTTCCCGGGGCGTTGGGATGCCTAGGGGCAAAATGGTCATCTTGACTGAAATGTCTCGAAATTGGCCCGAAACTGACTAGAAGGCACCTAATCATGTCGGATTGTCTTTAAGACAATTTTGAAAGGGTGAAATTATCGTTCTGAGGACTTAAGTACTTTCTCGAGAAACGTGCCAAAAATGGCCCTAGGGCAGTTTGGTCATTTTTCACCGAAGTGAGCTAGTAGGCATCGGTGTTGACCTAGGTTTTGAGTGTTTCCGTCACTCTGACAGCGGTCCCGTGACACAGGGGTTTGTTGACAATTCCCTATATCGACCTGTTTGTGAGTGTTTTCGTAACTCTGACGGTTGCAATATTTATAAGTATTTCTGTTACTCTAACAGGTCGCGATCATTTCAGAGACTGCCTAATCTCTGGAAGCTGCTAGGTGGACTTAGCGCCTAAGAATCAACTTTCTCAAAAGGCATGCCAAAATGGACATTTCTTCATTGGCGGGCTAGCAGGCGCCAAAGGTGGACCGTTCTACCATCTCGGGGACTTAGGGTCTCGTCCCAGTCAACGGGTTTGAAGGGACTTACCGTTCCGAAGAGTTTCTTTGAAAACATGCCAGATTGGATGATCTTACCACCTCGAGGAATTAACTTTCTCAAAAAATGTGCCGAATTTAATTGGAATTAGAATTGGAATTGGAATTGGAATTGGAAAGGGAACTTACCGTATTCGGAAAGACGTGCCTATTGGAATTGGACCTAACAATGTTCCCAATAACATTTTGGTCATTTTACCTCTATTTGGGCCCGCGAAGCGATCGATTGACGAGATTAGACTTGGAAAGTTTATTTAGATTGGAATACGTCCATATTGATTTGAATACAAGTCTAGATTGACTGGAGACTGTCGAGCAGGCAAAAATGGGGTGCTTACACATCATGGTGATGTTATCAAAGTAATTATTATAAAACACGGCATTACAATAGCTTGAAGAAGAAAAATGCTCTTCGCGGTATTAAAATGTCGTGAGGAAAGAAATCCTTCTTCACAGCATTATAATGCCATAAAGAAAATATTTGGCCTTCACGGCATTGAAAAAAATTGGCCGTAACAAAATTTTCTATGTATAGGCCAGCCTCCTTCACATTTTCCACCACTTCTCACCTTTCCTTTCCCTCTCTAGAAGTGAGAGCTTCTCCTATGGCCTCACGCTACCAAACCCGTTCCAATCAACCTCAGCCTAGCCAAACTCCTGTCCAATTAACCGGTCTGGAATCACCTAACCTTATCGCGCCCAAATTTTTCGTACTCGAGGAATACAAACACAAGTGGGAAAAATACTGTACTCTCTCGTTAGAACTCACCCTCCTAGAAGAATGAGTGTGACTAGGTTTGAATTGAAAATTGATTTGAATAAAGGGCTTTTGGAAAACAATTCGGAGTCGCCATCTAACTTGATTAAGGTGAGTTAGGCCACCTACAAACTAAGCACAATCCGAAGACTATACTTAGGGTTTTTGAAAATACTTCCTCGAGAGAAAGTTTTTAAGAAAACAGGTTGTTTGGAAACCTTTAGAAAATATTTAAGCCCTTTTTGAAAATAACTCTATTTGGTCTTTCGAAAACAGTGATCCTAGGTTCAGAGGTTGGTTATGTGTAGGGAAAACGGACTAAGCCATCACCCTACCCCGCTCTTGTGGTACCTATATGTTTATTCACTCTAAATTCACCTATTAGAGACTTCAACTAATATATGTCCAAAACTATCCACTTTTAGAAAAGAATGTTTAAAAGAATGATGCATGAGATGCAAGTGCAAGAAAAAAATTTGAAAATAGATTTGGAAATAGATTTGAAAAGAAAGAGATTGAAGTTTGAAATTGGAAAGAAAGTTTTGGAAATTGAAATTGAAGATTTGAAAATAGATGTTTGGAATTGAAAATTTGAAAATAGATTATGGAATTTGAGATTTGAAAAGAGTTATGACCGCACTCGTGAGAGTTGCTTACGTAACCTTTTTTTGAGGAATTAGGTCAGTCGTAATTCGAACAAGAGTTTGACAGAAAATAGAAGATTTTGATTGGAAGAAAGAAATTTTGATTTGGAATTCGAATTGGAAGATTAGGAAATCAAGATTGAACTTAGACCTAAGATTGAACTTGAAAAAGGATTTGACCCTTGGAAGAGAACTTGGATTTAGATTTGGAAAGATAGAGTTTTGGAGAATAAATTTTTGAAGGGGGTTTTTAGAAAACAATTTTGGAAAGGAATTTTGGAGAGAGTTTTTCAAAAAGTGTGTTGGAAAAGGGATCTTTAGAAAGAGAGATTTTTGAAAAGAAAGCTTTTGGAAAGTCCATAAAAGTATCTCACTTTCCTAAAGCGATTCTAACCGTAAAAAGGTTATAACCACTTTAAGATAGTGGTTTTGAAACAACAAGGATTTGAAAATGTGGACCGTATTGGTCACTCTAAATATAACATTTTCCTAAAGCAACCCTCGCCATGGAAAGGCTAGAATCACCTCAGGATTGTGATTTTGAAAACAAGTTTTGAAGAATAAAATTTTAATGCAAGTTTTGAAAACAAGTTGGAAAACAAATTTTGGAGGAATACAAGATCATGATATGCATAATGCAAGTTGGTGTTGTGAATATACAAGGTTAAAGGGGCCAAACCCACGTGGTCTCCAGTTAGACTAAAAGAAAGCCCCCAACACGGTGACCTTCAATAGCCTAATCCTACACATGGACCAGGAAGTCCCTTATTTTAAGCATGCAAAGAAGGAGGGAGGGGGGGGGAAGAAGATGGAGGATTAAAATAAAAGAAAACCCAAGTGGGTTTGGAGAGAGAAGAGAGAGGGGGGAAGATGCGTAAACATAAAGAGAGAGCCTACCTTGCGTCTTCTTATTTGCTCACTCGATTTGCTTTCTTTACTTCAATCTTCGCTTTGCTTTGCGTCATTCTTCGAGGGCTTGTCTTGATCTTCGAGAGCTTCGAGTTGCAGCACTTCAAGTCTTCAATGGAGACTTTGGAAGCTAGTATAGGAGTGTATATGAGTGTATGAGAGCTAGGGTTTGTAAATGGAGGCTAGGGTTTGTAGAACTTAAAGAAGACTAGGGTTTAGGGAGGCTACAAGTTCTGTATATCGAAGAGGGGAGTTTTTAGACTGAGTTTGCAAACCTTTTTCATTCTGGAAAAGGCTCTGTATTTATAAAGAGAGGAATAACCTGGCGCCTGTTGTGGTGGTGTCAGGCCAAAAATCCTTTTGGCGCCACTAGAAGTGACGCCAGGCCAAAATTTAGTTTGGCGCCACCACTTAAGAAAGTTTTAAGGTCTACAAGCAACGTATCTTCAGAAGATTTGGGCGCCTGTACTAGTGACTACCATGCAATTTTTAGCCTGATTTCACTAGGAGTAACTTCGGAAAGTCCGAGAATGACTTGAAAGGGTTGAGAATGGCCCGGAAGGCCAGAAAGGGACATGAACACTTAGAACAGTGTCCTGGAGGTAGTAGACTTGAAAAATGATGATAAGATGTGTTAGAAGGGTTGACCGGGCCATTAGGAGCAAAACCATTAATCGGGACAGAAAGCTGCCGGAATGGACTCAGAATATCCCAGGAGAAGACTCGGGATTTGGAAATATTACTTAGAATATCTCAGGAGGTTACCGGTTTGATACCCAGAGCCGGTATGGTCAGAAAAGGAAAACCGGCCCTCTAGCGGCAAAACAATCATTTTGCATCGGGTTTGCCAGAACTGACTCAGAATGATCCGAAAAGATAATAGAAAGTCGGGAATACTATAAAAAGCATTCTCGAGAGACTACTGGTTTGATATCCAGAGCCGGTGTGGTTCCCAGGGCATTCGAATGCCTAGTGGCAAAATGGTCATCTTGATCGGAATGTCTTGGAATTGGCCTGAAACTGACTGAAAAGCACCTAAACATACCGGATTGTCTTTAAGACAATCCTAGAAGGGTAGACTTATCATTCTGAGGACTTAGGTATTGTCTCAAGAAACGTGCCGAGAATAGCCCTAGGGGCAGTTTGGTTATTTTTCACCAAAGTGGGCTAGCAGGCACCGGTGTTGACCTAGGTTTTGAGTGTTTTCGTCACTCTGACAACGGTCCCGTGACATAGGGGTTTGCTGGTATTTCCCTATATCCACCTATTTATGAGTGTTTCCGTCACTCTGACGGTTGCGATGTTTACAAGTATTGTTGTTACTCTAACGAGTCACGATCATTCTAGAGACTCCCTAATCTCTGGAAGCTGCTAGGTGGACTTAGTGCCTGAGGAATCAACTTTCTCAGAAGGCGTGCCAAAACGAACATTTCTGCATTAGAGGGCTAGCAGGCGCCAAAGGTGGACCGTTCTACCATCTCGGAGACTTGGGGTCTCGTCCCGGTCGACGGGTTTGAAGGGACTTACCATTCCGAAGAGTTTCTTCGAAAACGTGCCGAACATTATGGACTTACCGCCTCAAGGAATCAACTTTCTCAAGTGTGCCGAATTTAATTGGAATTGGAATTGGAAAGGGGACTTACCGTCTTCGGAAAGACGTGCCTATTGGAGTTGGAACGATCAATGCCCCCAAGGGCATTTTGGAAAGTTGATTAGACTTGGAAAGTTGATTTAGAATGGAATATGTTCATATTGACTTGAATCCAAGTCTGGACAGACTGGAGACTGCCAAGCGGGCAAAAATGGGGTGCTTACATACCCTAGTCAAAGTTATGCCCAACCAACGGATCCAATAGGGCTCCTGCCTAGCTAGAACTCTGTTCAATTTCCAGGCCCGAGGATTTAGAAATTACTCCCGAATAACTGGAACTATGTCTGATTTTTAGGTCAAATAGTGCTTTCAACTAGATAGAACTTTGCCCAACGGGAGTAGTGACATTGGCCTTTGGCTAGGCTGGAATGTTGCCGGAATCCCGCCAACACGATGTAATTCAAACCAATTAGTTTATGTTCCAACTGATGCCATTGCAATGCTATGGTGTTCATATGGCATAGTGGGTGTCTAAACTACTACCCGAGGTAAACTCCAGCACCGACCATCCCTCAAATGTAGCCGTTACCCTGTCCGGCTTCCAGGTCCAAACTGGCCCCTACCTAACCGTCACTCTACCCGATTTTTGGGTCCTAGCTCCAGATAGGATCCCATCTAGCTGTCACTCTACCCAATTTCTGGCTCCAAACAGGCTCTCGTCTAGCAATCACTCTGTCCGATTTTCAGCTCCAAACAAGCTCACACTTAGTCATCACTATTCCTAATTTTCTATAACCGAAATGCATCGATACTAAGCTGGAACTCTGCCGAAATCATTCAAGCTACAAAAAATTACATTTTATGCCCTAGAAGTCAATATTTCTGATTCTACTCCTCAGTTTCAAGTAACCTACTTAGGCTTTTAGCAAGCATACTACATGAGCATACTTATACATAGTTGTATTTTAACCTAGCATGAGCCGTCATAATGCCCGTTTTTAAAAATCATAAAAATGCATACTGACTCATTTGAGTAGTCAAAATGCCCATTTTCAAATTCAAAAACTACATTTTTGGTCAGTTACCGGCCGGTATTATACCCGGTGAAAACTCAAAAACAACTTTTTCAAACTGAATGTCCAGATCACCATCATCATGAGCCACTGTACGTATACTTTACGATTATCTTCTATACGGATCTTACGATATCATAAACACGTAGCCCACTAAAATTATGAAAATACCCTTTCTTGAAAAATCATCATTTTTCTCTAAAAAGCACAGACCAAGTTGTCGCGCCCCGATTTTTGGGTCCAAGCCCCCTCGGCTCGGAAACAAAAGCACGGAACTCTATCATTGGAACTCACCCTCTTAGAAGAATAAGTGCGACTAGGTTTGAATGGAAAATTGATTTGATTAAGGACTTTTTAGAAAAATAGGAGTCACTACCTAACTTAATTAAGGTGAATTAGGTCGCTTAAAACTAAGTATTCATCCAAAGATTAAACTTAGGGTTTTTGGAAAAGATTTTGAAAATTCTCTCAAGGGAGGGTTTTTAAGAAAATAGGTTGTTTGGCAACCTTTGGAAAGATTTAAGTCCTTTTAGAAAATAACTCCATTTTGGTCTTTCAAAAATAAAAATCTATGGTCCGGGGTTGGTTACGTGTAGGGAAGATATCCTAAGATCATCACCCTACCCCGCTCTTTCGGTACTTACATATCTAATCACCCTTTTATTCACTCACTAGAATAACCAATTACCATTGTCTACTTAATATCCACTTTAAAATTTTGAAAAGGGGGTTCAGTCATCAGTTTTTGGATAAATGATGCATGATGCAAGTTTTTTGAAAGAAGTTTGAAAACATGAGAGTTTGAAGGGGTTTGAGGTAGAAACTTTGGATTGATAGAAACTTTCGAAAAAGGGACTGGAGTTGAAATGGAAGTTAGGTTACCTACGTATCTCATTTGGCGAGAATCAGGTCATTCGTAGATTGGGCAAGGGCCCAATGGAAAATGGGCTCATTGGGGCTTTTGGAATGTTTTGTAGACACATTGAAATCTTTGGAGAGGTTTGAAGACGCTTTGTGGTCTTTGGAAAGAGAGAATTTGAGAGTTTTGATTTGAAACCGAATAGTGGAGTGTTTTGAAATAGAACTTTAAAACTCTCGAAAGAGGGTTTTGAAGTGTTTTGAGATGTATTATGGAATGACTCAAGAGAGCTTTGAAAATGTTTTGAAGTGTTGTTTTGAAAACCTTGGAGGTATGATTTTGGAATGTTGTAATAAATTGGTCTTTGAAAAGTTTTTTAAAGTGGTTTTTGAAAATGCCAAGGACTTGGGAATTCTAATGTGGTCAACCTTGGGGGTTGCTCTTGATGTATCACTTTCCTTTAGAATCCCTAACCATAGAAAGGAGTAGGGACACCTTAGGGTTGTGAGCTCTTGAAAACATTTTTAAAGATAGAGTGTAGGAGTACATGGAAAGGTTATGGAGTTGGTTTTTGAAATCCCAAGGGAGTAGGAGGTTTTGAAAAAGTGAGTCATGAGGATAGTTTTAAATAGGAAGACCCTTTAAAAGGGGTCCATGAGTTAGAGCCTTGAGATGTACTAACCTAGGTTGGGTTGACCTAGGGATGACCATCTTAGGTTAGGTTAACTTAGGGTTGGATGGTTAGGGTCAAGTCAACCTAGGGTTGAATAACTATGGTCAAGTTAACCTAGGGTTGGATAACTAGGGTCAAGTTAACCTAGGGTTAAAGTGACTTAGGGTTAACTAACTAGGGTTGGGTTAACCTAGGGTTGAAGTGACTTAGGGCTAAACAACTAGGGTCAAGTTAACCTAGGGTTGGATTGGAAGATGGTTTGAAAGGAGGTTTCATGCACTTTTGAAAAGAGTTTTAGAAAATAATTCACGTTATGTAAGGGATTTTGGTAGACAACCTTTTTGAAGATCATTTCTATGAAAATTTGACTCTAGCCAAGAGTATGGTTTATATAGTTGATGTTCGGAGACCATTCCAAAGAAGGTTTCCTGATGACCATTATAACCATTATCTTGATAAGAGTATGGATTTTAAGAATCAACACAATGGTGACAACTTTTAGAAAACCAAATTTAACACAAAGATGAAGAGAATGAACTCTTGAAAACCTTTTTTTAAGAAGGAGATTCTAAAAATCAATTTTAAAGGAAACTATTCTTAGCAAGTTAAGGTTCCTATGGCCTATGAAAGGGATACCTCTCAAGTGAGGGTTTCATGGGGCCATTCCGACCACTAAACTTGAGAGAATAGAAACCGTAGAAATCAAAGAGTTTGAATATCATTCTTAGGCAAGCCTAAAGAGAGAAGGAGACCATTTTAACAATTTAGGGCTTCTATGGCCAATATCAAGGGAGACCACTCAAGAGAGGGTTCCATGGGGACATTTCAACCACTAAATTTGAGAGAATGGAAACCTTAGAAATTAAAGAGTTTGAAAACAAATTTTATGCAAGTTGAAATGCAATGATGCAAAAGTGTGAATTAGGGGCTAGTGGGAGATTTTCTAAGGCATGACTTCTAAGATCTCATCCTAAATTTCAAGGAGCCAAATCTTGGAACCATTTTAAGAGTGGTATTAAACTTGAAAGTGGCATGGAAATAAGAATAATGCAAGCTTAGTAGGACATGATTATAAACATAAAAATGAAGCCAAGCACATAAGACATAATCAAGATAACAAAATGCAAGGGGGTCATGAATACATACAAGGCTTTAGGCTACACCACATAAACAAGGGGCTCCTTGGTCATACCATCTTAAAGTAAGCAAGTGAGAGATCCCCCTACATGGTGGCTCCCACTAACTTTCCTCTAGGCATGAACTAAGAGCCCTCTTGGCTCAAGCATGCAATAAAAGGGGGTTGAAGATGGGGATTAAAATAGAGAATAGCCTAAGTAGGCTAGGAGCGAGAAAAGAGGAGTGGGCGAAGACAAAAATGTAAAAGAAATACCACATTTTGCTTTCAATACACTTGCAATCTTCTATGGATGCCTTGACTTGAACTTGGATGGCTTCAAGTAAACTTGAGGGGCAGGAAGGAGGGGTTTAATGGTGTATAGGGCTATGTAGGTGAAGTGTATGGGCTAGAGTGAGGTAGAGTCTAGCCTAAGTGTTGGAGGAGTGGAATGTATGTAGAGATTCGAGATTCTTAGGCGGTTTCAGCAGAGCTTCGCACCAATTTTTGGTTCTGGAATATGCAAAGGGGGAGGCCTCTATTTATAGGCAACCAAGAACAGGCCTGGCGCATGTGCTACATGCGCCTGGCAAAAATTTGCCTTGGCGCATCTAGCACATGCGCCAGTACTGTTCCATTGCCAGCCTGCCATATGGCACCCCTTGTACTAGCTAAATCCTAATGGTTGATCGAACTTTGGTTGATTTGATCAAAATTTGGGAGCATGTAGCATATGCTCCGTCACTGAGAGTGTTTGTTTAAACTGTCTTGATAATTGAGTCAACTGGGAAGGTTTTAGGGGAATCAGTTGCACCCACGATGTTCTCCTAGGGTTTCCTATAAACTTTCATGTTTTCATAAAGTTTGAATGGTGTTCAAAAGTGTGGGATATCGTCTCGAGGAACTTGCTTAAAATGGCATCTTTACGGAGCGTCTGTGATACGCTCCATAAGGTTTCAAAAGTAGCTGCTTTTGTGTTGCATGATCAAGGCCTTCGGGAAGCGATCTCTTCGATCAGACTGTACCATTGAAAAATACTCTGGAAATACTTTCGGGACCTCCCTGATTTACGCATTTCTCAAGTCGTTTGACGGTGCGTTGCAATCAGGGAATTGGGGGAAAAGTCAATCTAGGCGGAGCGTCTGTGAAACACTCTAGGGGTTGTTGAAAGTTACAGTTTTCAAGCCATACGATGAAGAGCTTCGGGGAGCGATCTATCCGATCGAGCCGTATCGATGGAAAGACCTATGGACGAGCTTTTGGGAATTCCCTGGTTTACGTATTTCTCAAGTCGTTTGACGATATGTTATAACTAGGGAGTCGGGAGAAATGAGAATTTAGGCAGAGTGTTTGTGAGACACTCTAGGGAACTTTTATCGAGTCGTGGGTGTTTAGCGTCGTGAGGCCTTCCTTAGGTTAAACAAGGGTGTACGACAAGATCCGCCATTCAATAGCCTAGGATCGGTGTTGTTTTTGGGGCGCGTTTGGGTCGTTAGGAGTAAAATGGTCAGTTTGGCTAGCTTTGGCTGAAAATGGTCAGGAATGGATCAGAATGTCCTGTTAAGCATGCCGAATCATTCAATGATGTTATTAGGAGAGTCTTGTACCGTTCGGTAGGGTTTGTGCAATGTTTGGGTATTCAGGGGCAAAACGATCATTTTAACCAGAGTTAGTCGGAATGGGACTGGAATTGGGCCGGATGGCATTTGGAGTACACCTAGCAGTTTAGCAACATTTTGAAAGCGTAGACTTACCGTTTTGAGGGGTTTTGAACTTTGTTAAAATGTTTCTGGAGACCCAAGGGGTAGGTTTGGTCGTTTTTCACCAAGTCGGGCTAGCAAGCACCGGTGTTGACCTAAGTATTGGTTCCCGAGACCACCCAGTCTCGGAAAACTATCTGTGCGGTGCTGGTTCCTGAGACCGCCCAGTCTCAGAGACCTACTTGTAGGGTTGTGTTGATTCATGAGAACGCCTGATCTCAGAAAGCTACCTGTGAGGGTGGTATAGGTCTCCGAGAATGCCTGGTCTCGGGGAACTTCCGAATGATGAACATTTTACATTAGTGGGCTAACAGGTGCCAGAAGTGAACCATCTAGAATTTGATAGGGTGTTGGTCCTCAAGATCACCCGATCTCGAGAAGCTACCCGAATGGCGCTGGTTTTCGAACTCGCCCGGTCCCGGAAAGCTGTCTGGAATGATGTTTATGGCTTCATTTGGGCTTCGTGGGCCCTAGAAGCAACTAGTTGACTGGACTGGAGTTTGAAAGGCTCGTCTTGAGCTTGTGTGTGTTGTGATGATTGAAAACTGAGTCCAGTCGGGCCGGATATTACCGAGCAAGCAAAAATGGGGTGCTTACAGCTGCCCCTCTTTTTCTATCTTTGCTTGTCGAAGGCAAAAAAATAATAAAGTAAGAATCCCTTTTTGGTTGCTAGGCGATCGGAGGGATGATAAGCCAGTAATTTTGGAACACCCTGGGACCCCTTGTGGGTCGCCGGTCTGGAAGATTTTGAAATTCAAAAAGTTTTACGTTTTAAAGATTTCGATCGGGGTTTGAGTTACCAGTTCGGTTTAGAACACTTGATTTTTGAAAATAAATGTTAAAAGCTTGATTGTCAGCTTTTGAAAAGCCTCGGAAACAAGTTCGGACTCTCGGGGATTTGAAAGCTAATTTTGGCGGGAAGCTGAACAGCCGGGCGCATGTGTTACATGCGCATGGCCTCTTCTGACTTTGGCGCATGTAGCACATGGACTAGTTGGAATTTCCTTCTGGCACATCTGCCACATGCACTAGCTCGTAGGTATTAAAACAGAGTAGTTCGCATTTCAACCTTGCGTGTTTGTGTTTGAGTTTGGTTCGTGATTTCCTCTAAAGGATTTTCAGAAGATTTCGACCCAGGATCGCTAGAGGGGTGTTGGGTGACATTGGGTATTTGCCAGAAACCGCTCTTGTTGCCGGATTCTCACTGGAAAGTTTGGTTTTCGCCGAAAAACCCAAAGGTTGGTTTCTTTGAAATTTTATCAATTTTGATGCGTATATTTTTGTTTTTTTGCAAATGATCAGTGTAATCCTATGTTTTAGGATGTTTAGAACACAACGGTTAGATTGTTTTCGTGATTTGGTGGAGGTTCGAGTGTGTTTTGGATGAGTTTGCATGTTTATGAAATGAGGTATCCTGCAAGATTCGAAAAATCGCCTCTACAGGCTTGGGTATTGAGTGTTTGTATGTGATTTTTCCATCGGGAACCTTAGAAAAATATGTAGAACAACCGTATGAAGTTTCGTAATTTTTTAAAATATTTTGAATTTTTGAATTTTTGGAACATCGGAAAAATTGAGGAAAATTAGAAAATGGATTTTATCGAAGGTTGAAAAATTGTGGGACATGTTTGAAAAACTGGGGTGACATTCTAGAATGTTTTAGGAGTTTTCGTGAAATTATGTGACACAATGATGCAATTGGAAAATTTGAAATAACCGATAAACCGATTTAAAAATTGTGCTTGAGAACGGGATGTGTGTTCCAAAGGATAGGATTGTTTTGGTTGACATGATTAAAGGTTGGAGATATCTCAAACTGTGTTTGTGACTTGTTGAATCCCAGGGTAGTGACTTTTTAAGGCGAAACCATGCCAAAATTTTCAAACATGTTAACACCTGACTTTAAAAATTTTCGAAAAAACAATTCTTTTGAGAATGGGGCTTTTTGAGGGGGGAAGCCTGGAGAAGCCGAAATTTTAGAAAATTTTTAGGAGCAGGATTGTTGAATGGGAAAACCCCAAAAAATCGACTTTAGAAAAACCGTAAAAACTTTGGAACGGGGCTTTTGAAGGAGAAAGCCCGGGAAACCATTTTGAAAATTAGAAACAAATTTTTTTGAGGGAAAGGCTTGGTAAACCGTTGAAGACTTTGAAATGGGGCTTTTGAGGAGAAAGTCCGAGAAACCAGTTTAAAATTTAGAAACCACCACTGAAAACTTTGAGACAGGGCTTCTGAAGGGAAAGCTCGAGAAACCGATTTGAGATTTAGAAACCAAACTTTTTGAGGGAAAAGCTTGAAAACCACTGAAAATTTTGAGATAGGGCTTTTAAGAGGAAAGCCCGAGAAACCAGTTTGAAATTTAGAAACCAAACTTTTTGAGGGAAAAGCTTGAAAAACCACTTAAAACTTTGAGATAGGACTTCTGAGGGGGAAGCCAGAGAAACCGGTTTGAAATTTAGAAACAAACTTTTTAAAGAAAAAGCTTGGAAAATCGTTAGAAAATTTTTGAAACAAGGCTCTTGAATGAGAAAGCCCGCGAAGCCTTTTTGAAATTTGGAAGTAGGACTTTTTAAGGGGGGAAAAGCCCGAAAAACCGTTAGAAATCATTTAGAAACAAGGCTTTTGAGGAGAAAACCTGGAAAACCGGTTTGAAATTTTTTAGTGGGACTTTTTGAGGGGAAAGGCCCAAAAAACCAATTAGAAAGCCTTTAGAAACAGGGCTTTTGAGGGGAAAGCCCAAGAAACCATTTTGAAAGTTTGACATGAGGCTTTTTGAGGAAAAAGGCCCAAAAAACCATTAGAAAATATTTAGAAACAAGGCTTTTGAGGAGAAAGCCCCGGAAAACCAGTTTGAAATCTAAAAACCAAACTTTTTGAGGAAAAAGCTTGAAAAACCGTTAAAAACTTTTGAAATAAGAATAGATGGGACCTTAGCCCCCCTTTTCGGGCTTGAGCATCTGTTGTAGGCTCCTGAGCACCTGTTAATTCACCGCATTACTTGTTACATATGGTATCCGGAGGTTGATCCTATTTATACCTTGGTGAGGTCTCAGCAGGAGATCATGACGGTGCGGACTGTCCCGATTCCTATATGACATGGATAGCATTCCTTCGGACGAGGAGATCCGATTTGGTTCAGTGGTATGTGGGTTTATGTAATGTTGATTCATTGCGAGTACGGACTTCTGGCCAGGTTTTCATCCCCTTGGTTGGCTTAAGGGGTATTGCGCCCTTCTTCGACATTCGAGTTCTCTGCCAACTGGGTCGGACACAGGACATTCCGTACACTACCATGGCCACAGGGTATCAGACTTACTTTGGCAATGAGGTACTGAGAGGTGTAGTGACTGAGTTGACAGGATTGTGGTAGATTTTGGTGGCACATGACAGCTCAGATGGTCCGTTCACTTTTGTCCCGACAGCTACTATTGATTACGGCAGATGGTTTCAGGTGTATGTTCTGGGGGATGCTGCAGTCAGGGATCCTCTCCCAGAGTCGCCCTTGCCTCTGGTAGGGTATGCTGATCTTTTGGCCATTACTACCATCAGGACGAGGCGTCATCGGAGACTTTATCGTGCCCGAGTGAGTGAGTTGGAGACTCAACTAAAGTCTAGTAGGGGGGGAGTGAGTGACCTTGAGAGGCAGCTTAAGGCGGCTTCCAGGGCGAGAGACTGCCCCTTGGCCGATGTTTCTTGGGGATTTAGGCGCCCTCAAGGGTCTTAAGAAGCCCTTTCTTCAGTGGAGGCCGACCCACGAGATGCGTTCATAGTTCTATTGAGGGACATGGTTCACACCCTTTCACAGGAGAGGGATTGTCTCCTTGATCGATGTCAGTGACATGGGTTGAGCCAATTGTCGACTTCATCTTTCAAGGCCTTTACCAGTGCCAGCCATTTTGGAGGGGGATTGGTGACGCCGCCGTCTAGCGAGGCCGGTCCTTCACTTACTAGCTCTAGTCCTGCGAGTCTTGCCACTAGGGGCTCGTATGAGGACTCATCAGATGGGGACGTGGACCGTTACATCGTGGTTCCTCATTCTTGATGTGATCCTTCCCTTTTGTCTTTCTTTTCCCTTTGTACTGTGATTCAGGATCTTTGGCTTTTCTTCAGAATTCCCTGCATTTGTAGACATGCTTATATTAGCTTGATTATCATGACTTTGTTATAATGGATTCTACCTTTCCTTTGGGACATGTCGTCATCTCCTACCCCTGCACCAGTTTGTTAGTTTAACATGTATTAGAGCAGGGATTATATCTATTGTAAGGTAAGAACTACTTCCACGGAATGGGATTCTCCTCAGGGTGTCTTTGATAGGAGCCCGCGTTGTTCCTTTTTCTTGGCCTATTGATTTCGAGAGAATGCCTTTTTTGACGGTCACAATTTCTCCCTGTCTTTTCCTACCATGATCTGAGAACGATCCACTTGATGGTTGAGATAAGCCTAAGAAGGGTGTGAAAAAAAATTTTTTTTTTTTTGCCTTTTTTGTCATCGGCGCCTTTGTAGGTTTTCACTAATCCTAACTCTGTCATTTTTGCGTCTCAGCGCCCTTACGGGTTTCCGCCGAACCGACAGCTTTGTATCTTACCATGCCTCCATCTTTTTATTCGCAGCACTCTTTCAAGTTTTCACTGCACCCTTGGGGTCATGCTTTTTTTTTTTTTTGGCACAACAGGGAACTCTCTTACAACTAAGGGAGGACCTGCTTGTCAGGGGTGAAAACTTAGATATTTCGAATATTCGTTCCCATTCGAAAATCATCATCTCTCTTGTGTTGGACTCAGTTTAGATTAGGCGATTTTCATTGACCAGAGAGGACTTTTTAAACTAGATTGTAATGAGGTTAGGTTATGGGGCCTTGAAAGAAAGGGTATGGAAGGTCCAAAGTGTTGTACTTTGTTTGGGTTTGTTACGGACCGGTGATCACACTTTTAGCATTCCTACTTTGGGTCTTCTTTGTTCTTTTTTTTTTTCTTCACAAACTTTTACTCATATAGGGTTTCTTGTTTCTCTTGGTTTTTACCCCAGCATTGCTTTTTGCAGAGCCTGTTGAGTTCTCACAGCACCACCTTTTTTTTTTTTTGAATACTTCATTGTCTCCTCCTTTTTCAACATACAAGAAAGCTTTCTCTCCTCTCACATTCTGTTTTTCTCATTTTGCTTTCCAAATTTACTTTTACCCATTGTGGGTGGTGATCACCGAATCAAGTTTGTTGAAGAAATGTAATTGGCTCAAGATGGGTTATAGCAAGGGATATGGTGTATAGGAAAAATAAATTGATGGTCCTCATCACATCAATTTAACCTGTCTAATCTTCACGAGTCCTTTCGCAAGAATTTTGATGATTCAGGAAGGGAATGCATACATTTCCTTTAGCAAAAGTTCACAAGCCTCTCTTCATTGCAATGAACTTCCCTGTTGCTTAAAAGAAAATAAGAGCTTCTTAGTTTATATAAAGTAACATTTGACTACGTCTGAATTTAGTTGGTTGGGAAACTCTTGCCCGTCTATCTCTGCTAGTATAAGTGCTCCTGCTGTCAGGACCTTCTTGACAACGAAAGGTCCCTCGTAATTTGGAGCAAACTTTTCTCAAGCTTCTTTTTGGTTGGAGATGATCTTTTTCAATACCAAATCCCCGACCCAAAAATTTTGGGGTCTCACTTTCTTATGAAATGCCTTAGCTAACCTCCTCTTATAGCACTGAGCGTGGTAAACAACGGCCAGCCATTTCTCATCCAGTAGGCACAGTTGGGCATATCGATCTTTGATCTATTCTACCTCTTCTAGCTGAGTCTCCATTAGCACCCCCATGGCAGTAACCTCTATCTCGACAGGGAGCACAGCTTCATTGCCTAGGCCAACTCATATGGGGTTGCACCGGTAGAGACCCTCATTGTGGTTCGATAGGCCATGAGTGCAAAAGGGAGTTTCTCATGCCAATCTTTGTAGTGGTCGATCATTTTTTGGAGGATTCTCTTGATGTTTTTATTGGTGACTTCCACTGCCCCGTTCATTTGTGGCTGGTGGCTCACTAAATTCCAGTGGGTGATTTTAAAGCTTTGACACAATCGGGTCATCAAGTCATTAATCAGGTTGGTAGCATTATCAGTGATGAGTGATTCTAGAACTCCATACCGGCAGATAATGTGGTTCTTGATGAATTTGTTCACTACCTTCTTGGTGACATGTGCATAAGATGCGGCTTCGAGCCACTTTGTGAAATAATCGATAGCAACCAAGATGAATCGGTGTCCATTGGAGGCTTTTGGAGAGATTGGGCCAATCATATCCATTCCCCACATAGAAAAAGGCCACGGGGCCATCATTGGTTGGAGCTCGAAGGGTGGGGCTTTGATCATATCCCCGTGTATTTGACATTTGTGACACTGGAGGACATACCGAACACAATCCATTTCCATTGTAGTCGAATAGTATCTCATCCTAAGGATCTTTTTGGAGAGAGTATGGCCATTCATGTGGGGCCCACAGGTCCCTTTATGGATTTCCCTCATGATTTCCCCCACTTCTGTTGTATCAACGCACTTTAGGGGCCCTAGGGGGGATCTTTTGAAGAGCTCATTTCCAACTAGAAAATATTGAGCTTCCATTCTTCAAATCATCTTCTTATCGTTATATATAGCTTAAGCAGGTAATTCTCCTGTCTGCATGTATCTTTTAATGTCGTAGAACCAGGGTTGCCCATCCGGCTCAGTAGAGGTGTTGAGGCAGTGAGACGGGGTGTCTCAAACAAAGAGTTGGAGGGCAGGAATTTCAGAATCATCATCCACTTTGATGGTTGCAGCCAAAGCATCGGCGAAACTATTTTCGGTTCGAGGAATATGGTAGAAATTTATTTTCTGAAACCTTCAACAAAGATCTTTAATTTGCTGATGATAAGGGGAGAACTTGTCATCCCTAGTTTGGTATACCTCCTTAGTCTGCTGGAACACTAGGTCAGAATCCCCGAAGACCATCAATTCCTCAATCTTCATCTCTACTGCCAATCTCAGTCCCAGAATGCATGCTTCATACTCGGTGATATTATTAGTGCAGAGATCAAACTTTAATTATGATACAATGGGGTAATGGTTGCCTTTCTCAAACACTATGACTACCTCAATTCCAGCTCCCTTTTTGTTTGAAGCACTGGCAAAATACATCTTCCTGTTGTGCCCAAATTTTTCGCACTCAAGGAATACTCACACAAACTGGAAAAATATTGTACTCTCTCGTTAGAACTCACCCTCCTAGAAGAATGAGTGCGACTAAGTTTGAATTGAAAATATATTTAAATAAAGGGTTTTTGAAAAACATTTGGAGTCGCCACCTAACTTGATTAAGGTGAGTTAGGTCACTTAAAAACTAAGAATAATCCAAAGACTATACTTAGGGCTTTTGGAAAAAAGTTTTGAAAATATCTCCTCAAGAGAAGGTTTTTAAGAAAAACAGGTTGTTCAGCAACCTTTGGAAAACATTTAGCCCTTTTTTAGAAAAATAACTCCTTTTGGTCTTTCGAAAACAGTGATCTAGGTTCGGAGGTTGGTTACGTGTAAGGAAGACGCACTAAGCCATCACCCTACCCCGCCCTTGCTATACCTACATGTCTATTTACCCTAGATTCACCTATGAGAAGTCTTTAACTAACAAATGACCAATCTTATCCACTTTAGAAAAAAGAATGTTTAAAAGACATGATGCATGATATGCAAATGCAAGAAAAAGAGTAAGAAAATAGATTTGGAAAAAAATTTGAAAAGATAGATTTGAAATTGAAAAGTTTTAAAAATTGAAAATAGAGATTTAGAAATAGATTTTTGGAATTGGAAGAATAGATTATGGAATTGAAAACTTGAAGAAGATTGTAGAATTGGAGATTTGAAAAAGATTATGGAAATAAAAATTTGAAAAATGTTGTGACTGCACCCATGAGGGTTGCCTACATATCCTTTTGGAGGAATCTAGTCAGTCGTAGTTCGGACAAGAGTCCGATAGAAAATAGAAGAGTTAATTTGGAAAAGAGTTAGAGTTGGAACAAGGATTTGATTTGAAGTTAGAATAGAGGATTGGAAATTGGAATTTAGAATTTTGGAATTGAATAGATTGGACTTTGATTTGAAAATATAGAACTTGAAAGAAAGATTTAGATTTATTTTAGAAAGATGGAGGTTTAGGAAACCTAGACTTAGGAAAGAGAGGAGACTTAGGAAAGATTTGACTTGGAAGAGTTTTAAGAAAAGATTTGACTCGAATGTTGAACTTGGAAGATTAAGGAAAGATTGGATTTAGGAAAGGTTCATATTAGGAAAGTGTCATTTTTGGAAAGTTTCGCTTTAAAAAAGTTTCAAATTAGGAAAGTTTTGATTTAGGAAAGTTCCAAAACTAGGAAAGTTTTGAATTAAGAAAGTTTCAACTTAGGAAAATTTTGAATTAAGAAAGTTTTAACTTAGGAAAGTTTTGAATTTGGAAAGTTTTGAAATAGGGAAGTTTTGAAAGTTGGAAAGTTTATAATTAAGAAAGTTTTAGATTTAGAAGGATTTGAAGTTTGGGAAAGTTTAGAATTTAGAAAACTTTAGAATTTGAAAGTTTCGTATTTAGAAAGTTTAGGATTTAGAAAGCTTTAAAGTTTGAGTTTTAGAAAATCTTGGGATTAGGAAAGGTTTGAGTTTAGGAAAAATTTGAAAACTTAGATTTAGAAAGTTAAGATTTAAAAAGAGTTGAATTAGGAAATATTTGGATTAGGAAAAATTTGAAAATTGAATTTTAGAATTTAGGAAAGATTTTTATGTTCAAGTTTTGGAAACTTAAGATTTAGGAAAGTAGAAGATTAGGAAGGAGTAGAATTAGGAAAGATCTAGACTAGAAAGGGTTAAGATTGCTATTTCCCAAAACAAGGGATTGGATTTTGTTTCTAAAAGAGAAGGTATGATTTTGTTTCCAAAAACAGAAGATTGGATCTAGTTTCCTAAACGGGAGAATTGGATTTGGTTTCCTAAAGGGAAGATTTGATTTGACAAGGATTTGGAAAGGGAAGTTTTTAGAAACCCTAGATTTGGACGTGTATAGTTTTGACATAGAAAAATAGGTTTTGGAAATATAATTTTGACGTAGAAAACGGAAAGTTTTGGAAACCTAAGTTTTAAGGCAAGTTTGAAAACCGTGTTTTTGGAAAGAAAAATTAGGGTTTCCTAATCGTGGCTCTAAGGTTTAACTTGGGCACCAAGAAAAGAAATTTTTGGAAAGTGCGTTTTTGGAAACGAAGATTTTTAGAAGGGAATCCTAGAGAGTAGTTTTTTGAAAAGTGAATTTCAAAATAGAGTTTTTGGAAAGAGATTTTAAAATGGAGCTTTTAGAAAGACTTTTGAAAGGAGATTATTGGAGAGAGTTTTTAGAAAAGTGATTTAGGGGGCGTTTTTAGAAAGTGAATTTTAAGGAGAGTGTTTTGGAAAGGAGTTTAAAAAGAGAGTTTTGAAAAATAGATTTTTGGAGGGAGTTTTTGAAAACAACTTTGGAAAAGAGAGTTTTAGGAAAGTATGTTGAAAAAGAGATTTTTGGGAAGAGAGATTTTTGAAAAGAGAGTTTTTAGAAGGTATAAAAATGTCTCACTTTCCTAAAGCGATTCTAACCATAAAAGGGCTAGAACCACTTTAGGAAAGTGGTTTTGAAAATAACAAAGGTTTGAAAATATAAACCATGAAAGTTATTTTAAACGTAACACTTTCCTAAAACAATCCTAGCCGTGGAAAGGCTAGAATCACCCTAGGGTTGTGATTTTGAAAACATGTTTTGAAAAAGAAGATTTTGATACAATTTTGAAAACAAGTTTAATGCAAGCTTTGAAAATGAGTTCGAAAACGATTTTTGGGAAGAATGCAAGATAATGATATGCACAATGCAAATTGGAGTCGTGAACATACAAGGTTAAGGCTTCACCACATAATCAAGGGGGCCGAACCCACGTGGTCTCCGGTTAGACTAAAAGAAAGCCCCCGACACGGTGACCCTCCAATAGTCTAATCTACACATGGACCAAGAATCCCCTTGTTTCAAGCATGCAAAGAAAGGGGGGGAAAGAGATAGGGGATTAAAATAGAGAAAACCCAAGTGGGTTAGAAGAGAGAAGAGAGAAGAAAGAGGGGAAAGTGTAAAAATTTAAATAAGAAGCCTACCTTGTGTCTCCTTTATTTTGCTTGGCTTTGCGCGCCTTGCTTTTCTATGGTCTTCGCTTCACTTCAATCTTGATCTTCGAGGGCTCGTCTTCAGTCTTCAAATCTTCGTAGTTGCAGCAATCCAAGTCTTTAATGGAAGGTTGGAGTTTAGTGTATTAGTGTATAGGGGTGTGTATGAGTGTATAAGAGGCTAGGGTTTGGTGTATGGTGGCTAGGGTTGGGAAAACCTAGAGAAGCTAGGGTTTTGAGAGTGTACGAGCTCTGTGTATAGAAAATTAGGGTTTTTAGATTGAGTTTACGGACCCCTTTCACGCTGAAGGAAGCTCTGTATTTATAGAGATGGGACAGACTTGGCGCCTGTTGCAGTGGCGCCAGGCCAATTTTCCTCCCAGTGGCGCCAAGCCAATTCTTAGCTGTAGTGCTAGCCAGTTAGGAAAGTTTTAAGGTCGGCAAGCAACGTATCTTTAGAAGATTTGGGCACTTGTACTAGTGACTACCATGCAATTTTTAGCCTGGCTTCACTAGGAGTGACTCTGAAAAGTTTGAGAATGATTTGAAGAGGCCGGGAATGACTCGGAGAGCTGAAAAAGGGCAGGAACACTCAAAATAGTGTCCCAGAGGTATTTGACTTGAAAAATGAGAATAGGATGTGTCAGAAGGATTGACCGAGCCGTTAGGGGCAAAACGGTCAATCGGGTTGGAAAGCTGCCGGGACAAACTTGGAATGTCCCGGAAAAAGAGTCGAGACTTGGGGACATTATTTAGAATGTTCCTAAAGGTTGCTAGTTTGATACCCAGAGCCAGTGTGGTCGAAAAAGGCGACCGGCCCTCCAGGGGCAAAACGGTCATTTTGTACTGGGTTTGCCGGAATGATCCGGAAAGATAAAGAAAGGTTAAAAATACTATAGGAAGCATTCTCGGGGAGCTTACCGGTTTGATACCCAAAGCCGATGTGGTCGGAAAAGGCGACCGGCCCACCAAGGGCAAAACGGTCATTTTATACCAGGTTTGCTGGAATTGACTTAGAATGATCCAGAAAGATAAAGAATGGTTGAGAATACTATAGAAAGCATTCTCAGGATGCTACCGGTTTGATACCCAAAGCCGGCATGGTTCCCGGGGCATTCTAATAGAGTAACCATGGCCTTTTGATAGGTTGCCCCAACGTTCTTCAGCCCGAAAGGCATTACTCTTTAACAAGACACTCCCCATAGGGTGATGAAAGCCATCTTCTCCCGATCCTCTTTGGTTATTTTAATCTGGTTATATCCTGAAAACCCATCCATAAAAAAGAACATCTCATGGCTTGTAGTGATGTCTACCAGGATATCTATATGAGGCAAAGGGAAGTCATCCTTTGGGCTTGCCTTATTGAGATCTCAAAAATCGATATACATTTGAACCTTCCCATCCTTTTTCGGAACTGGGACAATGTTGGCCAATCATTGGGGATATTCGACCACTTGCAGGAACTCTACATGAAACTATTTGACCACCTCCTCCTTAACTTTCAAGCTCCACTCGGGTTTGAGCCTTTGGAGCTTTTGTTTTATAGGCTTGATCTGTGGATCTAGGGGCAGCCGGTGCTTAACGATGGATTCATCCAACCCTGGCATATCTTGGTAAGACCATGCAAAGACGTCAATATAGGCAGCCAGTAATTCCAGCATTTCCCGGCGTTGCCAATGATCTAATCTTGTCCCTATCTTGACCTCTTTCGGGGATTCCTTGCCTCCCAAGTTAATTATCTCTACCTTCTCAATATTAGGAGTCTTGCGGTTGTCATGCTTCTCTAATAGCTCCAAAATCTCTTCTGGGACCTCATCAGTGTTGTTGACATCAAGTTCAATTCCCAACAGTTGGTAGTCAAATTCAGTTTTGAAATCGTGATCAGTCAGAATAGGCATTCTTTCGATTAATTGGCCAAGATGTTGGATGTGCGGGTTCCTGATTAAAACAACAAGGAAAATCATTCAAAATAGGGAAGTAATCCCCTTCCTTTTTCATATATGGATATTTCTACTACAGCTTTTGATTGAAAATTGAAACAACAATAGAAAGATAAACAGATGACAAAGTTTTAGAGAGTTAGAAATGCATGAAGTGCCTCGGTAAGCTTGTACCGAAACTTGCGTGCCCGAAAGAGGTCCTCACTATCCCAATTGTCAAGATTTTCTATAGGAAGAACGGGCCTGATTGTGTTACGTTCTGGTATTTCCACGTCTAAGGGTGAGGGTACATCGATCATCAGGGTTTCTTGAAACTGATTAGCTAGGCTGCCAGCCTCCTTCTTTCCCCTTTTAAGGCCTTTGTCATCTTCTGTCAAGCAAAGCTCTTTGAGTTGGAGTGTCATCTCTTCCTCATCTCCCTTTCCTTGTGCGATCCTTTGTCATTTTCTCTTCTGAGCTTAATCCTTGATTTCCTTCCTTGTCAGCTTATACCCCAGGCCGAAAGTAAGTTTTTGGGACAGGATGTCAGGAATCTCGAGAACCCCTTGCAATCTCCTCCCTAGTCCTCTGCCCGGCTGATATCCGTTCTTTCAAAAATAGCAAGCAATCATCTGTGCATTGTTTAAATACTTTGGCTTGACCATGTCTCCCTCATGTATTGCGGTGACATACTCTAGGGACTGGAAACAAGATGGGGCAGCCAATTCGGTGTAAGGAACAGCGTCTGTTTTGTAAATTGCAAACTCCTTTTCAGCGTAAATAGAAATCAACTTAGCCTTAATTATGAGTTTGACCTTTCGATGGAGACTAGATGGTACTGCCCCTGCTGAATGAATCCAGGGCCGTCCAAGCAACATGTTATAGGCCGAAGGTATTTGCAGAACTTGGAACTTAATGGTGAAGGTAACAGGCCCTATCTCGATAGGTATCTCAATTTCTCCCATTGTTTCTCTCCTCGGCCCATCAAAGGCCCGTATGACAATGCTGTTGTGGTTCAAGTGAGATTGGTCCATCCCAAGTCTTTCCAAGGTTGAGTACGGGCAAACATTCAGAGCTGATCCATTATCCACCAATACCCTTGATACGATCATCCCTTTGGTTTTGACGGTTAAATGTAGGGCCTATGTATGTCCCGTCCCGTCCCGTCCCGTCCCGTCCCATCTATGGGGATTTCATCATCAGTGAAAGTAATGACATTTCATGATGAGTCCTACCATGTTTTGCAAATTTTTGGGGGTAAAACTGTTTGGCACATGGGCTTCTTTGAGAACCTTAAGCAAGGCATTACGATAAGTTTCAGAGGTGAGGAGCAGGCCTAACATGGAAATGTGGGAAGGGGTTTTCTTAAGTTGCTTCATCACATCATAGTCATTCTTCTTTAATGCTTTGGCAAACTCGGAGATTTCGTGCTCTGTCAGGGGATTGGAACATTCTCCCTCCTTATCTTTTCCTTTTCTTCTTCTCTCTATCTCCTTCAAAGTATAGCATTGGCCTGACCTAGTCATTGCCCCAATTTCTGCAACGGACTCCTCCGTGGTTTGGGCAGGAGTTGGGGGGTAATTCTAAGGCACCCTATGCAAGTCAGTGACAAACAATTAGGACAGCAGTGGCAGGGTGGATTTCCTAGGTATTGGCAGGAAAACGGGTTCTGGCTTTTCCATTTTGGGGAGGATAGGTAAGGTGACGGGTGACTGAGGAATGCTTGGAGGTGCGAGAGCATATGTGGGAGACAGGGGCCCTATGGCTCGTCGAGGGTCTGTGTGTGGGATGAACCTAGCCATTGCAACCATGGGTTCGGGGATTTCTAGCTCTTGGTAGGGAAGGAGAATGATACGGAAGTATGGAGGGTGAGGTAAGGCTTCAGTGGTTAGGATTAGACTGGTCTGCATAGGCTAAATGATTAGAAAAGGTTCTAGTGCTGCAGTCTAGGGAAGGCTAGCCATTTAAACTTTGACTGGGAGAGCGGTCCCCTTAGGGATAAGGATTTCTTGAAGGCCCTTGGATGGCTGCTCTAGTGCCGGCCAAGCTTTATTAGGGTTCCATTCTTTTTTGTCATCCCGAACTATTTTTAATAACTTGTCAGCCACGGCCTTTAGTGTTGTGGAAATGTCGCCCAATTTTCCCTATACCTGCCTTAGGTTGATGGCTTGATCAGTTGGCGAGATGGTCATCTTTTCCACTGGATCCATTAACTCTTGCATTGGTTGTTTTCCTCGTTTTATGGAATGATATGCGCAATATCTTCTGCACGCCTTTGCTGGTTGGGAACATTGCCTTCACTTGACATTTGCGCCGCTTGTTGTTGGGTAAGGACTAGTGTTTGGAGTACAGGGGACACTAATGTTCCTCTCTTTCCTTTTTTTGGAGCAATGGTGACCTAAAATGCAAGCAGTCTTACCAAAAACTATTGCTAATCTTTAGATGAGATGAGAGAGGGAATAGAAAATAAAGAAAAACAAAACAAAAGGATCATATGTTAGGTTTTGGATTTGGAAAAAGTTTATGCAATGCATGTCATAGGGGTGCCCCTGCCTTTTGAGGGGAACTAAGCATGATGCTTTGGCTCATGTCTGGAGATAGGGGGTTGCCCCTACATACAATATTGTACCTGTGTGAGCTTGTTCATTCATTCATTCACACATTCATTCATTGGACGGAAATAACAAATTTTATTAAGACAAATCCTCTTTGTGCATAGAATACATTGAAATAGGGAGGGGGAACATTTTTCTTAGGACTTCCGCTTATTCTATATTTACATCATGGGATCCTAAACTACTCTTGAGTTCCTGGATTCACCTTCTTGAATGGAAGTTGGTGGGAGATCTTGATTTGAGTTGTCCCTTCGTCTTCTTGGCAGCCCTATCTCCATGAGTGAAGAGGGATTTGGGCCCCTTTTTATGAAATAACTTTGATGCATGCCATGAATCCTTAGGGTCTCTTGGTACCCTTAGGAGTTTTAGGTTGGCTTGATTTGGGCGAGAAGGTTTTTGGGCCTTTTTCTAGGGGTTGATTGGATGTATGAAAATGCGATGACTTGAGTTACTTTGGGAACTCTTGTCTTGAAGTGAATTCCAATGCATGAGCAATTATGATGTATATACATAATAAAATGGCATGAATTGAATAGCATAACAGCATGAATTGACCAGAATATATAAGGAAAACCAAAGCGGTCGCCCTTTCCTCCTTGGTTTTGAAATTGACGTGCGTGTCCTAAATCCGGCAGAAGTTTGGCTATGCGTGGGGTGCTACATGAGCATGAGGCTGGGGGTTTACTAATGTTTCCTAAAAAAGCTCGGTCCCTGAACCTTCAAACCTCGGTCGTCCACCTCTGAAAGGGTGAACTCTATCTTTGGTTGGTGGTTCGAGTAGGGAACTATCAAGAGACCGTAGGCTAAGAAACTGACACAGCATCTGCCCACAATCAATATATTGTTCCCCCTTCTATCTAAAAGGGTAGTAACCAGGTAATATATGCAATATGCAAATGCAAGTGAACGCACCAAGTGTGTGTGGAATTTTTGAAAATGGAGGAAAGGACCCAACAACACACATCACATCCTGTCCATTCATCACATACATGACAATAAATAAGATATGAAATAAAATGTGAACAAAAGGTCCACCTACAAAAGAAAAATGCAAAGAGTTAGTAACTTTTCGAAAAACTCAATGTAAGGTTAAACGGATGGTTAATGTAAGAACATGAATGCAAGCAATAGATGCAAATGATGACACTTGTTTGAAAATTATTTTGAAAAATAAGACTTGCTTTGGAAACTTGGAAAAAATTTGAAAAGTGGATAAAACTGGACAAAATAATCGGAGATTCTGGGTGAGTGAAGGGTGAAGGGGCATATCAATGGCCTAACCCTCTAAGTGGTCCCCAGCAAAGTCGCCAGCTGTTGCGCCCCGGTTTTTGGGTCCAAGTCCTCTCGACTCAAAAACAAAAGCACAGAACTCTGTCATTAGAATTCACCCTCCTAGAAGAACAAGTACAACTAGGTTTGAATGGAAAATTGATTCGATTAAGGGTTTTTTAGAAAAATAGGAGTCGCCACCTAACTTGATTAAGGTGAGTTAGGTCACCTAAAACTAAGTATTAATCTGAAGATTAAACTTAGAGTTTTTGGAAAAGATTTTGAAAATTCTCTTAAGGGAGGGTTTTTAAGAAAATAGGTTGTTTGGCAACCTTTGGAAAGATTTAAGCCCTTTTGGAAAATAACTCCATTTTGATCTTTCAAAAACGGAAATCTATAGTCCAGAGGTTCGTTACCTGTAGGGAAGATATCTTAAGATTATCGCCCTACCTCGCCCTTGCGGTACCTACATGTCTAATCACCCTTTTATTCACTCACTAGAACAACTGGTTACCATTATCTACTTAATATCCACTTTAGAATTTTGAAAAGGGGGTTCAGTCATCACTTTTTGGATGAATGATGCACGATGCAAGTTTTTGGGAAGAAATTTGAAAACATGGGAGTTTGAAGGGGTTTGAGGTAGAAACTTTGGATTGATAGAAACTTTTGAAAAAGGGACTAAAGTTGAAATGAAAGTTATGACAGCATCATTTTATGTTGCCTACGTATCTCATTTGTCGAGAATCAGGTCATTCGTAGATCGGGCAAGGGCCCAATGGAAAATAGGCGCATTAGGACTTTTGGAATGTTTTGTAGACACATTGAGGTCTTTTGAGAGGTTTGAAGATGCTTTATGGTCTTTGGAAAAAGAGAACTTGAGAGTTTTGGTTTGAAACTGAGTAGTGGAGTGTTTTGAAATGAAACTTTGAACCTCTCGAAAGAGGGTTTTGAAGTGTTTTGATATGTATTATGGAACGACTCAAGAGAGCTTCGAAAATGTTTTGAAGTGTTGTTTTGAAAACCTTGGAGCTATCATTTTAGAATGTTGTAGTAAATTGGTCTTTGAAAAGTTTTTTAAAGTGGTTTTTGAAAACGCTAAGGACTTGGGAATTCTAATGTGGTCAACCTTGGGGGTTGCTCTTGATGTATTACTTTCCTTTAGAATCTCTAACCATAGAAAGGAGTAGGGACACTTTAGGGTTGTGAGCTCTTAAAAATATTTTTAAAGATAGAGTGTAGGAGTACATGGAAAGGTTATGGAGTTAGTTTTTGAAATCCCAAGGGAGTAGGAGGTTTTGAAAAAGTGAGTCATGAGGATAGTTTTAAATAGGAAGACCCTTTAAAAGGGGTCCATGAGTTAGAGCCTTGAGCTATACTAACTTAGGTTGGGTTGACCTAGGATTAAGGTGACCTAGGGTTGACTAACTTGGGTTAGGTTAACTTAGGGATGGATGGCTAGGGTCAAGTCAACCTAGGGTTGAAACACTAGGGTCAAGTTAACCTAGAGTTGGATAACTAGGGTCAAGTTAACCTAGGATTAAAGTGACTTAGGCTTAACTAACTAGGGTTGGGTTAACCTAGGGTTGAAGTGACTTAGGGCTAAACAACTAGGGTCAAGTTAACCTAGGGTTGGAAAAATAGGGCCACATTAACTTAGTGTTGGATTGGAAGATGGTTTGAAAGGAGGTTTCATGCACTTTTGAAGAGAGTTTTAGAAAACAATACATGTTATGTAAAAGACTTTGGTAGACAACCTTTTTGAAAATCATTTCCATAAAAATTTGACTCTAGCCAAGAGTATGGTTTATATAATTGATGTTTGAAGACCATTCCAAAGAAGATTTCCTTATGACCATTATAACCATTATCTTGACAAGAGTATGGATTTTAAGAATCAACACAATGGTGACACCTGTTAGAAAACCACTTTTAACGCAAAAATAGAGAGAATGAACTCTTGAAAACCCTTTTTTAAGAAGGAGATTTTAAAAATCATTTTTAAAGGAAACTATTCTTAGCAAGTTAAGGTTCCTATGGCCTATGAAAGGGATACCTCTCAAGTGAGGGTTCCATGGGGCCATTCCAACCACTAAACTTGAGAGAATAGAAATTGTAGAAATCAAAGAGTTTAAATATCATTCTTAGGCAAGCCTAAAGAGAGAAGGGGACCATTCTAACAATTTAGGGCTCTTATGTCCAATGTCAAGGGAGACCACCCAAGAGAGGGTTCCATAGGGCCATTTCAACCACTAAATTTGAAAGAATGGAAACCTTGGAAATTAGAGAGTTTAAAAGCAACTTTTATGCAATTTGAAATACAATGATGTAAAAGTATGAATTAGGGGGCAGTGGGAGATTTTCTAAGGCATGACTTCTAAGATCTCATCCTAAACTTTAAGGAGCCAAATCTTGGAACCATTTTGAGAGGAGTATTGAACTTCAAAGTGGCATGGAAATAAGAATAATGCAAGCTTTATAGGACATGATTATAAACATAAAAATGAAACCAAGCACACATGACATGATCAAGATAACAAAATATACTGGGGTCATAAATACATACAAGGCTTTAGGCTACACCACATAAACAAGGGGCTCCTAGGCCATACCATCTTAAAGTAGGCTAGTAAAAGATCCCCCTACACGGTGGCTCCCACTAGCTTTCCTGTAGGCATGAACTAACAGCTCTCTTGGCTCAAGCATGCAAGAAAAGAGGATTGAAGATAGGGATTAAAATATAGAATAGCCTAAGTAGGCTACGAGGGAGAAGAGAGGAGTGGGGGAAGACAAAAATATAAAAGAAATACCACCTTTTGCTTTCAATACACTTGCAATCTTCTATGGATGCCTTGACTTGAACTTGGATGGCTTCAAGTAGGCTTGAGGGGCTGGAAGGAGGGGTTTAATGGTGTATAGGGCTATGTAGGTGAAGTGCATGGGCTAGAACGAGGTAGAATCTAGCCTAAGTGTTGGAGGAGTGGAATGTATGTAGAGATTCGAGGTTCTTAAGCAGTTTCAATAGAGCTTCGCACCAATTTTCGATTTTGAAATATGCAAAGGGGGAGGCCTCTATTTATAGGCAACTTGGAACAGGCCTGGCACACGTAGCATAAGCACCAGTACTGTTCTATTGCCAGAACGCCATGTGGCACCCCTTGCACTGGCTAAATCTTGACGATTGATCAAACTTTGGTCGATTTGATTAAAATCTGGGTGCATGTAGCATACGCTCCGTCACCGGGAGGGTTCGTTTAAACTTTGTCTTGATAATTAAATCAACCGGGAAGGTTTCGGGAGAATCGGTTGCACCCACGATGTTCTCCTAGGGTTTCCTGTCAACTTTCATCTTTTCATAAAGTTTGAATGGTGTTCAGAAGTGTGGGATAACGTCTCGGGGAACGTGCTTAAAATGGCATCTTTGCAGAGCGTCTGTGATACGCTCCATAGGGTTTCAAAAGTAACTATTTTCGTGTTGCATGATCAAGACCTTCGGGAAATGATCTCTTCGATCGGACCGTACCGATGGAAAGTACTCTGAAAATACTTTCAAGAATTTCCTAATTTATGCATTTCTCAAGTCGTTTAATAGTGCGTTGAAATCAGGGAACTAAGAGAAAAGTCAATCTAGGCAGAGCGTCTGCGAAACGCTCCAAGGGTTGCTGAACGTTGCAGTTTTTGAGCCATACGATGAAGGGCTTTAAGGAGCGATCTATTTGATTGAGTCATATCAATGGAAAGACCTATGGACGAGCTTTTAGGAATTCCCTGGTTTATGCATTTCTCAAGTTGTTTGATGATGCGTTATAACCAGGGAGTCGGGAGAAACAGGAATTTAGGCAGAGCGTTTGTGAGACGCTCCGAGAAACTTTTATCGAGTCGTGGGTGTTTAGCGTTGTGAGGCCTTCCTTAGGTTAAACAGGGGTGTACAATGAGATCCGCCGTTCAATAACCAAGGACCGGTGTTATTTTGGGAACGCATTTGGGTCGTTAAGGGCAAAATGGTCATTTTAGCTGGTTTTGGCTAAAAATGGTTAGGAATGGATCGAAATGTCATGTTAAGCGTGCCGGGTCATTCAGGGATGTTTTTAGGAGAGTCTTTTATCGTTCGATGGGGTTTATGCAATGTTGGGGTGTTCAGGGGCAAAACGGTCATTTTGACCGGAATTAGTCGAAATAGGACTGGAATTGGGCTGGATGGCGTTTGGAGTACACCTAGCAGTTTAGCAACATTTTGGAAGGGAGGACTTACCGTTTTGAGGGGTTTTGAACTTTCTCACAATGTGTCTGGAGGCCCAAGCGGCAGGTTTGGTCATTTTTCACCGAGTCGAGCTAGCAGGCGCTGGTGTTAACCTAGGTATTGGTTCCCAAGACGGCCCGGTCTCAGAAAACTACTTGTGCGGTGTTGATCCCTAAGACCTCCCGGTCTTAGAGAGCTACCTGTAGGGTGGTGTTGGTTCTTGAGGACGTTTGGGTGGTGTTGGTCTTAGAAAGCTACCTGTGAGGGTGGTGTTGGTCTTTGAGAACACCTGGTCTCGGGGAATTATCGAATGATGGACATTCTACATTCGTGGGCTACTCGAATGACGCTGGTTTTCGAGACTGCCCGATCACGAAAATCTGCCTAGAATGATGTTTATGGCTTCATTTGGGCTTCGTGGGCCCGAGCAGTGACTAGTTGAGTGGATTGGAGTTTAAAAGGCTCGTCTTGAGCTTACATGTGTTGTGATGTTTGAAAACTGAGTCCGGTCGGGCCGGAGATTGCTGAGCGGGCAAAAATGGGGTGCTTACACAAGTCATTGGCATAGCACATATGCTCTACGGTTGCCGTTACATAAATCTTCCATTATAGAAATGCTAAAATTGCCAAAATGACGAAAATGCCTTTTTCTCAGAAAACATTCATTTTCTCAAAAATAGCCCCAACTTCAGTTTTGAGTTTGTATACGTATGCTCTAAGGTTGCCGCTAGCTGGATCTTCCGTATTAGAAATACTTAACTCCTCTGTGGACTAAGTCAGCCTTTTCAAAAGCAGTACAAATCGGCCAAAATTGCACAAAATCGAAAAACTTTCCTTTTCATAATTCCAATTTCATAACATTCAATATTATCATTGTATTTAATTTCATAATCTTTTTACACCCTTTCTATCAAAGTCTAGAAGCTCTGTGGCATCAGCCTCTCCCATTGTAATCATATCGAACTATGCCCAACCTGATTCTCACATCTTTGAGATATGTAGACACTAAGAAAGGGCTGAGTCACATTTCTTCTATCTTGTGGAGAACCAGTCTCATTAAGTCAGAGTTTTGTTCATAAACTCTGAGTCACCCAATCATAAACCGAACTACGTTTTGCATGATCCTTGCATATCTAGGGTAAATAAGCAATCTAGGTTCTCTTCCCAGGCTCGGTCATCCTTCCCCCAACAGGCAGGGAACATCACATTAAGCTGGAGTTCTGTTCACAAACTCCGGGCCATTAAAGTTAGTCCAAACTACGTTTGGCCTGATCCCTACATAATTAGGATACGTAGGCAATCTAGATTTTCTTTGTAGGCTTAGTCAAAACTTATCATAAACATTAGCATATTTTGTTCCTTAATTAGAATAGCATTTTAAAACCTCCTCCAGAGGAGAGGCAGGTCTTTCAAAGCAGGACATATGCCTTTTTCCAAAAACAACAACATTGTATTCATGTTACATCCATAAGCAGCATAGCAGTTATGTTGCCAACATTTGTGCATCCACTACACATGCACATCCACACATTGCTTACATATATAAGCAAAATTGTTATCAACTACACACAATTGACATGATGCATGTACACAAGCACGATAATAATGATAATGATGATGATAATGATGATGATGATGGTGATAAATTTGATAGACACTGGAAAAGAGATATCTAGCATAGTTATTAGAATCGAACTAAACCGACTAGTTCAATCGGTTAAACCAAAAATTGGACCTTCAACCAATACGATTTAATTAATTTACCAAAAATGCAGTTGAACTGGGTTAAATCGGCCGATATTTTAAAAAATTAGTGAACCAGTTAATATATAGTGAACTAGACAATTTTTCAAAAAAAGTTAAAATGACACAAATTAATCATGATTTATGATCATTGGGGGTCGTCCCCTTAGTGATTCGTGTCATCTTCATTATGTTGAGGGGCTGGCAGTGGCGCAGGCGCCCTCGAGGGCTATAAGGGAATTCGTTGTATGAGTTCTTGGTTTTGTTGTACCAATTGTTGCAACATTGTTGCCAGAGTGGCAACCTTCTGTTCCAAAGTTATGATTTTGTTAGCATCTTGGCCCTCTACTTGGCTGACAATGGCTCCCTGATTTACGTTTTGATTCATGAATTTGGTACAGACCATGAAAACAAGAGCTTATCGTTCCCACAGATGAAGCCAATTGATGATGTAGTAAACTTGTAGGTCCTTAACAAGGTCGATGCACAAAACCTGCAAGGATTAAGAAGCACAATGATAGTATTGAGCCCCGGTGGGGTGCCAGCCCAATATTCTCTTATGCTTAAGTTAGCATGATTGGAGATTGGAATATGTGGGAGTGTGAAGTGAATAGAGGATGGTGAATAAATCTCATAATTTTTCAAGGGGTTGCTATTTATAGCTGGCGCCACATGAGCTGTACTTTGAAAGCACCTTACAGTGCACCCCTATTATAGGCTTATTCAGTGATTTTGGCATGATTGCTTGCCTCTAATCTTGGTAGGTGATTCAATTTGATTTTGATTCCTTGAATCTCGATGGACCATTTATTGATAAGGAACCAATGAGAGTATCTTGGCTGGGATCTTGGACCCCCAGCTGGCAACAGGCTCCTAATGTTGGGTTTGGTTAGGTTGAGCATCAGCCCAAGATTGGTGTGCTCCCCCTGGCTTGGTTCTGCTGGCCTGATTCGAGCATGCTCGAAGATGGTGCTCTAGTCTGGAGGGTCAAATGTACTCATCAATCAATGAGTTCTCCAATCTTGTAAATTTTTTAAAGTTACGATTGTTAATGAGCTTAACCCATGGTGATCATAACATGCCACACTAGCTATCTCTGACTGATCGGAGGCTACTACTTCAGATCAGTTCAACTTAAAAAAAAAAAAAAATCAATGCCGATGTTGTTGTGTCGAACGATAGGTCCAGAAAGTACAAGAATATCAGTGTCGCCCTAAAGACGATCCCTGATAAAAGCAAGTAAAGGTTCATGATCTACATGAAGAAGGGGGTTTATAATGAGAATCTAAGGGTTGAGAAGTCAAAGTGGAACGTCATGATGATTGGTGATAGAATGGATACAACTATTGCATCTAGCAGCCTTAACTTCATCGACGGAACTCCGACATTTCAGACTGCAACATATGGTAAATTTTTAACTTTTTTTTTTTTTACATGCAAAAAAATTACAACTCCATGCATGAAATGTTGCTTAAAATTCATGTGAAAGGCTAACTAATTTGTTGGTTTTTTCTTTGAGATGCATGCAGCCGTGTTTGGCATAGGCTTTTTATTGCACGAGAGATAGGATTTCGCAGCACAGCGGGTTCAATCAAGGATCAAGTTGTTGCCCTGATGATGTTAACTTCTGACCAGTCAATATTCTACCAATGTCACCCGCGTTGATGCTTTGTAAGTCACTCTCTATGCACATTACAATAGCCAGTTCCACTGTGAATGCGATATCTACGGGACTCTCGATTTCATCTTCAGAAACTCAGCTGTTGTCATCCAAAACTACAACATACTGCATATTAGAATGGTAGAGAAAATAGAGAAGGATAAAATGAGAGAAAGAATTGTAGTGTATATTCTTTGTACATGAATTGATGAAATACAATGAAGAAGTGATGCCTATATATAAAAGAAGAAATCACCTAACACTTGACTATGAACTAGACAAGCCTAACTTATGCCTAATAACATTTGACATTTATGTTCATAACAGCCCCCCGCAAACTCAAGGTGGTAATGTGGAGACCAAATTGAGTTTGATAACCAGATCATGAAACCGTCTTCAAGGATGAGATTTAGTGAAGATGTCAGCAGTTTGATCAGCAGAAGTCACAGAAAGAAGATGAACGATACCACACAAGACATGCTGGCGAATGAAATGACAATTAATCTCAATGTGCTTAGTATGATCATAAAACACATCATTATGAGCTATTATAATCGCACTGCAATTGTCACAATGGAGAACAGTAGTACCAGAATGAGAGACACCCATGTCTTGAAGCAACCACCAAAGCCAGAGAAGTTTTTGAGTAATATTAGCTAATGCATGGTATTCAACCTCAGTGCTCGAACGAGCAGTAAGGGTCTGTTTATTACTACGCCAAGAAATAATAAACTCTCCAAGAAAGAAGCAAAAGCCGGTGGTAGATCGTTGATCAGTAGGATTATCAGTCCAATCAGCATCAGAATAAGCATGAAGTTGTAGAGAAGAGTGTCAAGAATAATGTAGTCCATGAAAAAGAGTACCCTTAACATAGCGAAAAATATGGAGAACTACAGTATAGTGAGTTAAACGTGGTAAAGCCAGAAACTGACTGACTAGATGAACAGCATGGGTAATCTCAGGACGAGTAACAGTGAGGTAGACAAGACTGCCAACAAGCTACCGATAGAGTGTAGCATTAGATAAAAGCTCACCATTCAGAGGAGTGAGACTCACATTAGCTTCTAAAGGTGTGGAAGCAGTCTTGCTATCAGTAAGACCAGCACGAGTAAGAAGATCTGAGGCATACTTGACTTGAGAGAGAGAGAATACCCAGTAGAAACAGAAGATATCTCAAGATCAAGGAAGTAACTGAGAGGACCAAGATCTTTCATCTCAAATTGTCTACTAAGAAAATTCTTGAGCTCAGAAATACCATCCACATCATCTCTAGTTAGAACCATATCATCCACATAGAGAAGTAGGAGAACGGTGCCATGTGGAGTTTTACAAATAAAGATAGCATAATCATAATCACTAGAAGAGAAGCCAAGTTCGCTGATAGTAGAACTGAATTTGGCATACCAGGCACGAAGAGCTTGTTTAAGTCCATATAAAGCACGACAAAGTTTACAGACTTGATGTGGAGAGTAAGAAGAACCAAGAGAAGGCTACATATAGACTTCCTCAGAGAGATCGCCATTGAGAAAGGCATTTTGACATCCATCTGATACAAAGGCCACTGCCGAATAGCAGCAACAGCAATGAGACTCCGAACAGAAGTGAGACGAGTAACAGGAGCAAAGGTCTCCTTATAGTCAACGCCATATTCTTGAGTGAAACCTTTGGTAACTAAATGAGTTTTGATCTTATAGACCCATCTACATCTAATCATAGATTTACCAGAAGGAAGATCAACCAAGTCCCAAGTGTGAGTCTTGGTAAGAGCCTGTAATTCATCATCCATAACTTGTTGCCAAATAGGGTTAGAACTGGTCTCGCGATAGGAGCAAGACTCGTGATAAGTAAGAATAGTAGAGAAACAATGATAATCACAAAGGTGAGTAGGAGTCTCCCTTACCCGAGTAGAACGCCTGACAGTGGACTCAGTAAATGAAGATTGATAAGACAAGGAAGAGCTAGCAGGAGGAGCAGGATTAGCAGACGGGGACTCCTCGGGATAGACTGTAATAGGCGGCACAATAGATATGACATTTGTATCCTTAATGAAGAACTCAATAGAAGGATCATTGAAGTAAGGATTGGAAGAAGAGGATAAATGAAAAGATGATAAGGAGGAAAATGTCTTATGTTCCTAAAAGACAGCATGATGAGAGATATGAAGACGTTTAGACAAGGGATCCCGTTGTTGGGATCCCGTAGCCTTGTGCTCAATCCCGTAGACTAAAAAGCAGCAGAAATGAGCGTGAGGCTCCAACTTAGTACGCTCATGAGGTTGAAGTAAGACAAAACAGGCACATCCAAAAACACGAAGAGAGTGATAATCAGGAGTAGTACCATACAAACACTCATAGGGAGTGAAGTTACCTAGAGGAGCTGAAGGAACACGATTAATAATGTAAGCAACAGTAAGAGCAGCTTCACCCCAAAACTGTTCAAAACAAGAGGCAAAGATAAGAAGAGCACGGATTGTATCAAGGAGATGACGATGTTTTCGTTCAGCACGACCATTTTGTTGTGACGTACCAGGACAAGAATAATGAGCAATGGTCCCATACTCATGGAGAAAGGCAAAAAAAGAGGTGTCACAATATTCTTGAGCATTATCAGACCGAAAGATCTTGATGTCACGAGAAAATTGTGTTTTGATCATTCGAGCAAAATCATAATAAGTTTACTCAAATTGAGATCGATTTTGAAATAGATAAATCCAAGTATATCTAGAAAAATATCAATAAATGTAACAAAATACTTGGATCCTCCCATAGTAGAAGTGGGGGAAGGACCCCAAACATCAGAGTGGACTAAATCAAAAGGAGCTAAGGAAAGAGAAGTACTGTTGTTAAAAGATAAAGCCAGTTGTTTAGTAAGTTGATAAGATTGACAATCAAGGTGTTTATTAGGGACAAAACCTAAAACTCCTTGAGACAAAAGAAGACGTAAACGACCTATAGAAACATGACCTAAACGGGAATGCCAGATATCAAGAGAGGAGTTGAGAGCAGATAAAGCAATAGTAGAGGTGACAACAACAGTCTGAGTGGGCAAATGAAGGTGAAGGAGCTGAAATAGTAGACCGTATTTACAGCCTATCCTAAGAGTCTGTCCCGTCTTTGGATCCTGCACAACACAACCAGTAGAGGAGAAAAGGACAGTGAGACCAAGATCACATAATTGGCCGACAGAGATAAAATTCAATGTGAGTTTAGGGATATAATAAGTCTGAGGAAGTGCAAGATTGGAAGTGGAGACATGACCAATGTGATCAATAGTTATAGGTAAGCCCTCTGCAGTATAAATGATAGGAAGAGCAGATATAGAGGATTTGAAAGAAAAAATAGACAAGTCAGAAGTCATATGATTGTTACACCCAGAATTAAAGAACCACGAAGAAATACCTGAAGTGGCAGACAGAGCAGTAGAGGGTGGATTACTAGAGGTAGTCATGAACTGCTGAAAGAGTGCAGAAAGATCACTAAGACTGACCATCAAGGAGGAAGAGGGAACATCAGAATCCGTAGTAGTAGCAACTGCAGACTTAGGACGAAAGTCTCTACAATGATGATTTTTAGGACAGTCACTACGATAGTGACCAGGGCCACGCCGATAATAGTGTTGGCAGATTCAAACAGGACAAGTAAGTAAATGATGATTAGTAGCATGACAAAATGTACATTCATCGTTTCAAGAAGGCAGAGTGAAAGATGTCCCAATAGATTAAGGAGAGGAGTTGCGGGAACCACCTGAAGCGAACGAACCTTGAGAATTATTGGAAAAACCTCTAAATCGAGAATTAAAGGTGGCAGGTGATGATCAAAAGAGACCAAGACGAGTCTCTTTGGATAGAAGCTCAGAAATAGCGTGTTCCAAGGAAGGAAGAGGAGATCGATGCAGAAGAGAGGTACGAACAGGCTCAAAGACATCAATGAAAGCCATAAGAAACATAATAAAGCACTGTTGATCTCAGTAGAGAGCAAAATAAGCAGCGTCATCAAGACAGATCCAAGTGAGCTCAGACGGAGTCAATTAGTCCCAGAGAGTATACATTTGTGATAGGAATGCATTGATAGACTAACCAAATTCCTGTTTGAGACAATGCATATAAGTTAAGAGTTGGTACGGATCAGCAAAATCAGTAGCAGTATAGCGTTGGGCGAGAAAAGCCCAGATAGAATAAGCAGTATCAAAGCGTCCGAACTGGAGGCATATGGAAGGAATGGACGTATTTTGAAACCAAGTGATAGTCTGATGATTCTTACTGTCCCATTCCTCAAGACGTTCAGTATAAGCTGTAGAGGGTTCAGTGTCACTTTTGACAGGGGCTTCAATATTGCTAGTGATGTAACGCCATAGTTTTCTTCCTTTGAGAAAAATAGACATAACTTGAGACTTGGAAATATAGTTAGGACCTTCTAGAGTAATAACAATAGATTGGGACACCTCAGAATGCTCCATAGTGTAAGGACGTTGGATAACATAATTAAAAGGAAGAGGTGTGGGTTCAAAGGTTTCCAAGACAGAAGAAACAGTAATAACCGAGAGCAGAATCAAACCAAACTGGGTGCAGAATCGGACTTAAAGGGCCAAAAATAGGTGGGAACCGTTCTGAACCGGTCTAAATAGAGCTAAACAGGGCTTGAATTGGTCAAAGGAAGAAATATCCGGGCTGAAATGGTTCAGGTAGACCGGAGTCAAAAGGCGAACCGCACAGCCGGGCGACTAGGGCTGGCATCAGTGCGTGTGCATGAAAGCACGTGCACGCGTGAAACAGTGACGGTGGCGCGTGGAATATGGGGCTGCGCGTGAGATGACGCGCCTAACTTTAGGCGGTGCATGAGGGCGCGTGCAGAGGTTTCTGGAGATGGTTTTATATGATTGGACTCCGTTCGTTGAGATGAACGTAATGATGTCAGCAAATTTGGTATTAAGGCAATATGGAGTTCGACAAAAACATAGAATATACCAGAAAAACTGGATTTTGAAGCAGAAAACAGACAATGTAGGCCGGCTGAAATAGGAACAGAGAGAGAGAAAGGTCACCATATCTTATAGCTCTGATACCATGTTAGAATGGTAGAGAAAATAGAGAAAGAGAAAATGAGAGAAAGAATTGTAGTGTATATTCTTTATACATGAATTGATAAAATACAATGAAGAAGTGATACCTATATATAAGAGAAGAAATCACCTAACACTTGACTATGAACTAGACAAGCCTAACTTATGCCTAATAACATTTGACATTTATGTTCTTAACACTACCCATACCTGGCCAACAGAGCACCATCACAGCTCAAGGGAAGATTGACCCAAATCAGAACATCGAAATTTCCATACAGAATTACACCATCTCGCCGTCCATTGGCAACCTGAGTTCCGTCCAGACCTTCCTTGGCCGGCTTTGGAAGAATTATTCCACGACCGTATACATGCATTCAGTGACGAGGACATGCAGTACGGCACCATCAGATACCATATTTTATGCTGGTTCCAGAATTTTGGGTCTGGTTCGTCCCCCAAAAATAGGGTTCATCAGTGGAAGGGGTTGAGAAACATTAGCAATAAACAAGCTACTAAGTTCACAGTTAAGTAATTTATCGACGGGGACAAATGGTTACCAGCTACAGGTGTTAGCTACAAGCCAGGCCTGTGAGGGAGGGAGGGAGGGCAATATGCCTTTGGAATCTTCCGAATTGTTTGATTTCTTGTGATTTACTCTCTCTCTCTCTCTCTCTCTCTCTCTCTCTCTCTCTCTCTCCTTCTTTAATAACCAAGTTGTGTAAGCTCGGTCCCCGTTCTACCATTTTGGGCCAGATGTAATTGAAATTTATCAGCTTTGTATGCAAGGATAAAAATATTGGAGATTATTTATGAGACGGAACCACCTTCGACCGTGAGGCCACTTTCATGAAATTCCACTTTAAGCCCTTTTAAAATTTTAAAAATTTTCTTTAAACTTTTCAAAATTAAAAAAAATTTACCTTAAGCCCAAAAAATTCATAAAAGCTTACTTTTGACCTTCCAAAATTCAAAAAAAATTCCAACGGAAGTAAAATATATCTTACCTTGAACTTTCAAAAATTAAGAATTTTTATCTTAGCCCCTTAATAAAATTCAAAAATTTCTAGTTCTGTTGTTGGATGTGGTGGATGGACATGAGGCTTAAATTTCACTAATATACTGTAGATTTTAGGTATCTATGACAAAACATTGGTACTTCAGCCCCTCCTAAAATTCAACAAATATTCTCTTGCCCCTTCAAAGTTTAGAAAAAAATTCTAGGTCCTACATATTTCTAAGTACATGTGATAAAAAAAAAATAGTACATTAACCTTATTAAAATACAATTAATTTTACCTTGTATCCTTCTAAAAAATTTTCAGATTTTTTTTTTAATTCATTTCAACATTTGTTCCTCATTGAAAAACTTAAATTTGAATTGTCCGCGCCACCAAAAATAAATTTTTATGTTGGTCCCGTTTTTGTAAAAATTTTGGGTCCGCCACTAGTTCCTAGAGATGAATTTGTATAAATATCATCATCTCTAATACTTGAAAAAGTAGTAGCATTAAAAACAGCAGCAATAACAAAATATTACCAATAACAACAATGATAATAACAAAACTAAAAAATAATTTCGAAAGCGGCTAAAACGTTGAGATGGCAAAGAAAGTTTACACCTATGCTGATATTATATGTACTCCAAAATATCATTTCTGCTTTGATTGCTATTAAAAATATTGCCTCTACGTGTATATTTATATTTATTTTAATCAAATAAATAAATATTGGTGCAAAATCTTTAAAATGAGAAAAATAAGAACAATGAAGTGCTTTCAAGGTGGGTTACAATGTCTTTTTCTTAAGACAAATTTTGTTAAGATGGTGTACAATAGGTTACAACAAATTTGTCTGCAGAATGAATGAAACTTAGATCCAATCGGATACGTATTTGATTGAACCGTCATTTTAGTCAGAAAATGTGCTATTTATAGAAGAATAAAGAAACTGGCCCAAATGGGTGTGCTGGTCATTAAAGATCATGACAATCCATTTGAAATATCGTCATTTTAAACTATTATATTCAAATGTCACCGAGTTTGCTCCAATCATCTTTACTTAGTTAGAGACATTGTTCGTTTGCTAGATGCAACATTTATTCAAGCACTAAGCGATACTCTCTCAATGTCATAGTTTCGTTTGTAGACAACTTTGTTCGATCCAAATCAATTTTGCTCGAGTCATTTAACATTGGCTCGAGCAATTAAAAGTTTGCTTGATACTCTTCGAATCTCAAAGTTTTGTTTGTGGACAATTTCACTCGATCAAAATCAAGTTCACTCAAGAGTGAACTCTTCTACAATTTTCATTTTATACCAAATCCAATTTCTCGAAATCTATGAACACACATATATAAAACATAATTTTAAAATTTATTTATATATATCATTTTATATAAAAATTGTATTTGTACAATAACACTAATATATCTATATACATATATATTGTGTGCATGTATGTAATTGTCATTGACTCTCGTGAATGTATGACCATTGGACTCTAAACAGAGTCTTATTCCTCTTAGCATAGTTAGCAAAGCTGAACTGATGATTGAATCGGTCAAGGACCGATTCAACCAGTTGTACAATAAATAAATAATAAACAAATATTTAAATAAAAATAATTATTAATAGGTTAAATGATACTCGTTTTAATACAATAACTCGAAACAAGTATAAAAAAATAAATACTTATAAGAAAAAGTATAAATATAAATAATTATAAAAACATATTCAAGAGGACTTCATTTTCTCTCCAATTTAATATTTTTTAATCTAATGCTCACTGGTATTCCTAGTATTCTTCTTTTTTTGTTAAATGGTGTAAAACTTGACAATAATTTGCATTATTAAGAAAATAATGTGCATTATTGGTCTAGTCTTTTTTTTTCTTTTTTCTTCCTATACCCTCCTCTTTCTTCTTTTTTCTTTTTCCTATTTTTGGGTCTACTTTATTGTTTCTATATTTCAATATTTTTTTATAATACATATGTTAATATATCTAATTATAATTTGAAAAGCATATAAAAAATAAATTTAAAATGATAAAACATCGCAAGATAAGAAAGAGAGAAATATGCATTATTTTTCTCGTTCTATTTTTATCAAAAGGCCACAAAAAATATATTTAAAAAAAAAGGTTTTAAATAATGAGCAATTTGTGCCATTCTAACTTTTTTTTTAAAAAAAAAAAATATCCAGTTCACTATATACCGACCGGTTCATCAGTTCGATAAATTAGTTGAACTGCACCAATTCAAAGTTTGGTTCCCGTTCCCGCTTCAACCAATAGAATCGGCTAATTCGGTCTGATTCTAAAAACTATGCCCCTTAGTTATATTATTATTCGCTCCTACATGGCATACCTCAAGTCTCTCCACCAGAGATGTTCCTCCTTTCCCTCTCCTTCTCTCCACATCTCTTTCATAAAATAAATAACAGCAATATAAAATTAAAATATTAAATGATCAAAAACCTAGATGTCTTTCTCTCTCTCTATACCATCTATTAGCATAATATATTTTCTGCAAGTAAGGATGGAAATAGGGCAGGTTCAGGTTAGGAGAACCCTTACCCCACCCCAATCCCATTACAGATAGCACACCCTCGAACCCAAACCCGAACCTGACCGCAATTGGCATTCACCCTACCCCGCCTTGTCCTTAACCCCGATCCCAATAGTTTAGAACCCCAACCCTATCGCGACGCCACTTGGGCCCCGCTTGCAGCTTAACACCATCAAAGCCCAACACAAGTAAAATGAAACTTCCGTGTCAATAACCTATCCTATAGGCCAACAATATCACACAAAATTTATTGGGCAACTTTCAGGATAAATTTACAAAAACAAAATATCAAAAGCTTGTAATAAAAAATAAAAAATTTCTAAATTTAATTGAAATTGTCACAAGAGAGCAAATTTAACTCAAAAAATGTCGAAACTTCAAATGTATTTCCAGATTACCACTATTTCCCGGACTAATTGCAGGACATACAAACAGAGAGTAAGTCCACTGTCCACGTAACATAAAAACAAAAACATAAGAAAAACTTCAAAACCCAGCAACTCCAAACTCTGCGTCTACCCAAAGGAGCCAAAAAAGAGAACCAGATTGATTCCATTTGTGATATTGTGTGAACATGGTGGCTTGAACGTTTAAGTTGTCTTCAAGTTGTGTAATAGGGCTTCTACATTAGAGTCATCAGATGGGTCTTCAATGAACCTGCAATTAATTGTCTTTCATGGATGAGTCTTCAGAAATACAAATATAAGAATTGAAGACTCAAATCTGTATTCAAGTCTTCAATTGAGAAGAATAATGAAAAGCAAATAAAAAATGGTCAATAGCAAAAAAAAATGTACCATATTTTCACAACATCAATAGCTAGAAAAATTTTCATCTATTCACTTTTCTCAAGAATAATGTGTGAATGTTGATTTTGCCTACAGCTACAAGAGTGAAATATCAACCAAGGCTTACTCCTCTATTAAGAACTCAAGAGCAGCCAGTTCCATATCCACATTTTACCTAAAATTACAACATCACATAAGCCAATTTGAAATGAATTAAGTTATTAAATACACAGAAGCCATGATGAAATGAATTAAGTTATTAAATACACAAAAGCCATGATGAAATGAATTAAGTTATTAAATACACAAAAGCCATGATGAAATGAATAATACTGAAACGAACAAATTAACTTATACAAAAATGAAAGATATAGACTCAACAATAAAGAGAGGTTCAGATCTACAAAACCCAAAAACATATTGCTCTTCAATATCAAAACAATCCCAAGAATACTTTAAACTCTCTAATTTTCCACAAACAAGATATAGAACATTGCATGTCCATTTTAAGATCTATAGCAAAAGCAACTCACTAAACTAAAGAACTTAAAAATCAGAATTTATTACTTCAACTTGGTCCTTTAACTTCACCATAAAACATACAACATTACATTACAATTTTCATTTACATTTTTGCAAAGACACTTATAGAAGCAATTGCTCTATGAATGCCATAGAATGCATGCACCCTTTTACTAGAATAGGATTAACAAAACCAACTGTAGCAATTGCTTTTATCAAATTCTCAGCCACAGCTGAAATTCTAGTCAAACATCTATGTCCTAAGTCAATATTTTAAAAACTGAGGATGCTTACTTATCAAGAGCTATAACTCACATGATGACACAAAAACAGTATCATAAAAATGAGCTATCTGGACTAATATAAAAATAATAATAAAAAAATTGCAAACATCAAGGCCTCCAATAATATCATAAATTCTCAAGTATGAATGAACTAATAAATTTTTTTCAACCATCACCAATAACATTACCTTTTCAAAACAATATCTAGTACACCTTCAAATGCTGATCTGAATCATCTTCATCATAAAACTTAGGGGGATAAGGTGAATCTAGAGTCGAGCTAGTACCTATGAACAAACAATAAAAAATTTCAATAAATAAGTGACATAATTAATCAATGAAATAATTCAAACTTATGTTTATGTACCATTCATCTCACTCCAAAGTGGTAGAATGAAGTCTACTACTATGTGGAGTAATTAACCTATCACTCATACTAAAACTAGACTTCGATGCAACCATTCACACAAGAATAGCTAAGATATCCCGACCAATCTTTTGTAAAGTATGAAACTTAACTCTATTTACCTTCGACCAACTCAACACATCGAAGTTTAGGGTTCTAGGCACCACGTGCTTCTCCAAATAAAAGTCCAATTCTGATTTGGCATGCACATCACTAATCTTCATATTGAGATACAAGTCAAAATCAGTGATTTGACATGTGTTGTGTGTTTTGTAGAGATAAAATTGAAGACCACAACCATCTCTTCTTCTAATATTCGATTACCAACAGATTGTGGATTCAGCTGCTTGCAAAATGTAAGGCCCAATGCTTGAGTAATAAGTGGCATGGGATTGTATCTTGGGCTTGTACCTTGAGGGAAAAGTCTTTGAAGAATATTCTATGCAAGTTAATGTTATCCATCACTATTTATTTCCTTTGGAGAGAAAGAAATCATAGATTAATAACTAACAAGTGTAGGGACATGAAGGCAGTGTTCAATGATATTGTCTTTCAAGTTCGTAACAGGAAGACTAGTTTGAGAGATTTTCAATGAACGGCCCTAAATAGGGATCTCCAGAAAATATGGCAAATTCCCAATGGTTTCTTCAAGAACTAAGGGCAGTTGTTTTTGTTATTAATGTTCAGTTCTTTAGAGTTGTAAAACTAAGTTAGCTTGTGTTGTGTATTTTACTTAGCTAGTGCTAGCTTTGTTCCATTTATTGTTAGGATGTTTTTCTTCTTTTCTTGATGATCCTCATCCTTTGCCTGTGGTATGCCCCTTGTATTTGTACTTGATTTATTGATCTTTGTTTTCTATACATTCTTTCTTACTTAGCAAAAAAAATACAAAACAAAACAAAATCAGCGAGAGGATCATGCACATCAAAAGTAGTTACCCCTCCAAGGAAAATGATGCTCCCACAACACTGTTCTCATTCATCCTCAACCCAGATTGGTACTCATGAAGTAAATCATAACAACTTTCTCAAATTTTTTCAATCTTAGTTGAAGCTTCACCTCTGTAGATAGTTTCAAAGTAATATTCCATAAGTCTCATTTTAAACCTTAGATCCAAGACACATGCTATTCCCATGATTACATGGCATGCACTCTAATACTTCTCATACTTCTCCATCATTTTTTATGCCATCATGCCAATGACTTCAATTGGACTTATAAGCCACTGAAATAATGCTACCTTAATCTCACAAATTTTTAAGAAAAAACAATTTGCAACGGGGTAAGTAGTCCCAGAGAACAACTCTTTAACGTCACTAAATAATTTCAATCTCCCACAAATTTCTTTTGCCAAATACCAATCCTCCTCAGTTGGTAAACTAGTGTAGTGCCTCTGACGTTGCTCACTTGTGGGAATACATCTTTGTACATCATAGCCATTTGAAGCATGACGTAAGTCAAATTCCACTTAGTTTTTACATCAAGTTCCAAATATTTAGTGCATGGAATACATAATTGACGCTTTCTCGAACCTCTCAATTCTACCATGTATTGCAGTCTAATAATGCACACTATCTCATATTCTTTCAATCCCACTTCCAATCACCTGTAAGCCTTCTTTCACAATTATGTTCAAGATGTGCACACAACATCGCATGGGAAAGAATTTTCCCTCCAATAAAAACGAGCTTCTGAAAAGTTTTTCTGAAATAGTGTTTATCATCACATCATTAGTCGTAGCATTATCCGAAATAATTGTGGATAGCTTCCTGTCGATTCCAATCTAATATGGCATCAATAAGTATATTGGAAATGATTTCTCTATTATGGGGAATAAGAACGTAGGCAAACCTATAATCAATAAAAAATAAAAAATAAACATAATTTAAAACAATTATTCTTCATTAATAGTAAACATGTTATCACACTACAACAAAATAATAATAATATTTAAACACACCTCAAAATTCGACACTGCAACATTCATGTTCCATCAATAAAATGTGTCGTAATCGTCATAAAGCCCCTCTTGGTTGGTTTGGTAGTCCACATGTCCGTGGTGATGGCAACTCTAGTACCAATATCTTATCCTTGAATATCTTATCCTTCTTCACGTCATAAATTTTCACTATGTCATTTTTTATGGTGTTTCTTGAAACCATCGTGAACGTGGGTTAGAGGTCATTGACCAATTTCCTAAACCCAAAATGATCAACCATCCGAAGAGGATATTCATGTAAAAAAATCATGGATACAAGATCATTTCGAGAGGTTTCTTGACTAAACACATTTGTATGGCATTCTATCTTTCCATCACTTATTCCTTCATTTGGTCTTAACATTGATTGGCTAACCTCCTTCTTATGCCTAGCCAAATGTTCGTGCAAATGTTTCGTCCTATTTCTACTATTTGCTTTGAGCTTGTAACCACAAATACTACAAATAACCCAATCCAAACCATCTATTTTGACCTTTTTAAAATCATTCCAAACAACAGATTTGGACCTTATTTTCCTAGAAGGTGAAATATGGCTAGGATTTGACTAGGCACTAGAAATAAAGTGTGCTTAGAGTTGTAGTAGTTTGAGCAACATTTTCAAAAAAATACACTTTGGTTTTCTCCTTGTTCTGAATCAAACATTCTAAACCTATTACAAATATATATTAAAAAATGAGTTTATTATTTAATTATAAACTTTTCTTCCATATATCCATCAAAGTACAGCATAAGGGGGAAAAAGAACACCAATATAAACAAGACACCTAATCACCTTAAACTTTAGGATATAAGTTAGGCATAAAACAAAAAATGTGGAAGCGAAAATATGCACAAAAAACAAATAAAAAGATTTGCCAGCAGGCTAGTAGGTGTTGACCTAAGAGTTGATCTCCATAATTGATTTTGATAATAACATAATCATTTCATTGTGATCTAATGGTTTAAATTGAGAGTGTAGCTTATTTATAACAATAATAGATATATTCTATCTCGAAGAGATTCAAGGTCTCAATAAGATCTCAATTTGATGAAACAGAAAGCAGTGTTAACAATCTGTCATATGGTTGACACCCTGAAGCTTTCATGAGATGAAATCTAAAGAATATTGTCAACACCATATATGATTGCTGACACCTAACTGAAGACTTACAGAAGATGTGTGGAAAACATTGTAATCACTCCATCCACATGGACAACACTTGGTTGTTGAAGACCCTCGATTCTCATGTTCAAATAGTCCCCAGGTAATAAACAACACTATATCAAATTGGTTGACAATCCACTATTGCAAGTCCCCAAGCCATAATGAAAGATCTGCCAGACCTTTCATAGTCAACACCTTTCACAATGGCTGACACCTTGGTAAAGGTTAAAGTCTAAGAAAATATGTATCAGAATGATTGACACCATACGAGCTTACTGGCACTTCGAAAGTTGCTGAATGAAAGTTAACAAGATTATGAACAAGTGCCGACACTATTAGAGATGGCCAACAATCTAGAGTTTGTGAACTACCAAAGAAAAAAGTCTCCAAAGATGGTCGACACCTCTCAAGCTTGTTGACACCATCGAAAACTGATTTACAAGAAGATCCAAATATGATCGACAACATGGAAGATTGTTGACACTTTCGGTAAGCAGACAGAAAAGCAACGAACAAAGATGGTCAACACCAGAAAGATGATTGCTTACAATCTTAGCTCCAACAGTCAAATTTTTAAACGTTCTGACTTGGCTGCTCAGGCATTTAATGCACCCCCAATAGCTGAATCTTGTGAAGGAGTATATGTAGATGAGTTAAGAGCACAACATTCCTCACTGCTCTGTTTTTGCTACTGTCCAAAAGGAGGATCTTGAGCTATAACCTTCATTTACTCACTTTTAAGAGTAACATTCTTGTAATCCTTCCTCATTTACATTTGTTAAAGGTTGAAAATAACTTTGTAGAGATAGTGTAGCTTTGTTATACACTTGTGAGATTGGGAAAGCTAGATTTGAACTTCTCAGCTGGAGAGGGTTTAGATTCAAACTCTTGGCTTTAAAAGTGAGCTGGGCACTTGGATAAACTAGCAGCTGTGCAAGAGGACTTTGCATAGTAGAATACCTTCGAGAGGTTCGAGAAAGAGAGGATGAAGGCAAAGGTTGGGCCGAACCTTTGTAAAAATTCTGGTGTCTTTATCTCTTGCTGTGTATGATTATCATTGTTGGCAATCTACATATTTAACCTTGAGCATTGCATTACATTCTTATTTGATTGATATTTGTGATTGTGGGCCATCTAAATTGTTCACATTTCTGATTGATTAAATCTGATCATCCATATCATTGTTTGTCAAAAATCTAATCACATCAAGTGTTCATTTCACAGTTCCACTAATTTATGATTATTAACTGGTATTATTGCTTGTAATTAATTTTTAAAACTCAATTCACCCCCCCCCCCCTTCTCCTGGGTTGATATTTGTGCTAACAGTGGGCACTCTTATAATTGCATGTGCAGTGCACAAGTGCATCAAAAGTTACAGACGTTTCAACCATCTTTACAAAAATAATTATGAAAAAAAATTCCTATCCACATGACTAAAAAATCAACATAGGTAGGTGCAAAACATAAAAAATAAATAAATAAATAATATTTTTCACAGAACAAGTGTTAGTTGCAAGTTGAAATTGTTGTATAGGGGAAGAAATATAAATTGCATATAAGATTATAGTAAAGAAAAAGGAAAAAAACAAAAAACTCAAATGAAAGCACTAGTTCTACAGCAACTCAATCACTAGATGCTATTTTGGAACTACAAAATCCATATTTTACCAACTCCAGTCCACAAAATTATCATTACCAAGCTTCAAAAATACATCACAATACTAACAAACACACCAAGACTCCTCCCTGAGCAAAAAATAGAGTTCAAACCAATACAAAAGTCACATGGAAAAAAAAAAGCCAATTAATTGACTTGATCAAAATTAAAGACAACCCCATTACAATCCAAACAAAAGTAGATTAAACCCAAAAGAAAGCTTACCATCAAAATAACCAAGAAGTTTAAGATATTGAGACCATTATCGAGATGGTTAGTTTGAAATTTTACACATGTTGTTTGAACCTTGAGAAGCTGGAAATTGAATCAAAATTTGTTGGCGGCTGAGGAATTGAACGCAAGACAAGAGCGAGTAAGAAGTCGAATCTGATTATAGATGTCAACATCGAGATGAGAGAAAGGATGCAGACAATTTAGTTCTTGCTTATATCTGTTTCAACAATCTTGTAACAGTTTTGATCTTTCCAGTAATGGCGACGGCCAATATAACTGAAGGAGGAAGAAGAGGTGGAGAGGGGATTGGGGAGTGTTTCACCGCCGCATAGGTTGGAGAGTGAGAGACAATCTGGGTAACTAAATGAGAACCCTTAAAAAGATTACAATCTAGGCTAATTTGGAAAAACGGTATTTTATTTAAAGATATCTTAGTAATTTCAACTCTAACTTGATCGAGTTTGCTAATCTTTTTCTGAACCCGATTACAGCTTTCCTAACCCGACCAGGGCCCCAAATGAAACAAGCTTTTTTTCCATCCTTATCCACAAGTAGAGCATTTCATTTAATACAGCCTGCACCATCGTAGCGAAGCTTTCACTACGATTTTTAGGTTTCACTAAAAGTGTTGGAAAGCCTGAGAGAAAATGTTTACGTCGTAGATCAACTGAGGTGGAACTATTGGGAAGCTTTTACTACAAGTATAGATTTTCTTTTGTCTCTACAATTTTTATCTTTCACTAAAAATGTTGGAAAGCCTGAAAGAAAATGTTTACGTCGTAAAGCAGCTGAGGTGGAACTATTAGGAAGCTTTCACTATAAGTATAGATTGTCTTTTGTTCAATGGAGACCCATGGGTCCATGTATTAAACTCTCTCTCACTCCCTTTACATGTCTTTATCTTTTTTTTTTTTGTTTTATTAATACTTGTACAATATACAATATATTTGTAGCATATATAATCTACAGTATAGATCTCTCACTCTATTTATATTGAATTGTACAAATATGTTATTCTCTCTCTAAACCCTCCCTCTCTCTCCATGTCTCTATCTCTTTCTTTTTTTTTTTATCAATACCATAAACATGTGTTTATCCTTTCTTTTTTTCTTTTTTTGATCATATATGTTTCAACTGAAGTCAAAAGCTATACATAGGCCATTTCTAATGGTTGAACCATATATATTTTGCAAGTATGAAACCGGATCAAGATATAATAATGTCTACTTATAAATTTTCAACCATATATTCTCTTAAATGTTTTTATGAAAAAAACATTAATTTTAGATTGTGGATATGTTTGTTGTTGTAAAGTGTTAGATTGTGTATCAGTTTGTTGTTGTAAAGTGTTACATGATTTTAAGTGTAAAGTACTATAGGACAGGTGTTCTCGGTAATATTGGTGACCAAGCACAATAAAAATCGATTTTATCCAGAAAGAAGCAAACGCATCGTAGGTTTTTGTTATCATATATGCTAAACAAGTTCCTAACATTTAATTTTTCATTTGGTGTCCTTTTACTATGACGTTAAATTTTTATTTACTTAGTTTTTTTGGTTTTGTGTGGTTTGTATGCATATAAAAATGTCATTTAGGCTAGCTGTTAATTTTTTTATGAAAATTGTTTGGTTAGGTTATTATAGTTATTTTTCTCACTTTTACCAAACTAAGAAATACTTACTGAATTTATTTGTACTTTAATGAATTCATTTATTTGCAACCTTAATAGTTAGAAATTCATATGTTCTCCTTATATTTTTAGAAATTAACATGAAAGTTGTGATAGGAGGCCAATCAACATATCAAACCATAATGATCCCCAACACCAGTAGAGTTTGTGATAATCTCTCGTTATACAATGATATGGATTTTATCTACAAGATATGATACTAGTAATAATTTTATACAGCTTTACAGTCCATAGAACTTATAACCAACATGTTCTCCTTTTAATTTGAAAAAGACCCATGCATTACTAAGTTTTCAATAATTTAAAAAATAAAAATATATAGAATTTTAATTAATTACCAACATTAATATATACAAATCCCGTGCTATGCAGGGGCTGCTACTAGTAATAATTATAATATAGTACAACATTGTAGCTATCTAATGAGATGTCTAAAAATGAAAGAAGTAGAAATCATAAAGCAATGAACAAAAAAGGGAAAGGAGAGTTAATGTTTAGATGTGTGATTTAAGTTAAAGGTGTTAGGGGTTTATGCTAAAAAAAAAAATACTTTATGTAATGATTTTAGTATTTATTAGTTATTTAATTTTAATAAAAATCTATGTAAGTAATAGTTATCTTGCATTATTCAGTTAATGATTGTGCATGTGTATCTCTTATTTTATAGAGTAGATAATCTGGTGTGAAGAGTACGGCTTACACACGAAAAATTAAATCATCGATTCTTATGGAATATAAGCTTATTATTAATAGCTTAGATAAAATTAGACACACTATTAATAGAATTGTAACATAAAGTTTTAGTAAATCTATATTGACTATGGGAAATGATATAGTTATAACTCCTTATACTAATACATTTTGTGTGTATTGAACAAGACCTTATTGAGGTAATTATTTTTATACTAAATATATAAAACAATTAATGCCTCATAATTATTATGATTGCTTATACTCTTAATTCTAATATAATTATTAAACACGTACCTATAATGCTTATTACTTTGATTCATAGAATAGTGAGATTTTTTATGAGTCAATAAACTTAGTAAGTCGGACGATAACATTATATAATGAATATTAATTATTGTTGGACTATATATTCTAATCTAGGGATTGATAATATCCCATTGAAGAAGTTTATAAGTTTATATTGTGTCAAACCCTCTAGGTAGATTTTAATCCAAAACATCAAACAAGTTAAATGGAATGTCTCAAGAAATTAAATAAGTCGATCAAATTTAATTGTCAATAATTTAATTTAATAAACAGGTATCTCTAATCTTAATGTGGGGAGATAAATAAGTATTTAATAACATAGATCTCAAAATGTAATTTCAAGTATGATAGGGAATACAATTATAATCTTTAGTGATATAAATTATAATTTACATAAACAGTGATTAATTCGGGTTAGATTAGAAATACTTACTTACGTAGGAAGTCCTAATCATACTAATCATGCGGTTCTTGTTATAACCTCTATATATACGCACTCTATAAAACTGTCAGGGTTTATTAGAATATCAAATACATGTTTTTGTGAGAGAAAGAAACCCTAGCTACTATGAACCCTAAATCCTAAATCATAAACCCTAAAACCTACTCTCTTTAGAATAAAGTGTGTACGAGGGATACAATAGAAGTCTTAAGGTCACGTTCGAGCATTCAATTTATACTATTGTTTTTTAATATCAGAGTAGAGAGTTCCCGCATGTATAATATTAATCACTTAGATTAGTTTCTATGATCATATTTCAATTTTAGTATTATCCGTATACACTATAATCGGATCAAGGGCTATTCCACAGCTCCTTTCAAAAGGGACAAAAGGTAATTCAAATTGTTAAAAAAATTTTGAGAAAAAATTACAGTAAGTCAAAAAACCACATTATTCCTATCAATGAAATCCGACTTGAATCCTATCCGTTAAATTTGAATTCTATCTAATAATCTAATGGATCTAAACCTAAAGGATCTGATTACTTTTTTCAATACATAAAAGTTTACGGTAAGGAGAAGTTATCTCAATTCAAGACTAAGGTAAGCCGTAGGCTTCTATAAGAACTTACATTGGACTTATAGATAACTTACCAAGAGAGATTATTAGTAGCGAGAATCGAACCTAAGCTCCTCAAGCAAAGTGCCTAATCCTTACAAACTAAACCAATCACTATTGGTAAACGATTTGATTACTAATCAGATTATATGATCCATGTACAATCCAATCCAGAGTAGACCTGATTCGACCTAGCCTTGACCTGATTAGTTTCAAAAAAATATTTTCTAATTAAATTAAAATCTATAAATTATTTTTTGCTACACCATGTTGGAGGCGTCCAAATGACAATTCAGATCAGACTAAAAACACCCTCGCCATCATTGTTAACTATAGTTGAGAAGTTTATGCGTGTGAATCTCTCTCTTCACATACCTCCATTGTTAATAATGATGTCTAGTGACCCTCAGCTGCAACAACCACACCCGCCATCATTGTTAACTAGAGTTGACGAGTTTGAAATCCTCTTTTATGGAAGGACTCCCACTCTTGAAGAAAATGGCAAAGGTGATTGCAACGAGTTTAATCTCTTTAATTTGATTTTTGATAAGGGCTTTTGGTTTGTAGTTACATAAGTAAAGATGAGTTAGATAACCTTAAAATAGGTATGTTCCGAAGAATACCCTATGTTTTTTAAAATGGTTTTTGATATTGAAAGTGTCTTTTTTTTTTTTTTTTTGAAAGCCTTTCTTAAAAATGGCTCCATATTGGTCTGCGAATTAGAGATCTAGTTCAAGGATTGGCTACGTATAAGGAAGATATCAAATTATCATCTTACCCTACTTGAAAATTGATACCTACATGTCTATCCACCATATATATCTTCTACTCATAAGTATCTAGTTGCTAAATCAACTCTTATTTTCTTGAAAATGGAATTGGTCATTACATTGGAGATGAATGGATTTGGATTCTCTCCATTCCATAATCAATGACCTATATGTAATCTTATCACATGTTTTATTAAAATTACGCCATTTTATATTAAAATTTATTTCTTTATATAAAACTATAAAATTATTTATTTTTAAATAAATTTTAAGTCCACTCATCTGAACTTTTCATTTTTATGCTAGCTAACGTGTCAGCACCTCAATCAATGGAATAAAGAGAATCCAAATCTAGAAATGAATGATACATGTATACATGTTTCTGTTGAAGTGTTTGACTTGGGTTATTGATTTTTATAGCTTTAAGAACTTAAATAGCATAAGATGGATAACATTTATGAAAATTCAAGAAATCTAGGCACACCTTCATACATCTTAACTCAATGTTCATTGAAAAGTTAAGCATGTTTATTCATTTAACTATTGAATTTATTCACGTTGATGATTATAGTTAATTGGGAATATCTTCAGTAAATTTATGTAGTTGATTATAGATTGGTCACACGATGAAATATTGCACTGCATTCTTAAATTCTAATTTAGGATTTCACAATGCCTGATCTGATGCAAATCATTGTGTCTATATGAAGCATGTATATTCCAGTCGGTTTAGTTTTATTTTCTCTTTAGTTTAGATTTATTAGGAATGGCGTAGATATGGACTCTCCCAAGGTAGTACATTATATGTGGTGATAGCTTAACATAAAAATAAAAGTAAGAATAGTAGTTAAGTAGAGTTCAGGCCACCCTAAACGCCTAAGTTCTAAGTTTTATTGGGCGTTTGAAAGTGAATAAGTAAAGAATTTAATAAAAGGTTCATGTCTTCAGTAAATATTCATGTTATTCATGTATAATATATGTACATACATATAAATAAAAAAATATTTATTGTCCGTCTAAATAGAAAAACTTAACCAAAAATACTCGTTCAAATCCAATTTACACATATTAAATGTTTTTTGTATTTTACTTTATGAAAGCAATAACTCATTCAAATCGAATGTTATAACATAATCTAATACGTTCTCAACACATAATTAGTTTTATACATGTTATATAATTATAATGATACAATTATGGAACTCATTTGATTTTATCCATTATAGAAAAAATTGATAAAGCTCGTGACTTGTGAAACATTACCAATATTATGTCGTCAATATATGTATTATTTTTGTAATATTTTTTGAATAGTTGGTATGGTTAAATGATTAAGCATACATTTTTATAACTTCATATTAATACTTGAAATATAAATTAATATTGTAATACATTCTTCATCAAGTCTTGGAAGAATAAACTAAGAAAACCAAAGTTTATTTATTTAACACTTTAAGTCATTTGTTTTTTTTTTTTATAATATGTTTGAAAAATCAACATATATGAGATAAAAACACTAGTTATTGACATATGTAAGAAGAAACTGTTTATAAGTGTTACTTTTTTTCAGTTTAACTTTGAACTAATATTCTTACAATATCATGTAATTATATACTTGGAGTCTCGCAATTTTTGTCAATTGTTTTACCATATTTTAAAGAAAAATCGTATTAAAATTATTCATATTACATATGTTTCTTTTGTCGTCCTATATTTTGCTAACTATGAGTTTATGCATTCAATTCTAGTCAACTCGTTTATTGACCAATTGTATTGATACATTTGGAGAGCATTAAAACAGTGATTGAATCTCATTTCTTGTATGATATTTGGTGACTCAATTTTATTTTAGCAAAATATGGACATGAATCCCATATTTAAACATTAATTCTTCTTTTATTTTTTAGTAATTTTTTTTTATGTTTGAATTAGTTTTTTAACTAGTAGTTTTGTAACTAGTTTTTATTTTATTTTTTCTACAAAAGTTCATTTTTTTAAATGGCCTTTTAGAGACTGTTTTTGACTTATTTACTGAAAAACACAAAAAAAAATTAAGTAAAAAAGTCAAAAACTACTTGATGAGCAAGAAAAAAAGTTTATTTATTAAGTAGATTTTGGTTTTTTACTCGCTTTTTATTATTGTTTAGTAGAAAATAAAAAAACACACCCCTAAAACCCATATATATATACATATATAAGTTAAATTTTGTTAGGAAAATTATATAAAAAATATTAAAAAAAACTGCTTCTGTTTATCCGAACATGCTTTCTTTGGGGTGAATTTTAGCTACACTCTTGTGGTTTCATGTATTAAAAAGGGAGTCTCCATTAGTTTTAAAAAATAGGCACTTCTACCCTTGTCGTTCCTTCCTTTAGCTTTTGTCAAATGAGAAGGGCATTCTTAACTTTTTTACATGCAAGAATAATCACCCATATTCCTTGGTGGCATTTTGGGATAAAAAAAATATATTAAAAAACACGTAGTCTCAGTTGAAAAAATAGTAAAAGGTCAAAAAAAAAAAAAAAGAATGAGCAAGTTGACTCTGAAAAAGTCAAAAAATAAATTTAGAAGGCAGGTAAACTAACTTGAAAAAATAAACAATATAAATTGAGATAGGTTAACATTTTCCAATGTATCAAGTACTTTTTCATAATGTACTAACAAATTTTATAAAGCATATTTTCATAGAACATTTTCAGTGTAAAAGTATTTTTTATTTATTGAATTTTTTGTTTGGTCCAAACTAGTGTAAAGCCTTAATCTTTTATTTATTTATTTTTCTTGGTCGAAACTAGTTTAAAAACATATTGTTCTTATTTATGTTTTTGGTTTGATCCTAACTAGTGTGAAACCTTAAATTTTGTTTTTATTGATTTTGTATTTTGTTTTTCGTTTTGTTCCAAGCTACAATGAAAACATTTTTTTGCTTTCATTGTTAAAAAGTTCAAAACATAAAAAGTTGCTTACATTTGAGTCTGCTCAAATCTATTGTAGTGGGAGCCTCGTGCATACATTGACTTTTTTTTGGGTCCAAATCGTTTGACAACATATTTTTTCTTTTTCTATTTTTTTGTTTGGTCCAAAACTAGTGAGAAAACATAATCTTTTTATTTTATTTTATGATTTAGGTCCACTCCAAAGCAAAGACTAATTTTTTTTTTTTTTTGTTCCAAACTAGTATAACCCTAATAATCAATGCGTTTATTACCTAGACCATTTAATTAGTCAGTAGGTTGAGTTGCTATGAGATATACTTGAAGAACCACTTGCAGTGCACTAATGTCTGATTAGAGAATAGTTGAAGGATTACTTTCAAGTTTTTAAGGTAAATAAGGACATAATGGTAATTTTATGCGATCAAAATAGTCAACAAATGGAATTTTGCTAGCAGTGGTGACGGTAAGGGGTTTGTAGGCCGATACAGAAAATTATAGGGGCATAAGTACCTATTTTTCAAGTTAAGGGGGTTTAGCTGCTGATATATGAAACCACGGGGGTCTAGCTAAATTCACTTTTTTGTTCGGTGTTTTTTTTTCTCTCTCTCTCTCTCTCTCTCTCTCTCTCTCTCTCTCTCTCTACCTCCTCCCTATGAAATAAATATCTGTCCGGAGACATACATAGCCGAAGCCCTCTCTTTCTTCTTCTCTCTGTTTCTTTGAATCGTAGCTTGAACGCAGTCTCAAAACTCGCCTCTCTTTATTCCTCTAGGTCTTGGTTTATGAGGTACCGTATTTCCTCTCTGTTGATCTATCTGTAATTTTTGCGCTGAGATTCAATTTTTTATTTCTTAGATCTGTTTTTCTTTGATAAATTATTCTCCAAACAAACATTTTCGTTCAATTTTATGTTTTTGCCAAAGATCCTTTCTTTAATTGAAGATTTAAACCTTTTTTTTCTGCCATATGTATGTCTATCTATTTAATATGCAGCTAATGATTTGGTGATTTAGGGTTACTGTATCTTCAATCTCTTTGTTGTCTAGTAGAATTGGAATTGATTTTATTTTTTTATTTTATTTCAAATTGACTTACCAAAAAGGAAAAAAGGAACTTTATTTCAATTTGATATTTGATTTGTTGATATTGATTTGTGAAAGCGAAGCCCAATTTTAAATGTTATATTTATTTCTTTTTTCCCCTTTTTGATTAATAGAAATTGGTATGAGTAACACTGTTTTGTTATGGTTTAGTGCCTTTCATTTTTCTTTTATTTTCCATCATTCGTAGATGCAATATAATTTAATTTGACCTTTTTTATTTGTCTTTTTTGTCTTTGCATCTTGTGCAGCTCGAAGGAGAAACCCACTCTTGGGTAAGTCCTATTTTTTTGTTAGTTCTTGGATTATTATTTTTGTAAGCCTCTGCATTATGTTACGTCTGATGGCAATTTTGTACAGTATTCAATGTCATTAGAGCAACATTTCAGTTCTTTTTGTTCTCAAGGGTTTTTTATTTGTTGTTGGTGCTCAGGAACTCAAGTTCAAAGGTTTTTTTAAGCATATGGGTTGACTTTATTATTATTATTATTATTATTATTATTATTATTATTATTATTATTATTACTGCAGAGGATGCTGATGTAGGACGGCTTTGGTAAACTTAAACTAAGGATCCATACAATTGGTGTTATGGTGGGTTCGGGTTGCAAGAAGCTAGTAGGCTAAGGGTTTAATGTGGTAAAAGAAATTTTTAGGGGTTGCTATATTTTCTGGAAAAGGAGTGCTAGAAGTTATGGGAAAAAATGATTGTGGGTTCTGGCCTTAATTCTAAGGCGAGAAGGTAGTATGACAAATTAGGGTTGGTTTAGTCTTGATGTGGTGGTATTTCATAAACATAAATGAACAAATACAACAATTCATGAGCAACCCTTACTAAGACACCCTTAACAGCTAAGATCTAATAAAAAAATACTAAATCTATCGAGCAGCGTTCTAATATATAAAATCCCTCGACATAAGATTCAAGTTAACTGTAAACATAATAATTATTTAAAGGCCAACGGGTAATTTCTTAATGACTTTGCCAATTTGTATGAATACAGTAATGCTACACCTCATTTTTGCATGTGGTGCATTGTTCTACTCTTTACACAATGTTGTCTTGACATGTCCACTAATTTTTTGACACAGTAGGTTGTGTACTTTGTGAAAACGTTTGTCGAAAAATATTGACAATATATGGTTTGCCCTAAGTCTTCATGGTGTGTCCTACGTCTTTCCAGTCATGTTGGAGTGTCATGTCCTGCGCAGGCGTGGCTCCTCTTTACTAGTGTCTTTGCTATTTTACTAGGCTACATTTGTGATCTGATCACTTTATTTCTACTTAGATCTGGACTTTGAGGAGTTTCGTGGAATTCAAAGAAATGAAGATTTGGCCAATTTATTTTGAGTGCAAGAGATAAATTATAGCTATAGACCTAAGAAGCATGTATATGGACATGCGACACAGAGATGACATGGACGGGCCGACACTGCAATTTTCAGAAAATGTTGGGTACGACATGGTGGGGACATGACAAAATTTTATATTTTATGTATTTTTTATATGTCATATGTATAAATATTTTACCCAAACATTTAGAAAAATGCACAATAGCACTAATTAAAATTAAAAATCATGTATTTTATAGTTTAAACATCAAATAGGTATAAAATCATATTGCTTTTATTTTACAATTGGATTCCAAATTATTCTTCAAACTTGCAACATTCTTCATATGTGTAAGCGATGGACACTTGTGTCCAAATGACGGACACGCGTATCTTCCAAGTGTTCGAAGTGTGTCCGATTTTAAAAAAAATAAAAAAATAATTGGACACGTTTGGACGATTGTCTGACACATGTCAAGGGAGTATCTGACGAGTGTCGTGTTCGACATGGACGCTGCAACGTCTTAGAAATGTCCGTGCTTCTTAGCTATAGACCTTTTCCCACATAAAGAAGAAGATAAATTAGAGCTGTGTTATATAATTCAATTGCTCATGATATTAGCTCAAAAAACATGGTTTAGGTAGCACAATTTGTTGTATAATTTAATTCCTATTATGATGCGTAAATTATCTTGATATAATTTTAATGTTGAGCAAGTAATTGATATTTAACCTATTGTTGATGGTGTTAAAGGAGGTTGACTCATTTGCAATCAGATGAAGCTTCTTTTAAGTGGAACACGATTTGATTTTTTCAACAAGTTTTATATGACATGCTTATTTAAATGGTGTGTAGTTGTTGCTATTGTAGGGAATGGTTAAGTTCTTTTGTTTAGAGAAAGATTCTAATGCTAGGGTCTGGAGGCTCGTTTCATTTTACGGTCTGATATATGATATCTTGACTTTTGTTTGACTTTAAACTTTGTTGTTCTGAGCTTCTTGTATTCTTTTTGCAATTACAGTGGTACGCGGATTAAGACCCGCAAACGGAATATTGCAGCTCCCCTGGACCCTGCAACATTTGCGGTTGCAGTGGTCCAGATTTATCTGGATAATGCTGGTGATCTGGTAATTTAATGTACATAGTATCTAAAATCCTATCACACTTGGTTTCTTTGTCTTCCTCTGTGTGTGTTTGCATTTGCTTTTACTTGTAGGATTTGGTCATTATGATCAACCTAAAGAGGCACTTTCATACATGCAGGAACTTGTTGCTAAGACCTTTGAATCTTCAGACCTTAACTTCTCAAGATACGGTGACACCTTCTTTGAGGCAAGTATTTCCTTTTATTTTATTTTTTGCTTTTTTTCAAGTTATGTGATGTATTCTTTAGGAAGTTAGTACACAACATGAGTTCATTTGTCCTAGAAACATGTTTGTCCGTATTTGTTTGAATTTGATGTGGAACCAGTATTCAATATTTCCTGATCTAATTTTGTTTATTAGAGAGAAGAAAAACAAGCTAGAGTTTCAAATGCTTCAATGTTTGTTTGATAATTGTGAGAATTTATTATTTAGAAAATTTAGTTCTGAATTGTTTCTGTTGAATAATTTTCAATTATTTGAATATTTCCAAGGTGTGGAGCAATCACTGTATAGGTTGGAAAACAATTTCTTGTTTATTTTGTATAGTTTGCTTTCAAGGAGGGTTTGTCCGAGCCTGGGCCAATTTTTGGATTTTGTGGATACTTTAGAAGCGTGAGGAGTATATAGAGTCTTTATGGCTCTTTGTTTAGCTCTTTTTGTATCCGGGTTGCATCCCCTTATCATTCTTATTTGATTTTCTTCAGTTACCAAATATATACATATATAGAACTGAAATTTTTAAAACTGATTTCATTTATTAAGAGTGAAATTGTAGACTACATTTTGTGGAGCTGAGTGTTCGGCATCTACTTTCATTTTCTCTAACTAAAAATCTAGACCCTTTTGGGCTTCTTTATTCTATCATTCTTTCTTTCTTACTTTTTGTTAAGTTTGTTCAGGTGGTAGGTGATCATGTGTTATTAGAGCAGTTAAAGATCAATTAAAAATTTAAACTTTAACCACTTAATAAGTTTATAAACATCACCTTAGACTATTTCTTCAAACTAAAATATTATGCAACTGATGTGTTGAATTTGGTCCCAAATCCATGGCCTTTTGTTGTTACCCTCAGTTTCTGATGAGAATGGTGGCATACTATAAATAGGATAAATAACTCACAAAGTGTATATGCCACTGCAAATAATCCTGTTTTTAATTCTTACACATACATATATGTGTATGTATAATGTATACTATTATATTTGTCTCTTGTTGTAAAACTTCGTTGTTGCGTTATGTCCATATCTTTTGTATCCGTATCTTGTGTTGACATCCATGCTTCATGGGTAGTAGTGATATAGTCCGAGCTCTAGAAGACTTTCTTGGATCGAGTTTTCCAATATTCGGAATTTCAACCATAGTTACTAGAATAGGAAGCAGAAGCAGAAGCGGGAAGCGGGAAACACAGCTAAAAAATATAGGGGAAACGGGAAGCAGGAAAACGATCAAGAATCGAATGGGAAACCCAATAGGTATCTTGGAAGAAACTATTGCAAAACAGAAAGGAAACCTTTAGAAAACTTAGCAGAAGCATACATGAATACTTCAATGGACTCTTTTATAAATGATAATGAATGCTTAGTTGCAATTTAGGGAAAAAGCAATGTTTAAAAATGAAGATTTTAAGTTTCCTTATAGTTTCCGCAGAGTTTCTTAACAGTTACCCCCTTAGTTTTTTTTTAGTTTCCCTTCAGTATCCCTTCAGCATCCGGAACATTTTCCAAAAGTATGTGTTCTTTCCCAAAAATTTATGAAAGAGTTTCCCCACTCCAAGTGAGTTTCCTTGTAACTATGATCTCAACCAACATTCTTTTTTCAACTCATGCCTAGAAGCTGTTTATAATAATAAAAAAGGCATCATTCTCTTTCTTGTTCTCTCGGTCTGAGCTCCTTGTTACATTGGTTGCTCAGCTTTTCTGCTGCTTTTGTCTCAAAGTACTACATAGGAAGCCTTTTGAGTTGTTCATGGTTGTTGAGGCAAGCATCTAGGATGATGGTTCAAAGTCTTGCTCTCAGACATGGATACAGCAGGTCCCTCAAAAACATATTTGCCATGCAACCTTTGAGCCAAGATATACCATTAAGTCCTTTTTAATAGTGATTTTTTCTTATTGTTGCTATTTTAGTAATTGAGGTGGAAGTGAAACTTTAGTTGCCAATTGTTCCTTATAGCTGCTTGGTGGTCCTGGGTTTTCCTTTTTTCTTTTTCTAATTTATTCATAAACCTGTGTTAATATTGTTTCACGGACCTTTGATCTTTTTTTAGTGATAAAGACTTGAGATAAAAAGTATTGAATAGGGTTAATGGTGCTAATCTTGTATATTCTTTGTAACGTGCCAGTTTTGCGACTGCATTAATTGTTGTTCAATAGTATCTTATTTCTGTCTCAAGTGACCCCCTGTTAGAGGTTGTATTAGCATTTCAAAGCGATAACGTCTTATGGTTTACTTTGGGTAAAGGTTTACGTTATGAAGCTTTTAGAAGTTTAAGCTCTAAAAAAAAGGGGGAGTGCTACTCTTCCAATCAAAGTTGCTGATATCTTAATGAGAGCAGTAAACTTTGTCTAATTGAAGCTATCATCAATTTTTTATCCTTCTCTTTTCCCTATCAGTCCATTGGAAGTAGAGTTGATCCATTAGTATTGATTTATGCCTCTAAACTTACTATTATCAATGAGATAAGCTTTGTCTGTGTCCAATTCGGACCTGTGGTGACCAAAGGAGTGGCCTCAAGTGAAAATGAATTTTCATAGGAATAAGATTCTATGACCTTTTTGTCACAGGTTGTGATGAACCAAAATGGCAATGGTTTATAAAATAAGAGCATCCTGGGTCCCTAGAGTTTGGTGGAAATATTTGTCAATCAATTTTACCTCACTAATGGTTGGATACATGAACTAGAAACACAACGTAAACATGGCATGCTACATACTCCGCAAAAAGGGGCAAAGTTTTTGGTTTTATTTTCGTTATTTAGTTTTTTGTTTTATGTTTTTGGTTGATAAGTATGGAAGGGGTAGAGTTAGATCCCTATTTGAATGTGTTGGGGTACATCTGAATGGGTGTGATTTTTCAACAATGGTTAAATACAAAATTCAAGAAGCCTTAATGACAAGTACTTGGGGTCAGGCACATTGATCATTATATCCTTTTTCTCTAGTTAGCTGTTCTGTCTAAGGCATATCTTAGTCATTGCAATAACAACTAATGATCAATGAAAATATAATATTTATGAAATTAATTGGCAATTTTCTTTTTGAGATCTGTAACATTGGAGTTAATCATGTAAAGAATAGAAACATGTGAAGGATAGAAACTAATGACTTAAGCGTTGAAGCTTGAATTTGAAGAGTGACGACCAAAGATCATAAGCTTGAATGGAAGACTGAAGCATTGATCATCTCTCTCTCTTTCTCTCGTTTTGTTTTTGTTTTTTTTTTTTTTTTTTGGTTGTTGTTGATTTAGCTATCAGTGTTCGCAATCTAACACACAAACACACTCTCTTCAATGTGTGGTCCTGCCCTTACTAACACTCCAACCTATTCACTCCCCTATTTTTGTTGCTTCTAGTTTGGCTATGAAAATGTGTTGTGGGACTAGGATTATAATTTTCTACCACAAACTTAACTTCTATGATGTAGTGGACATTTCTAAGCCCTTCTTGTGTATCTTAATTGTGCTTATGAAACAAATGAATATTTTTGTACGGAAACCAAAATAAAGAATTTTCATTATTAAATTTTGTGTGCTTAGTTTTGTACTTTTAATTTTAAATTTTACAAAAAATTAATTTATTTATGGTTCTCGCAGATATTTAGAGAAGACTAGAAGCATAAACTTGAGATATGACATGTGATTCATTAATTATTGAAATAAAATATGTAAAACTCACCCAACGTCGACTTGAAAATAGTATAAAAGTTGGTACATATATTAAAAGAGTTATGAATTTGCTAAGGCCCTTTCTGGGGCTTCTGCTATGAAGTTTTGTCTTGTTATTTCTACTGAATTCCCAAATTTTCCTCTTATAAAGAACACTAAGAGAAGTAAAAGGGGTCAAGATGTTTGAATTGCTAGATTTAGTTTGTATAATGGGTAGGTTGTATATTCCACAACCTGAATCATTGGGGTATCAGTGCTTTTGATGATATGTTGTGGTTATTAGATTCTATTCAATTTCTTTATTAGTTCCAATTACTTTGATTTCTTCATTCACTTTATTGGACAGTATGTTTGTATGCTGGCATGATCATATGTACATTATTACCACAGGTGGTCTTCACAGGTGGTCGCACACAACCTGGCACAACTAAACCTGATGAGGGGGAGCGCCACCCTTACTCTATAATAGACTGTGAGCCAAAACGTGAAGCCATTTTACCATCTGTAATCTACATACAAAAGATTTTGCGACGAAAACCTTTTCTCATAAAGAATCTTGAAAATGTCATGCGAAGATTCCTGCAGTCATTGGAGCTTTTTGAGGAAAATGAGAGGAGGAAGCTGGCAATCTTCACAGCACTCGCCTTCTCGCAGAAGCTGTCAGGTCTTCCCCCTGAGACTGTGTTCCAGCCACTGCTCAAGGATAATCTTGTGGCCAAAGGGATAGTTCTTTCATTTATAACAGACTTCTTTAAGGAATATCTAATTGATAATAGCCTTGATGATTTGATTTCAATTTTGAAACGGGGTAAAATGGAGGAAAATCTCCTTGACTTCTTCCCATCCGCAAAGCAGTCTGCTGAAGCATTTTCTGAACATTTCACGTAAGTGTTTTCTGTCAATGATACAAGATGTTGCAGAGGATTCTAAAATACTCTTGCTGCTTGGACTGTTAATGCACTATCTGCTTGCTCACTCCATTCCCATGACTCTTGCACCATTTATAGTTGGGGTTGATGAATGCTTTTGATCTAGTATGTCTTAAGGATTCTTTCTCCTGCTGGAAGACTAATCTCCTTGCTAGACTTGGTTCTTCTCTTCCTCCTGTTCTTGTGTGTACACTTTTTTTTAGGTCTTTGTACTAACTAGATGTTTTTATTCATTTTGATTTGTTGATGTGGTGACGTGTTTACTGTCTGCTGGATGTTTACGGGTTGAAGTACTCTCTTAGTTTCATGGACCATCGTACAGTACAAAATAGTTAGGTTGGTTTGGATTGGGTTTTAGTAAAATAATCGATTTATGCCTTGCAAATTGATATGGGTTGAGGAATTAATGGAATGAATAAGGTTGTGTTTTACTTATTCAGCATAGGGGTCTGTCTTCCAATAAGGTAAAAGTAACTATTGCCTTCTGTCATAAACATTAGTTTTCATACATTAAGTTGTTCAAAGCCTTCCCCCCTGGCTGAAGCTGTAAAAATTTTGATAGTGTTTTCAGTTATTCTAATCGTTGGCAGGAAAACTAAAAATAGGAAAGCGGAAACAAGATTCTATTGTTTTCCTGGAAAACTGATTCTTATTAATTGAGTTATTTGGAAATAGTTGCCAAGACAGTGTAAAACGGTTTTTAAAAACTCTGCCAAACAAAGCCTAACCTTGTCATTTCCTATGTTGTTGAGACATGGTTTATTGTATGAACTATCTAGGTGCTTTTTGGGACATTTCAGATGGCATAACTGGATTTGGCATATTTGAGATATTGTTGTCAAAGTCATGACTAAGGCAAGTTGGGCTCCTCTGTGAAACACGAGAATCAGTTGAGAAATTGAACCTTAGATTACACTAGGTTTCCAGTAATCTTCTCCACTCAACTTTTATTATTGTGGCAAATAAAAAATCCTCTTATATTATTTGCACGTCTGTTCTTTGTCACTGGAATTTCCTCTTATATTATTTACACGTCTGTTCTTTGTCACTGGAAGTTGTTCTTTGTTGAGTAAGTTGGAATTGATTCATATTTACTACTTTCTCCCCCCCAGCAAGGAAGGGCTGGTACCCTTGGTTGAATACAATGAGAAGAAGATATTTGAGGTGAAACTGAAAGAAATGAAGTCTGCATTAACAACCCAGATAGCAGAGGAAACTGATATATCTGAAGTCATAGTAACTGTGAAGCAACACGTTAAAGATGCTAAACTGCCAGATATTGAGGTTGTGCGGATTTTATGGGATGTCATAATGGATGCAGTTCAATGGTCTGGGAAGAACCAACAGCAGAATGCTAATGCTGCCCTGCGCCAGGTATGCATTATACATTACATTACATTACATTTCTACTGTACCAGAAACATTTGCATCAGTAAATCTGTCGATTTCTTGATTTTAAACTTGTTCAGCCAACAAAATTGAAAAAAAGGAAGAGAAGAAAATACAAATTTGATATGTCAGTTCTTGGTTAATGTTATACGTTATGCTTGAAATCTTACTGTGCTATCTATTTTATTTGTTTGCGGAGCAAAGGAAGGTATTACTTTTACTGCTCCAGAAGAAGTAGAATGTCTTTTTTAAAATCATTTTTATTTCGTTACGCGTAAATTTTGGACTATGGTGCATATTAGTACACTGTTCTATAAATTTTGTAGTGAATTAAGAACTCTGTACATAGATAGCTAGATGCTTCACAATATCTGAAGCACTTGTTTTAGACATGATGCAGCCTGGATGTGCTGGAGAAGTATCCAGTAGGTTTATATTATGTCAAGGTGGAGAGGTCATATTCCTCCACTGGAAATTCCCTTTGATCTTTACTTACTATTCTAGACTGATTTGGGTACAAAGTCGGCTTCTAAAATTGGTCGTCCTATATATAGCTTACAGTGAAGAAGAACATTGATGCTTCAATAAGTTGGCTACTTTCTGATCAAGATTTGGGGAGCTGTAGTGTAGGAAACCTGAATTCAAAACTCTCGTCGACGTGGTTATTTGAATAGACACAATAAATGAAGTGGATGTGGGATCAAAATTTCCCTTCTGCCTCTTGATTTCATCTCTTCAAACTAGGCCTACGTAAAAGAAATCGCTGAAAACTATCTTCCTCTTACCCCCCTCCTGTAATCCATAAGGGAAAACTTCACTTTCTTCTGCCTCAGTATTAGACATCTTGTTCATTGCTGTCTTTGATACGTTACTTATATGTAATTGTATATTTGGATATAAAAAAGGGGAAAAAAAGTTATTGACCACCCCAACTGACGCAGTAGCATCTTACACATGATAAAGTGAGGTGAGATTGCTTGATGGCTAGGCTTTGGGTCCAGTGCTGCCATTGGCATATAGTTTCCTTTGGATGATGGCTTTAGTTTTCTGTATATTTTTATGGTGCTGTGTTCCTCTTCCTTTAAATAGTTGTATGGCTAGCATGCAACTTAGATTGTATGAAAAGCAGAATTTTTTTGGTTCTAGGAGTGTTCAAGAGATAAGATTTTAGGATTGTCATGACCCATGTAAAAATGATTTAAGAGTCCATTGCCAGGAGATCTTTCCATCGTATTTCACAGTTAGAAATTGTTTAGTCTTTCTTGGGTGGGTTGATCCAGGAAAATCCCTTTCTAGTTCCAACTTTGATTTCCTTGCTTTCTTCCCTGTATTGTATTATTTGTTTTATTGTCGGAAATTCACAAAGCCATGACTTTCATGCTTGGTTGCGTGGATTGTGGAACTTGGAATTTCAAAGATATACTTACTTGTAACAATTGCATTTTGTAGTTATGATCTTAATTAAATGGAACATAGATAAATTTGTGGCTTCGTAGTTTTGTGAAGTGTTGGCTACAATATTTGAGTTGCTGTAATCAAAACCCACGTTGTAAACAATATTTATTGATTTTTCATTTTGTTTGGTGTTTTACATGAAGGAATGATTGTTTGATGCTTAGGGTCTGTTTGGTCTGTTTGGTAAGTTTAGTTTATCTTTGTTTCGTTTGTGGTTCTTGGTTCTCAAGTTTTCAAAAATACAGAGTGAAAGTTTCAAAAGATGTGTTGTTTTCTAATTGTTTTCATCTTCTAATGGAGTCTAGGTTTTCAGAATTCAGAAAACGTTACTGAGCTATATCTGGAAATTGGCTGTGGCTGTTTTCAAGAGATTTTCTGAAATCATGTTTTCGAAACATGCCATGAAAATGCATTTTTATGAGCATTAAACAGTTTCAATAAATCAATGTCTTGTGGAACTTAATGTTGCATCATTGCTATATTTCTGTTTGGAAAATGCCATTCTTCCAGAAATTTACACAGAAAAACCCATCATAATGATGTGGCAGTGTCATTTTTGTAATTAAGAGCCATTATGATGGGTGGTTTGTTTTAAAGTGAATAGCTCCAATTCAACACATTATCCTGGTGATAAATGCAGTATGAAATTTCTGTTTGTATAGCATTACCCTTTCTGTTTTGCACACTTCTTTTTTCAGTTTCTTTCACTTTTTTCTAGGGAACCTTTTCCCATATATGTAGTAGGGTTTATTTACAACACAAGAGGCTATATGGTCCCATTTTTTCCTTCCTTTTCTTTCCTACCCCATCGTGACTGCAAGTCAATAGTTTGACAGGATACATGATTTCACAACTAGGTGTGACTAGCTTTTGTATGTTAAATATTGTGCTGGGTTTGGATTACAGGCTTTTTGGGAATCCACTTAAGGTTTTGGGGTTCATGTGTTCCACTAGCTATTTCTGTTCATGCAGCTGTGATGCTATGCCTTATCTTTTTTACCTAACCAAAGTATTTTTTATGAGAAGCTTCAGTTGGGAGCTGGAATCCCTTAAAAATCTCCTTTAGCTTTGCATGGTTGAGACTTTGGCCCCTTGAGCATGGGGATGGTAGCTTCTGTTGTTGAAAATGGGAGACTTTCAGTTGGCCACTTATTTAATTGGCTATGGACTTTGAAAACTCATTGTGCATGTGCTGGTTTTCTGGATTAGTTTTCTAGATGATTGTTTTTTCAAGTGCACATGTGCTTTATTTTCTTTTTGATTTTTCCATTATCCTGATTAATAGTCCTTTTTTTAGCTGGTTGGCATGGAGTGGATTTTATGTAGATATGCCGCTTTTTTGGTGGGAGCTGATTCTTAAAAGGGTTTTTTTTTTTGGTGGGGGGGTTGCATTTTGGGTCACGTCGTGCAGAATTTGTTTTGTTGGCATCATATAAAATGACATGAAATCATTAGCATGGCAGATATTTCAGCCTAAATGTGGATAGTTTTGCTCTCTGTAAACCACGTCTCATATCTTTTTGATATTTTCCCTTCAAACTTTTAACATATCTTTAGGTGATGTAAAACAACATTGAGGAACTTATAGTATTGTTATTTGGTAATGACTTATTTTGGTGCCCTAGGATTACTTGCTTGGCTTCAAATCTGTCAAGGCGTAGGGGTCATCTCATCTGGAATTTCCCTTGTTTGGCATTGTACAGAATGTTGGGATAGGGAATAACTAGACAATCATTAATAGTGTGGATGGTTTAGCCTAGTTATGAGATTCTTTGACCTTTTTGTTCTCTCTTGCTGCCATATATCCCAGCCTTTTTGGATTTTCTTTTTTAGTCTATTGCACCTTTGGTGATGTTAGAGAAGAGTAAGAACTTCGAAGAATGCTTTTGGTATTCAATTACTCCTTGGGCTAAGGCTTAGATTAACTTTCATGCTTGGACAATAAGTGATGCAAATCAATCTTGTTCTAACTCAGAATTTCATGAAACTTGGTGGTCTCATTGGAAATGTGCTAGAGATCAAGATTTATAGGAAACTATGGGCCCTGGAAATGTGCTAGAGATCAAGATTTATAGGAAACTATGGGCCCTATCAGTTGTTGGCCGAATTCTATTGTTTAGGCATTGGAATTCGCGATTTTGCCGTTTTAGGAAACTTTTGTTTTGGTAATAACTTTGTGTATAAATTTTCATTTTTGTTACCATTTGTTTTAGAATGTTTGTTTAGGTCTCCAGTATCCAAATTTGGGCATAACTCGAATTTGCTATTTTTTGTAAATTTTCTTATTTTCTTAATTGTAGTCTTAATTTTAGCAATTAGGTTTGGGGTTTGTGTTTACTCTATAAATACTATGCAAGAGCTCTACCCTAAGCAGCTTTTGATGAATAATATTTGAGAGAGTTCTCTTATTTTTCGATTTTGGGTATTCTTTATGAATCAATCAGTAGTTGATGCTTTTATTTTTTTGGTATTCTGCGGAGTCAACAGATTGAAGAAGAGCTTAATGTTCGGTATTTGTGCGCAAATCAACAAACCCTAACCTGTTTATCACTTTTCTTATACATTTTCCTGCATCAGTTGGTGTCAGAGCTAATTATGGCACCTAAGGCACCTAACGGATGTGGTGGTAGGGTTGCTAATATCGAGAATGTGTATGATTGAGGTGACGCTACACGAGATGCACGGTTGGAGGAGCTAATACAACAGATGGAACAATGGGTGGATAAGTTTAAACCTTTGATCCAATAGATTGACGAAGTTTAAACCTTTGATCCAATAGATTGACGTTTTGCTGATCAAAGCGTTGATGGAACAAGCCGCTACCCTTGTGGCTAGTTATCAATGTAGAGATCATTTTCTAAATTCACGTTTTGTGGACGAGGAAATTGTTAAAGAAGAAATAATTAAAAATATAGATATTCTTGATTTTTCTGAAGATAATTTAGAGAATTGGGATTCACCACCAATTTTTTATGTTTACCCTGATGATAGTGATATGTTTGAGGATAATTGCTTATTCACATCAACAACTATTCCAGTTCTAGTGGTGGATTAGAGTAAACCACTAATATTTGATGAAGAACCATCTACGGATGAAGAACCTAAGAGCGATGATTGCAAGATATCTCAACAAAAAGACATGCTTCTGGTTGATTTATTAGAAAACTTTGAAGATAATTACCACTACGAAGATCCATTCTATTTTGTGGGATTTGAGTTTTCTTTTTCATTCTTCATCAAGAAGATAATCATGGATTATTTTATTTTAACTCAATGGGCGGATTGGATGGATATTGTGACTGAAGTTGAAAAATTCAAAGTGCTCCTTCAGAATATAAACTCGATGATGAGTTTTTCCAAATCGGGGAGAATGATGCAAACCGGTCCTATTCTAACTGAAAATTTCATGAAACTTGGTAGTCTCATTGGAAATGTGCTCTAGAGATCAAGATTCATAGTAAACTATGGATCCTATCGGTTGTTGGTCAAATTCCGTCATTTAGGCATCGGAATTCGTGATTTTGCCGTTTTAGGAAACTTTTGTTTTGGTAATAACTTTGTGTAGAAATTTTCATTTTTCTTACTTTTTATTTTAGAATATTTCTTTAGATCTCTAGTATTCAAATTTTGACTTAGCTTGAATTTGTTATTTCTGGTAAGTTTTCTTATTTTCTTAATTGTAGTCTTAATCTCAACAATTAGGTTTAGGGTTTGTGTTTACTCTATAAATACTATGTAAGGGCTCTGCCCTAAGCAGCTTTTGATGAATTATATTTGAGAGAGTTCTCTTATTTTTCGACTTTGGGTATTCTTTGTGAATTAACCAGTAGTAGCAAGTTTTTATTTTTTGGTATTCTACGAAGTCAATAGATTGAAAAAGAGCTTAGTGTTCGGTATTTGTGCGCGAATCAACGAATCCTAACCTATTTATCACCTTTCTTATACGCTTCCCTGCATCAATGAGCCAGTACTGCTGTAATTGTGTCTTAGGGGTCAATGATTGTTAAGAGCAATATGTCAGTCACACTAAGAAAACCTTCTCAGCTGTTATGTTCCTGTATTGGTGATGTAACAACTGCTGTTATAGTGCATTAGAGGAGATTTGTCACACTAAAGTTGTCACACCAAAGGTAGGGATACCCATGGTTATTGAAAAAAACTAAACTCCTTTAGAACTTGACTTTCCCATCTTTTCACGTATTTTCTTGCTCTAAAACTAAGAAAAGTGAGATGCTCAGGTGTCTAGATCCTATGTCACCTGGACTTCGATACGGGTGTCAGTGCGGGTACGTGTTCAAGTGTTGAATTTATCTAATTTTTATGTCTAAGGACATGGCTAGATTTCATATTTTTTAAATACTTATTTTGTTTTTTAAGATAAAATGGCATTTACAAGTTAAAATGTAACATTTCATACATAAAATAGAAGTCATATGTTTAGTTTTATAGTAAACTCAATTAATTATACATCCTTGTTACATGCATGTCCAACCAGTGTCCAGTATCCAACACAGGTACTTTACATATTTAGAAGAGTCCAGGTAACATAGTCTAGATCTAATAGTTTTGAAGTCCAAAAAATTTATCTGCCCAAAAGGGACATAACTATCAATTGCTATACCTCTGTATCTTGTTATAGCTTTGCTTTATTAGTTTTAGTTGCAAAGGGCATCAAAAGTAGTGAGGATTGAGGTTGATAATTGGAAGTTTTTTTTTTTTGACTTGTAAAAATTCATTGAAAAAGCGCCAAAAGGGATACATAATTGGGAGTATTTTAAATCAAGAATGACATGAAATTGGAGTGTAGTTTAGTTAATACCGACCACTAAAGCTCTTGCTGTCCTAAAATTCACTAACTCGTCAAAAACATATAAATATAGTTTCTGTGATCAATTCCCATGTATTTTTTTTGTTTATTTTCAGTGTTATTGCTTGGTGGTGAAGAGAATGAAGAAGCTTCAATGAAATTTTTGTGTATGTTCAAAAAAATGTAGTTTTTTGTGGGGTGGGCATGGAGTTTCAATTACCATGTAGTGGAGTCAGACTATAAATCTGATCAGAATGTGATTTAGGCATTTGTCATTTAGGGAGATTTGATTAATACCTAAGAAGTACTAACACTTCTAAGAAGGTATCGTGTCCGTGTTGGACACTGTGCCGGCACATGTCCAAACGTGTCCTATTATTTTTTTAATTTTTTTAGGACTAGACAGGCTTGGGAAACTTGTGGGACACTAGTGTCCACCACTTAGACACGCAAGAAGCACGTTGGAAACTTGAAGAAAAATAACTTGAGGTCTAATTGTAAATTTAAAGGAATGTGATGTTCTATGTAATTTGACATTTAAGATATAGAATACATGATTTTTAATTTTAATTAGTGTTATCTTGTAATTTTGCATTAATTTTAAGTAAAATATTTCTATATGACATATAAAAAATATATTTTTGTTGCCATGTTTCCGCTATGTTGTGTCATACATATTTTGAAAATAGTTGTGTCGATGTGTCCGTGTCGTGTCATGTCCATGTTGTGTGTCCGTGTCTATGCTTCGTAGATTAACAATGCTTGGGGAACTAGGTTATGGAGATATTGTTTGGAGGTTGGTTGCTTATGGACTAGGGTTGTGGAGTGCAAATTTGGTTGGAGGGGCTGGACCTTTTAGGAGGTTAGGGGCAAGGATCAAAATTTCGTTTCGAGAGGTCGTTTTGGTTGGCTTAGAAACGGAAACGTTTCGGAAACATTTCGGAAATGTTTCGGAATGTTTCGGAAACATTTCTACTGTGAAAAATATTAAAATAGTAAAATACAATCTTTTGTATAAAAATTATACACCTTTCATAAAAATTTTAAATTCGGGTTAATACAACTTTTTGTTTAGGCATATAGCTTTGTGTTTTGGTACATTTTTTTATATTTCAGTGTGTTTTGATTGTAATAATAGTGTTTCGTTTCGGTCCTTTAGGAAACGGAAACGTTTCGGCCGTTTCAGTGGAAACAAATGGAAATTTTGTTCCTTGGTTAGGGGTCAACACGGGGTTGGTTTATGCAATAAAGTATAGGGATAGGGAGGAATCAGTGTATTTTTTAGGATCTAGAGATGAAGATTAATAGGCTTAGGATAGAAAATTGAAAGTCTAAACAAAGGAATAAAAACATCTTAAATTAAGGAACTTGCAGTAATGAAGAACTTTGCCGTCCTATGTAGGATTAAATTAATTATGGAAATGAATAAGGAATACAAATTCCTGATGCAGTGACTATTAAATTCGATATGGAACTCCCCTAGTCTTCAATAAAGTATCCCTAAGCGCACTACACTAAACAAAGTAGGAACTATTTTCAAGGAACTAATGTTGGCACTTTGATTGATCAAAACTCCATTAATTTCTAACATGAATTAGAAATATAAACTCTAAAACTCAGTGGCTGTTATACTTTACACCAAACACTTCTAAATGTTGCTAAAATTAATTTTTCCACAATGAAACTCAATAAATAAGAAATCTTGTGCCAAAAAGGAATTCTGACCTTCATGTCTCAATAATTTCTATGGTATGCTCGGGGGGCCTACTTGGCTTGTATGATGCCGTATCCCTGTGCTGGATACGTTTTGCCTTCCCAAGCTATAATTGCCTTGTAATTCAAGACCTAGTTTTTATTTTCATGTCTCGAAGATAAGTTGGCAAGTTATGCTCTGGTTTATAGTGAAGAATTTTTTTTATGTCAGTAACACCTTTTTCTGAGGATACGAAATGAAACGATTTAGGTGAGATTGCAAATTCAATGGCACTCTTGCAAGTAGAACTCCATGATCCGATCCTCTAATATGTCCGGTTTTAGAGATAAAGGGATGCAACATAGTCCTTGTTACTATTCGAAATATTTTCACCACAGAGACAACCTACCAAATGAATAGATATAAACATGTTCATGCAAAGAGAGTAAAGGTAGGGCATCATGCAAATGGACTTAACAGGATAGTTATGCAAATGGACATAACAGGATAGTTGGGATTAATTACATTTTGTCTCGTGTTAGGCGCATTTCCACTTTGACCACCTATATATATTTTACTTTGTCGTTAGGCTCAGATTCACCTGCCTCATTCTAACCTTTTTTTTTTTATATCCGAAATATATCACCTTTTTTGAATAAAAAATATTATTCTTTTTACGAAAATGTCAGAATAACATTTGTGGCCTTCTAAACTTGATTCTTTTCATTTTTTTATTTAAAATTTGTCTCATTCTCTTCACAACTACCATTACCACCACTCATCCACCCTACCCTACCCATCACCTAGCGGCACCAACACCCAACCCACTACCATCCTTTCTTTACCATAATTCCATCAACGCCACCCTTCTGCCAGCACCCACACCACAACCACCGATTGGCCCAACCCACAACACAATTGTTCACCATCACCAGGCGCATCTCTCTATCTTTTTCTCCCCCAAGATCACATGTCACCACCTATTGTTGTTCTCATTCAAACCTAAAGATTACTCCAAGGGGTGTTTGACATATCTATCCATATATATAACTGTGATTCTTTCTTTGCCATACATATGGGCTTGCATTTAGTTTTGGAGTATATCCAAAACTTGAACTGTATATATTGTTCATGGGTTTGGTTTTAGAGAGGGATTGATTATTGTGTAATGGCTTTAGAGAAAGGAATAATTCAGTTTGTTGAATGGGTTTGGTTAGATAAAAATTAGAGAGAGAATATGGAGAGATTGTTGGTTTGTTTTGAGAATGAAAACTTTCTAATCCTTCATTTTTTTATTTTTTTATTTTTAATGAGAGGGAAATTGGGTGAGAATGTAGAGGTGTTGTGGGTTTGTTTTTATAGAGAGAATGGTTAGAGGTATTTCAGAAATTTTTATGTCAAATCACTAACCCTTCTAGTGGCTTCCTTTCGGCATGGACCATAGGAGTTGTTAGTGTTGCTTTGTTAAATGCGGAGGGTCAAAGTGTAAATGGACCTCTCTGTTGGGGACGGGTGGGGAGACCCCATTATATCCTAAGGAATGAGTATTTTCACGCTAAATTTATTCTGCATATGGTGTGTTCCAATTTTAATTATTAGATATTATCTTTTTTCTACATAAACTTTGTATAGAGTCCAACATATGAATACCAAAATGTGATTGGTATAGTACGTGATTTGGAAAATACAATGTTATCTTACAACTCTCATATGTTATCTTTGGATGGTGCCTATGTAGTAAGTCTCATCTGGATATATAAATTTTCAAATGTTTTTCATTTTTTTTGGGTCTTTTGGTATAGGACCAAGAATCCCATTGTTTTGAATTGATGATACATGAGAAGGATCATTTAAAAGTAAGTTACCCGCAAAAATTATAGTAGATCGGTGAATGGAATAAATTGTTTCTGTGGTTTGGGGTTATTGAAGACCAATTGAATAAAATGGAAGATTTTATAAGATGGCTAGAGGAAGACCATTGATGTTTCATTCTATTGTAAATACAAGGAGATATATTTGTGCATGCATGAGAAGTGTGATGTAGCTCTAATTGAGATGAGATGAGATGAGATGAAGGAAAGTCATATTGGATTGCTTGAACATGTGCAACAAAGATCAATGAGTGAGCGAATAAGTGGGAGGCATTTCAAAAGTGTGGTGTAAAAAAAGATAAATAGGTGCTATGTTTTAGCAGAGGATATGGCCCTAAAAAGAGTTAAATGGTGAAAAGGATGTGTACCGCCCTGACTTGGTAGTATTTGAGGCTATATTGAGTTAAGTATTGAGCGCTTAAAAGAAGCATTTATCGTCTAATCTCCTAATTCCCTTCTTTATTTTGTGAACAATTTGTATGAGAATATATTTGGATTCTTCTATTGGTTATAGATGGTTTATGCTTTAATGTGCTGATGATTATCTACTCTATCTACATTTGAGGGGAAAAAGCTATTTGAATGTTAAATAAAATTCACAGAGTTTGAGGGGAAGAAACTATTTGAATGTTAAATAAAATTCACAGAGTTGTTTCTAAATTCATTCCCTACCGGCACTGTGCACATGCTAATAACTAGTTGCTAGATCTTGTCCATTAATTAATATTATTAAGTGTTGTAGTTGTGAAGTAATAGACCAGAGCATGTAGTAAGGGTGAGGGAGAAGCAAGAGTAAGAGCAGCTTTTCAAAATTACTTTAGGTCCTTACTCGAGTGCCTGTTCACAAACACAAGCAAATATATAGCTTAAGAAGTCATGGAGTAAAATATATATGTCAAACAAAAAGAAAATTAAGCAAAAATTTGATCACTAGTAGTGTCATTTGGGCACATGAAGTTGTGAGTAATGAATCTCGATGAGTGTTACAAGAAAATGCAAATGCCCTAAGGATTTACGTTTAGGAATGCATGTTCAGAAACATAGTACACTTCGTTCCAAAACAGTGAATTTATTGGATGTTTTTTTCTATTTATTTCCTTAAAAGGTTACCTAAGGAGGAAAAAGTAATCAAATATAATGACCTAAAACTAATGCTCCTAGAAATGTGTAAAAACATGATTAATTGAAAAAAAATAAACTATATTTTATTGAATGTCTAGTTACTGAAAGAAAATTTCTCTAGCAGTATATTAAATTCGTATAGTGTAATATATAGAAGTCAACCCATATCGTATAATGTTTTAGAGTATATGGCGTACCAAAACACATTTGCATTTAACATACTGGAAGGATCAGCATTTCAGGTACATAGATCTCTACACTAATGAAATCATCAACTTATAACAAGAATTATGTAGAGGTGTTGTGAATTCCACCTAATCGTGGGTTTAGGGTAACACTCAGTCCTTCAATTTGGGGACTGAAGGAGAATGCTGGATTTTTCTTTCTCCCATGATTAGGTTACTGACTATTTCTTACTGTCACATGGTATTAAAGAAAGTAATAAAGACAGCCCACCACCCACAAGCACACGCACACAAAAAAAAGATGCATTAGTGGGTGTGTTTATTTTTCTTTTGTTTGGGGTTGGCAGGGAGGATTAACACTTCTAGAATAGTGAAGTTCCAGTGTCATGATGTTTCTTTTGCAGCATGCTCAAATTCCTGCTTCCTATAAAGGGTAATGTTGTACAACCAAAAAATTCATGCAGAATTTTTAGACAGAATGATATGATTGAATGAGAGCCTTTTATTTTAAGACAACACCCGTCATGATGACTCTTATTTACAGAACTGCCATTGCCGTATCATTTTTGTAGGATTTTCTGTACAAATTTCAACAGATACCATTTTCGTTCTATACATTAATAGTAGTTATACTCAATGGGTTTTGCAGTATGCACAAGCTTCTGTAACATTTGTAAAATATGGCATGTTACCATAAAATATGACGTGGTTTTGCAGATTTGGATCTAAGATACCTGGTAATCCTCCCATTGAGATTTCATTTGGATTGTGGCGACATTTGTTGGGCTGGTACCTATCCAACTGGGAGAAGCTTTATTGTTTCCTGAAATTAGTTTTTCGAGGAAATGTGGCCATGCTTCTAGGCTTTTTAGTGCTTAAGTCGAATTAGCATATTACTTTGTTGAATTGGGCTGCTCTTATGCATTGGAAGGGATTATTGGGAATGCTACCGGTAGAGCTGACTCCAAATGCATAGCTCTTATTTTTCAAAGGCACCACATTTGAGCAAGGTTGCTTGTACATTCAGACTGACTTTGTTTGTGGGACGCTTTACATGATATCGTTAAGAAAAATGCTAGTGAAGCCACTTCAATATAAGTGGGTCACACATGGAATCCTATATATTTTATGCCTGTTCATCTATTTGATGGTTTGTTGGCTTGAAATATTGATGATTATATCTTTGATGTTCAGGTGAAAACATGGGCAAATTTATTAAATACCTTCTGCACCAGTGGAAAGCTTGAGCTAGAACTCATGTACAAAGTCCAGGTCCAATGCTATGAGGATGCGAAGCTGATGAAACTGTTCCCTGAAATTGTGAGATCTCTATATGACCAAGATGTTCTTGCAGAAGATACCATTCTTCACTGGTTTCGTAAAGGAACAAACCCTAAGGGCAGGTATGCATTTTCATTTCCTTGTTAGTTGATTTAGGGAATTGATAAATCCACAACTGAACTTGATGGAAAAACACTGATAATTAGAAAAATGTTGATCTACATAAGTGGGCCCACTCATGTGAGGGAGGGCTGTGGAAGGATCAAATTTGGATGTAGATATAGTACTCTCTTTGATTTATTACAGTTTTTGTAATCATTGAAGTTTAAACAATTTATTATGATGTCATACAGTTATGGGCAAGTGTTGTGCTAATGGAATATGCTACTACATCTAGCAAACTTATTAACTAATAGTCCATGCATTAATTCCCATTGAAGTCTTAATCCAATTTAGGTGTCATGGAATTTTTAAATTATTTTTCTCTTATGTTCTTATCTCCATTGTTTTTAGTTGAGGATGATATTCCCTGCCCTCCCTTCCCTCTCTCTCTTCCCAACATGCACACTCATTCCTTCCCTTCCCTTTTAATTGGCTAGAGGTAAAAAAGAAGGTTTTATACACTGTTTCCTTTTAGACTTGAAATAAAGTGCATACATGGATTATGGGCCTCAAAATATTCATAAAGAGGTGCAAAATTGGAGTTCTTATCAGGAAGTACTGTAAGGAACTGAAATGTCATGTGTGCAAGGACTGTAATGCTTAGTGAGAATGTTCTGTCGGTATAATTATTTGCATATTTTGTTTTTCTTTTCACTATTGTTTCAAGCACTATAGGCGGCATCATGATATTCGTTAATTTTATTTTTATGCTTTAATTTTGAATATGTTCTTCAGTTGGGCTTGTACTCAGTGTAACCTTTGGGCTATTCACAGTTCAATTTGGACAACATGAAAGAGCAAAGTAATTTTTGTGTTGTCTGAATGTGTCAATGGCAAACACTAAATTTTTTATTGGTGGCTGCACTTTAGCTGTAGATTTTCCCCTCAATGACCATCAAATTCTCTGTCTCTCTCTCTCTCTCTCTCTCTCATTGAACTTGCACTTAATGTTGTACACTGTTTTTAAATGCCCAGGCAAAACTTTGTGAAGGCTCTAGAGCCCTTTGTGAAATGGCTGGAGGAAGCAGAAGAAGAGGAATAAATGTAGCTGATGTCGCTACAGTGGCCTTGTCATATTAGCTATCGATTTCTGAGAGATCTACTGATAAAACATTCATATACCTTGCTATATTTGGAAGAAAAATTTGTACTCTTTAGACATGCAGTGTGTTTTTGATATAAACATAAATAGTTTGTCACTTATATATAATGTTTAACTATGTACTCTCTCATTGTCTGCGTGTGTGTGTGGGGGGGGGGGGGGGGGGGGGGTGGGGGGGGGGGGGGGGGGGGGGGGGGGGGGGGGGCTTTTTGTGGTTTGCTATTGCCATATATATGTTTTATAGACATATTGTACCAAAGATTGTGGCTTCCTGTGGTTGATGATTGATATTGCTCATGACAAAACTCGTGCACATTGTCCAAAAGCTGTGATAGGTTTGTTTATTGCTAGGGTTCTCGGCTTTGCTGGAGGATTCCTTGAGCAAAGGGGTATGTATGTACGGATTCTTAATCAGAAAGGTTTACGGAGATGATGCAACCCTCCGCCAGTTTTTGACTACTAGCGCATTTTTTAGTTGAACATCATGTTGAAGTCTGATGTACCTCTTTATTCAATCAAAAGAAACCAATCACCATACAAAATGTTTTAAAAAATTGAAACATACAGTGTGTGGATATTAGATGTGTATTATTTTTATTTTTTTGGTGTTTTTGTGGGGTGGGTGAACCAACGGAAAGAAAATGAAAAATCTAGGAAAAAATACTATATTTTTTTATTCTTTTGTTTGGTTGGGTTAGGAAAATGAGAAGAAATTAGGTATTTATTTGTCAAATAAATTGTTTGCAGTTATTGTAGTAGGATGTCAACATATATTAATTCATGGCATTATGAAAGGAATCACAAAAAAAAAGCACTAATCTCTTTTCTTCATAAAAAAAAGCACTAATCTCTTTTCTTCATTGGAAATTTATGAAAGGGAAGTAGTTAGGAAATTACGGTAACATTGGTAAGTCTGCATACAAGCGAAAAGTTGTATTTTGAAGTACTAGCAAGCATAGCATTTATGCATGTGGCTTAAATAGATTTATTAGTTCTTGATCTCAATTGATCAATGGTATTTAAATAAAGTCTTGAATGCGCACGATCACGAGACATAATGTGTAGCATGAATGAAATCAGGTGAGGTGAGATAAAACTGTTGAAATATTTGACCAATAAATCAATTGTGTGTGAAGAAGATCAGGCTCAAGCCACTACAACTTTTATCATTATTATTGTATATGTAGGGCAAGCCTTCTTAGTATCCATCCCTATGTGGAGATGTTAATGGCGATAGATGAGCGTTGTTAGCAACAGTAGTGAGTGTTCGCCTCAGCATAGTTGGTGGGTCTCAATTGAGGTGATTAGCATCTACCGGTAAAGTGTCAATACCTTCGCTTGTAGATGGGCTTGTTATGTATAGGGAGACGCACTTGTTTTGATGATGTTATTGGGAGAGACCATGACATAGGAAAGTATCATAAAACTTATCATGCACACGACACTTGAGTGATTCTTATCCAGAAAGTGTCAATTATTGTTAAGGATGCTTTATACGGGACTTTATTGTGTGCCGTAACCAAACAATGAAAGGGGAATTATCTTTCCATTCCGACATTATTCTATGCTGATAAACACAAAATGGTAGGAGAATTATCACAACATTTGATACCATCACGTTGAAATGCTCATTTCATTCTATTCAGTTTATTGAGATGTTCACAATTATCAAACATAGCTTAAAATTTTTAACATACACCATCTCAACAACTCCCCCCTCCAAAAGAAGAAAAATATATATTAAAATTAAAAAACAAATATGAGAAGCCTTCTTGTAGGAATTTGTACTTGTGCATTAATTTTCTAGTTTCCAAATAAAATGATCAACTACCGTTCAAGGACTTACATTACAGGATTTCAAAAGAAGGAAAATTTGTTCATGCAAATTGACATAATATCTAGTGTTCAATCTATAAATTCCTACGTAATTGCATCTCTGAACAAAATTCACACATAGATTTGGTGTTGAAAATAATGAAATCAATGACCTTTTTTTTTCTTTCTTTTTTTTTAAGCTCAGCCCAGGTAACGATTATCGTTCACAACAGTTTCTTTTTTTTTTTTTTTTTTTTGTCTATGTGCATTTTACTGTGCAATGCTACCATGACAATTATTTTGGAAGCAATTCTGTTGTGGCAACTAAGTGAAAAAGATAAATTTGGGAAGCCAGTAGAACAGTGATGGAGCCATAAAATTCGTTCAAGGGGACTACCATTAATCATGATAATATTTTTAATTTTTTGTAATCAATAATATGACACTTAACTTTCATACATATGTATAATGTATACTAATTTATATATATAATTAGGTCTTTAAAACAAAAATAACTATTTAAGGGAGCATTTATAAAGTTTTAGTGGGCAAAAATTAAAAAATATTTTTAAAATTATAGGTAAAAGTAAAATATTTGAAAATTTGAAGGGGCATTTATAAAATTTCAGAGGGGAAAATTGAAAATATTTTTTAAAATTGTAGATAAAAATAAAATGTTTAATAATTTGAGGGGAGCATTTCTAAATTTTTAAGGGCAAAATTGAAAAGAATTTAAAAAATTATAAGTAAAAGTACAATTTTTAAAATTGGAGAGGGGGCGTGTGGCTCCTCTAGGCATATGTTGCTTGTGCCTCTGTAGTAGAATGATGTTTTTGTCATATATACACATGTTTGGGATATTGTTTGTGTTTAAAAGTGTCAGGTCAATTTGTATGATTTTACTTTAGAGCTAATTAGGGCTCTCTAAGAAAATGAGGCCTTTTTGGATTCTTAATGAGGTGGTTGAGATCAACTTTCAAAGGCCATCATTCTTATCGTATATTGGGAGAAATTATTCTGTTTATATCATCATTATGATTTAGCATTCATAGGGGAGAAAAATGTTATCTCTTTTATAAAATTTATACACAAAATCCCACCAAACTGATGTGACAATGCAATTTTGTAACTAAGAGTCATGGTTTTTTTTTTTTAAAAAATAAAGAACTCTTCTTCAACACATCATTCTATAATGACTGCAGTAAGGTGGTTTGTTGTGTGCTTGAGAATTTTGTTTTCAAATTCTAAGTGGTTTTTGCTTTGTTTCTCAAACTCATATTATTCTTAAAAACACGATTTTAAACTCAAATTTAGAAGTCATATATTGAAACCACGACTTAAAATCTAACAATTTGATTCAACTCTATCTAATAGAATTTTTTGAATATTTGACCTGGTATGTAATATAGCTAATGTAGCTATGACTTAAAGCTCTAAGTCGTGTTTTGGAACTATCAAAGACATGTTTTTAAAATACAATTTTAGAAAAACTATATGAATATGAAAAAATCGGTGGAAACCTTAAACTGATTAGGCAATAACTAATGGGACCCTCTGAAATTGGCATAGGCTCTGCCAAGAAAAATTAAAGAGTGCAATCACTATTGGACAAAATTATTCGTGCCACTCACATGTGGCGAGAATGAATTGTGTCAATCTCTAACTGATACTTATTATCTTATACATATATATATATATATATATATATATAACGGCTAGTTCTCCTATTCCTTTTTCAACTATCTCTCTATTTGCCTTTTCATTCATCAGAGCATAGTTATCAATTTCATACCATCAAAGTACAATTTTTGCTACCGGTACCAGTGCGTACCAAAATACCATTTTAGATTTATCACTTTAATCTTATATATTTACCCAAAATTTATATAATTATTAAATTTGGGTGCAAGCAATTCTTTTATTCAACTCAAATGTGACTACTTTAACCAATTACAAGAGCAGATTCATATTTATTATTTAAATGACATTATATGAAAAGGGCAAATTCGTATTTATCATTTCAATCTATCTTACAAAGCACATCAGTTTTTTTCAAAATGTCCCTATAACACAATTGGATCCAACGACCATAATTCATTTTGATTTTGGTTCTACGAAAGAGATCAATTTTCACATCATCTTTAATATTCAAAATCCCGTCCAAAATGTTAGTGGGTCCCATCAAGTTCAACGTCTCTCACAACTTATTCTTTTTCTTATTCCCATTTCGTGTTTCTAACCATTCCTTTTGAGTCTCTGACTATTACTACGAATGCTATCATTTCTCTCTTACTTTTGTCTTTTTGTGAGAGAGAGCATTAAATGCTCTTCTTGGGTCATTAACTCATCTCTATTTATAGTTTTAGTAGTTTGAAGAATATATAGCAAGTTAGAGGAAAGTTTGTATGTGTGAAAAAATGGAGTGTTGTGCCATCAAAGCAATAAATGTTTCTCTCTCTCTCTAACGTTTGAAATTCAATTTAGTTATATACAATACCTGCTGAACAAATCGTTTTGGAGAACAATAATGCCCTCCATTCTCCATCATCTGTCATCTCTTTATTCTCTCCATAACGAAGGTGGGATGGATAGGAGCATATAGTGCAAACACATGCACAACCAACATAGGAATTGTCGTGGCAGCCACCTCAATCCTGTTTCTTCTTTCTTTCCTTCATCTCTCCTTCTCATGGTCGAACACACAAACTACACCCATATCCTATCGTTGGAGACTCAACACATAATTTCCCCCCTCTCTCTACGCCCACCATACATGGTGGTGGCAGACACCTATAGCAGCACCTCACCACCCTCACAACAACAACCACTGTAGCCTAGATCCACCACCTCCCTCCATAATTTGCCATGGCTCCCCTAGCTGGCTCTACCCTGACTCTCTCTAAAACAGAGCATTGAAAGTTCAAAACTTTTCTATTCCAGAATCTGTTGCTAGCAGTTTCTAAGCTTGCTTTATTTATTTTGTTGTGATTTGAATTTATTTTCGGGTATATTTTAGCTTTATACCTGAATTGTGCTTTGCATATTGCGTTGTCGTAGGTTGTTAGATGATAAAAGAAAAAGCGGGACCATGCTTATTTTGCTTGGAGGTCAAAGTTTTTATTTTGCTGGATCTTCAGTTCTTGAAAGCAAGAGAAACACTTTTAAAATGGGTGTGTTTAAATTAGGGGGCCTTTTGACCATTCTATTTGGCAGTTGGCTGTGCCAAATTTTTTTGCTAGAGAGGTGGTGCTCTAGTTATGCAAGATAGAAGTCAAGGAGCTACAAGATACAATCTGAAGTTCATGATGCGCAACATTAATTGGACACATTGAGAAATATGTTTTCAAAGAGTTGAGTCTTATTTGTCTTTTAATTTTTTGTCTAAGGTTTCTGAAAAAATCAATGTAATTATTATTTTCCATCACAAAAAATGTAGAAATAGTGATTTTTTTTCTCCTTCTTCCCATGTTGGGGGTCTATTTGGCCATTTTTATTTAGCAGTTGACATAACTGTTTGTGAAACTTGAGAAGCATGCATTTGGGAGGGTGTTGTGCCTCAAGGAAGTTTCAATGGGCTGAGATTTTTATCAGTGCACTAGTATAGTGTTTTATCATATATGCTTCAAGTATAGTAGTGTTTTATCATTTCTCAAAAAATGTAAATCTCTAGTTCAATTAAGACAGATCGGTGCAGTAGTCACGTTTGTGAGTTTGTGAGGAACTCTCAAAATGTGTTATAGCTACAATTTGAAAATATGATTTTTCTTTTAAGAAATGCCTTTGTTGTCCTGTAATATTGCATTGGTTCATCATTTGTTGGATTAACTTGGTGAACAGGACAAAGGGATGACATTATTTCAAGGATTCCATTCTGTTTAAAGAAAACTTTTATCCATCTATTAGAGTTTGATTGTGTTGTAAACATTATGGGTTTACACAATTTTATTAGAGTTTGTATTTATTTAATTTAAAATTTTAAATATGTGTGCGGGTTCGGCTTTATTTTATGCAAGGGATTTGTTTTAAGGCATAATAAGTGTGCAAAGAAATTACAAAAAAAAAAAAGAAAGAAAGAGATTATTGATGTGAATGTATTTGTGTGTGTGAATTTTCCGGAATTTTCTGGCGAATGAGAGTGGTTTTCCTACCACTGAAAGCTTTTTCTTTGTCAGTCAAGGGTCATAATCAGATTGTTCCGAGAAGGTGGACGACTAACAAGAATTCTTAGGCACGCTGCCGCTGCTATTGGAAATCCAGGTGGTGGTCTCTGGGGTCTCCAATGAGGCCGCTTTCGAGGTGCTGATCTCTTCCATGTCAGGGCCAGACATGTTGAGGTCAAGGCTCTTGAACCGTGCGATGTGAATTACGTTAATTCCTTTTTCTTGTTTTTGGTGGGTTTGAATTGAATTACAAGTTGATGTTATTGGATGTTTGTTTTTCAAGAATTGCCTTTTTCTTTCTTACTCTTTCTGTGTTTCTCATTTTTATTTTTTCTTTCAACAATCTCTGGTGCAGGAATGTACTTTATATGGGTTTCAATATTTAATCATCTTGTGGATCTTTTCCGTCTGTTTGTGAAAATCCAAGCTGACCCAATTTGTTTTTTTATTATTATTTATATATGGAATCATTTTCATGTAAAACTTGATTTTCTTGGACCTTTTAGTTAGCAAGTTGAAAACATCTTGAATTTTGCGAGATAGCATGTTTAGTTTTTATTCATGTAGGACCAATCATCTAGACTTTTCTTTATGAATATTGAGCGAAATCATTATTATCTAACCTTCCAAAAACAATCAGTATTCTCTTGACACATTTTTGATTTATTTCGTTTTTGAACGCCAAACACTTCCACTGCTTTTGATATACCTTTTGCTTTGACTTGATGTTTGAAAATAGTTGAACTCACTAGTGAAACTTGTTCTGTCTGATTCATCAAATTAAAATATTAAGGTAAAATATTGAGTGAATACATCATTTTCTTCATATCCCTTTACAATTATTTTACCTTTTTTTCTGAGTAAAATAAGTTGAAATCTGATCAATGTGCGAATTGATTCTTCTAGTTCTTCTATTATCCATTTGTGATTTACAGTTTAGAGTTATTGTGGTCAAAATCTTTTGACTATCTAGTTAGTTTAGAGTTAGAATTAGTACCCGCTGGCATGTTGTTTTGGTTTTCATTCTTTTTTATTTTTGGCTCCAAGTCAATTATCGCTTTATATATATCAAATAGCATTGAAATACAGACTTACATTTTTTTAAACCATTGTTTTCGTTCCGACGTGTCATCATTGTGGTATTGTGGCCTAGGTCTAATATGCTTAGAAAGACTGCCTATTCATTCATGTATGCATACCCTAAGAAGCCTGATAAACTACATAATCAGATTAGGGTCGTTTTGGAACATTTGAATAAACTGACATCAAGATCTATGACCCATCTGAATAATGTTACTCCTAAGTTTAGGACTGTTTGGGTTTGAAAATATGATTTGGAGGCCTTGAATATCCTAAAACTGTCTGTAGGGGTTGAAATTTTTGAATAAGGTCGACATAGCATAGGAAGTTCTTTGATTCTTATCCATTAGACCTATTGCTATGATTATTTTTTTATTTAAAAAAAAATACAAAAGGATTTTTGTGTTTATGCATATTTGATGAGTTCATAGCATTTATGCCTAATTTCATATGTTGAAAATAATGCTAATTGTGTTAGTTTAGAACTAGTGTGTATAACTAATTTTTAATTCTTTACTCTTAGTTTTGAGTGATCGTTTTCATGATTGTACACCTAGTGCTCACTGTGCACACTTGGTGCGATTGAGTTGATTGAAACATGTATGTATGTTTTATTAGTTTGAATGATTCTTATGTTCTAAGAGAAAGTCGCATATTAGATTGACCAAAAATCATGTTTCTCCATCTCTTTCATTATCCCCTCATGCTTGTGGTGAAAAGAAAAAAAAAGCATGATGGAAAAGGGCTACCTATGAGTATGTGTGAAAGCCACTATGGATGTATATCAAAACATGCACCCTTTGGGTAAAATCATAGAAAGGGCTATCATGTTCAATAGTGTGAAAGCCACCGCATGATTGCAAGAATAAAAAAAAAATCTTACTCAAAAATAGAAAAATTATGAATGTGGTTGGTATTATCAAATTGAGCGGGAGCTTCCATTGAATATCCTATAAACATGATTGGTTTGACTTCTAGTAGTGTGATTTGATCTAGAATTTTAATTATCTTATTAATATTCATTACTACTATTGTTTATAATCAAGTTTTGTATTTGCAAGTTCATCGTGTACACGCGCTTGGTTATTTTTATGAATATCGTATCTTGAGATAAAGAGTCTGGAATTTCATTTTAGTTCATGCATCGAGTTCAATTAACCTATGAACATTATTTGATTTATCTGATCTTGTGCATAGATACTATTGAGGCTATGATAATTTGCATAACCACACCATATTTATTTATTCTTTTTTTTTTTTTTTGGTTGTATTTTAGGATCTCATTCATATTTTTTATTCATTCCTTGCTATCCTGATTATCTTATGATCATTAAAATAAATTTGATTCAGTCTTGTTTGTCAAGTCATAACAAAAAAGGGAAGAAAAAATATAGGAATTAAATCATATTGTTTGCAATGTACTAATGGGAGAGAGATGATATATGCATGTGAGGGGGCGAAATATATTTTTAGGGAGAAATTGTTTCGTGGAGGATTAATGCTAGGTGGTAGAGTTTATTATAGATGCTCCTCCAAAACAGTGGTCGTGTGGGTTTAAGAGAGAGATAAGTTTAAAACTCATACTTATCCGATATAGAGAGAGGACAGACATAATATTTTGTGGTGCATTGTAGGGACGAGAGAGAGAGAGAACTTCAGCCGCCGAGTAGAAGAGAGGACCAAAATAGATGGAGCATTATGGGTTTCATTCTTCTAGTATGGAATTTAGATTTGGGCATTGTAGTTTGTACTGGAGTATTAATTAGATTAGTATATTTGCATATTTGAGTTTGGTTGATTTAATATGAATGATTCTTGGTATAAATTTGTTGATGATGGTGTATGGAGAATGCGTTGAATTTTAATGAACATACATGCCTACTTGATTTAGTTATCTACCTCCTCTTTGTTATGGGTATTTTTGGTTTTCAGTTCTTTTAAATTGCTTGGGTGACAAATTTAGTGGATGGCAGATTTGCAACTGATAACGGAGTGCCTTGACATCTGTTGCCCCCGGATTGCTGCTCTCCCTTTTTGAGTGTGTGCGCGCTTATCTTTCGTCCTTGGTCTTTGTTGCAATTTTGTCCTTTTCTTTCTGCTGCTTCTGCAGTGTATGCTTTGTTTTTCCTGGTAGTGGGTTTTTTTTTTTTTTGCCCTTTTTTTTAACTTATTCTTGCTTGTTTGCAGCAGACAAGAAATATATGGATTGGGTGACAGCAATCTTTTCTTCATGTTGTTGTGCTGGACATTGTGCTCTCTCTCACACTCTTTCTGGCCTTCTATCTTCTTTTCAGTTTAATTATGGTTTTATTCCAAGTTTCCCTTCTCTAGCTTTGTCGAATTGCTTGTGGTCCTTAACTAATTTTGCTGCTTTACAGCACACTACACTTTACAAGTAGATGGAGATTGGAGGGGATAATTGAAGGCACCTATTATGGAAATGGATGTCCCTGCACTAGCATTTTCTAGGAGAGAATATTTTTAATATTTTGGTACTTATGTTTCTTGTGTTCTGGTGAGTCAGCTGTGGAGAATTTCATTTACTTTTTAACCACCACTACAAGCTACACGAGAATTTCATTGGTTTTTTAACTAAAACTAGAAGCTGCACTGTTGTAGCTTCTATATGTTTTGAGGAAGCTTGAGTGTGCGGTATCGGGTCACCTGTATTAGTAAATTTTGATTTTGTACTGGTCTGGATTGAATTTTTATCTTTCGCTGTCCTAGGAAAAGTTTTGCTGGTTTGCTTAGACCTAAGAACATGCACGTCTACTTAGTTTAGTTACTGGCCGTTCTCCTATCTTTTGTGTTGTTTTTAGGGCTAACAGTGATATAGAAAGAGAAGAAAAGCAAGGAATGAAGCAAAAGAGCGGTACTAGACTTGCAAAACATGTTTAGTTCTGTGAAGAAGAAGATGATTAGTGCGATCCAGTCCGGCGTGCTATGGTGCATTTTAGTGGCTTGAGCCAATGGGTAGACTTTTTAAACCTTGGCGAAGAGAAGGTTAGTTGAGAAGAGAAGAGAAAAGGAAAGGATTCTTCCCTTCCCTTGTTTAGGAAATTGCGGAGATTGTCCACCTCAATTGTACCAGACCATTTCATGAACTTGCTCAATCACTCTCCAGGAGTGAATGTTGTTACAAAATTATCATAGGTACTTGTGAGCCACACTATAATGTATTGACTAAACCTTTCTGCTTCCAGTTTTATTTTCTTGTTGCATATATACTACTATAATATGAAAGGAACAGTTAGCTTTCCTCTCCAATTATTTATTTCATGTTTTCAATTGATGTGTAAAGCAAGTGGGAGGTGTCTGATCATTACTTGTCTTTTGTATATCTGTAAGCTTCGCGGTAGTGTGAACTCCTCTTTCTTAATTTGGTAAAATTTAAGACATTTTCAGCCCTATTCACAGTGGTTTAATGAAGTCTAGATTCACGCAATATGGTTTCTGTGGAGGGTGTGAATTATTTCGTTGGTTAGTTTTCTTTTGAGAAATGACTGGAAGTCTAAGAAAGGCATTTAACCCACACCAAGTACCACACTGATCAAAAGGTCCACTATCAGAATATTTTGTTCTATTGGAAGTAGTGACCAAAAAGTGCTCTGAACGTTATAAGTTGATGGTATGGATTATTGGGTTCTTTACCTGACACATGTTTATTTAATACTTCTTTAACCAGAGCTCATTTTAACTTATTTACAGAACACTGGTTAGACATCATTAACAATGACGCTTTTAATTTGGGTCCAGTCTAGACATATATTCATATATATTCCAGTTAGATATTCACAAGCCTTACAGCTGGAGCCTAAACATATATATTCGTATGCGTGTTTGAGTCCAGCCTAGCTTTTGATGTTATTATTCTACACCATAGAACCCTTTATTTGACAGTCTCAACATGTTTTTTATTATTTTTTGTTATAGGTAAGTGAAACAGACTCAATATTAGTTCAAATAATCATGTCTTGGTCCCAGACTTTGGCTTTTTAGCATGGTTGAGTCTGGTTGCCTGTTAACTGCTTTACATAATTCTTGGCGGAAAATCAAATAACTTGCACCTCCTTAAATTAATTGTGGTAATTCCATTTGGAACTTGGAATTTGTAGACGGTTGGAGCCTGCGGGTCCAAACAAATTAGTGGCTTCACGTTCCTTGCTGTCTAGGGTCTAGATCTTTCCAGTTTGGGTTTTGGCCTTCAGATGACCATCTTGCAGCTCTTCAGATGACCATCTTTCTACCATGATTTGGAATTTGTTAGAATATCTGATATGTTATTTGTTAGGAAAATTGTAATCTCTGGGTAAGAAAACTATATTCATGATTTGGAATTTGTTAGAATATCTGATATGTTATTTGTTAGGAAAATTGTAATCTCTGGGTAAGAAAACTATATTCATGATTTGGAATTTGTTAGAATATCTGATATATTATTTCTTAGGAAAATTTTAATCTCTGAGAAAGAAAACTATATAGACAACCTACCACAACGATGTGGCAATGACATTTTTGTAATTGAGAACCATCTTGATGGATGTATTGTTTTATAGTGAAAGGCTCTAATTCAGCCACATTTAATGTAAAAATTCATTTTTGTTAATTTTTCTTGCCTCCTAGTCATTTAAAATGTGTTTTGTAGCTTCTTCAAGCTTCATAAAAAAGCAATAGGAAAGTCGCTGCTTTTTTAATCTCTGCTTTTTAAAAATTTGTTAGGAAAATTTCAATCTCTGAGAAAGAAAACTACATAGACAACCTAACACAGTGATGTGGCAATGACATTTTTATAATTGAGAACCATCTTGATGGGTGTATTGTTTTATAGTGAAAGACTCTAATTCAGCCACATTTAATGTAAAAATTCATTTTCATTAATTTTTCTTGTCTCCTAGTCATTTAAAATGTGTTTTGTAGCTTCTTCAAGCTACATAAAAAAAGCAACAGGAAAGTCTCTGTTTTTTTTTTTTTTTTGAGTAGAAAGGAAACCCAAATATTTGATGGGATTGTTTAATTTTTAATTCAATGGTGAATTTCATTGGTCTTTCTATTTAAATTTTTTTTCTGGTTTTTATATTATTTTCAAGAAACATTGCATTGAGAAGGAATTCGTGATCCAAATTTCAAGCGACTCTTTTCCAAAATTTGCATATCATGAAAAATAGGGGACAATTGGATTTGCTTGAAGACTTTCTGGCCAGTCTATTTCTTTGCATGTGATAACTAGATTATGATTGCCGTGACCATTGAGGGCTGCTTTTATGAACTCCTTACCCACTGTGCTTTCAAATAAAGGTTTTTTCTTTTCAGATATATGGTTCACCAATTTGTAGTAAATAAAAAATAAAAAATATAAAAAATCTCAGGTTCAAAGGTCTTTCCATGAGATAATTACTCATGAGAATTGAGCACTAAACAAGACCACGGGAATGGTAAAACATACTAGGAGGAAGTCTAAATTTTAACCTAGGCATCTCCCCTGTGCAAATATAATGAGAGCTTAAGTCCTTCAAGGTTTAACATACTCGTTGTCCTAAAAATGGTAGGTTTTGCAACTTGGGAAACAGGAATTGGAAACTTCGTATGTTCAAATTTCGAAAATGGCTTAGACTAAGATAATTGCAGTAGAAGCTATCCTAACACTTTTAGATTCTGAAAGCATGTCCAAGTTAGCTTGGATGAGCCATTATGAAGCAACCTGGTACATAAGCAGAAACATGGGGAGCTAAGGAAAGCAATGATCTTTTTTGCCCTTGTTCCCAGTGATTAGTAGCACTTGAATAAAAGGGCCTGTTATGTTCTCTAAATAGTGAATTGGTGATTTGTGTGCTGAAAGATTCAAGAACTCTACTTTCCATTATAATCTTGATTAGCTGGTTTGGATAGCATTTTCTTAGCTGGTAAACAATGCACATTGCCCATGATGGATTTCAATGGAAGAGGTCATTTTTTTTCTTCTATATTTGTTTCTTAATAGCTTGCCAAATTTTCCTGGTGTTATTCCAAAGAATGGAGTTAGGGAATCTTTTAAGATAAATTCTCAAAGCATCTTGAAAATTTTCATAATTAAGGGATTTAAAATTTTAGCCTTCTAAAGCATTGAGGAAAGATTCTTTGGCAAACCTATCATATGAGAGATTCTTATAGATGTTTTATTGCTACAGTTTCTGCTTTGCACGAGAATTTTAGTATTCAAGGTTACATGCTCAAGATGAAGAATTGGGGAATACTCTAAAGAGTACCAAACTCAACATGGCAAGCCTTTATACCAATTATTTAAAATCTAAGAAGCACAGACACAGCATGACATGGAAACACCAACAAAGTCTTGAACCCATGGACCTGTCTCCTCCAGTTGGCTCTTTTTGAAGTCATATCCTTGGTCAAATTGGACTCAATCATGTACTCTTTAACAGCTCGAACCCATGTTCTGATTTGGATCTGGCATCACACTCTGTATACATCTTAGTATTTTTTTGGTTCTGTTATGGTGCAAGAAAGGATGAAAAATTCTTTTTCTCTGAAGTTAATATCATTATTGGCAACATTTTGTAGACTCAAACCTAGTTGACTTCTGAAGAAGCTTCAGTATATCTTAAAGTGGTCAAAGGTGTAGAAATGAACTTCAAAGAACTCAAAAAGAGCCAACATGCAGAAGTGTCAGGCAGAGATTCTGAACAAAAAACTGAAAATAGGTACTAATGTTAGTTAGAATTAGTTATGGAATACTAGTTAGGAAGCTTTGCCTTGATTTGATTGTTATTAATTTGATGTAGGATACACCCTTTACAGAAGGTGGCTTTTGGCAAGGACACATACAAGCTTTTGAAAATTAAAGGATTTGGTCCAAGGTAGAAGGGACCATAAAGGTCCATTACTCTGAAAATTGCAGTTTTTAGAAAAATAACTAAAAGCTTTTTCCCTGTTATATAAATCAAATTCACTTCTGAATTTCCCTTTTTAGTTTCACTGTTTTTTAAGCAATTGGGTTTTTCTGCTAGTTTCTTATTTCTTATATTGTGCCTCATTTGGGTGCATTTGAATGTAATACTTTATGCTTTGTTACAAACCGGGTTGGTTAGGTATGTTTCATATATGTTTTATATTTTCATGAAATCGAATTTAATCTGTAGCCTTGGTGTTCTCTGAATATCCATATATTTGGTTTTGAAGTGCTGATTGTCTTTGAAAGTACGGATTTTCTGCGCTTCTTGTGAATGCCAATGTATATGTAGACATGTATTGAGGGTATAGGAAACTTGGTTACTGGGGCATTAATCTCTGTTGTCTGCTTTGCTTGTGTGGCATAATTGATTATTAAACAGTCACCGTGAGCCATTGCTGTGTTTTTTTAATTGTATTTTTATTTTAAATCTATCTTGACAGCCTGACAAGCTTTTACAATTGGCAAGGGAAGATTTACATGCATCTAATCTGATTGTTTTTTTATATGGTTCTACTTTGTGGATCAAGCTACTTTCTTTGTTGATAGTTTTGCTGTAAAATTTGAGGCAATTGCGTTTTTGCTCCACTGCCAGCTGCCAAGTTGGAAATTTTGGTTAAACTATTGTTTAGTGTATCCCTGTCATCAGAAATACATGCTAAATTCTGGTTTTGTGCTTCTTGAAGACATAGTGTGCTATAATCTACCCATTAACAAATTGATGGCTGTGTATGGGTTATTTAGGTGTTCATTCGCAAAGAGAATATGGTTCTTGTTTCTGCTGCCTGTTATTATGTGTTTTTCCTTTTCCTTTTTTCCTCTTTTCTGGTGCTTAACTCAGTATTTGAGTTGTGTTATATCTGTTTCCTCACGTTCTGCTGACCCTGTAAGAACAACTCACTCCTGCATCATTGATTGTACGAGGGATATAACTGAAAGGGGAACTCTCACATCAGTGGTGAAATTCAGAGGCATTCTTAATCTCTGTCATCTGGTTGCCGGTTGGTCCCTTCATGTTCACATGGCATAGGTGAATGTTTGGAGGTATCGTCTAACCTCCATGGTCTGTTTGCTTCTTTGCCTTTGTACTTCCGGTATGTGATTGGGATGAATTGTAATATATTATGTCTTTTACGTTTTGTTTTATTTCATACATTTTTTATTTTTAATTTCCTGGGGTGAGGTGTTGTACAAGCTGCTGCAGATTTATTAGTGAATTAATTGCTGTTTATGCCTACTTTCTTCAAATGAGAAAGGACAAAATTGCCTTTGATTGGAGTAGGTTATGGCTTTATGAGGGCTGACTTGAGTGGAAGAGATGAATCCTTGTAGGCGGGGTGAGCACGTACTAAGTTGAGTGTTTTGCCTTTGGGTGGACGAAGGAGTACGGTAGACAAGGTGCAGGAAAATAGGATCTGAGAATAGGTTTTTGGAAAGCTACTATGGCTTGGCCGGAAGAACAAGTTAAAGGTAAGGGCTCTTTCCCACATTTAGCTATCAGATCTTCCCAAGTAGATATTTTGGTCTGCTTGTTTTCGATTGGTTCCTTTCCATTTCGTTTGCTTCTGTGAACAAAACGACAATTGGTTTTAAGTGCAGGACCACTTCTAGGTCTGGTCCTTCCTTATATAGTGATATTTACAAGTGCACTCTGCATCCCTATCTTGAAGTGATTTTACCTTCTAACGATTTATAGAATTCGGGTTAATTACATTTTTTACCCCTGCACTTTATGATAAATTTTACTTTCAAGACCGTCATTTTTAATTGTAAAAATTGAACTCTTTCACTTCTAATTTGTTTTAATGTCAATCTTCTGTTAATTTCTACTTGAGAAATTGATGAAACATCAAATTAAGATGAAAAAAATTAGCCATTTTCTGCACAAACACTTATGCATATCACACGAGTCGAATTGGCATTTTTACATGAGGCCTAATTACATCATATATATCATATAATTGATTACACTTGTGATTTTGGAGTTAGCTGTTCATTGTTTTTCATACGGTTACATGGATAGTTGGATGGTATGGACCTTTGGCCCTCGCCATTTTTTTATCAGCCTATTATTTAGGGTAATGCCTGTAAAACCAAGAAATCTGGCTTGGTTGTATGTTAACCCTTTGAACTGTTCAGGTCCTTGGAAACCTGGTAGGTTTAATTGCTTTCTTGAAAGGATCAAAATGCTATAGTTAGAACAGGACAGATAGAGTAAAATACAAGTAGTCCATGACCACCTTATATGCTAAATGAAGACACAGTGGTTTTCACAACAAAGAAATGCTTACTCCAGCTCCTTACATCTGGCTTTGGATGCCCTTATAAATTGGTGGCTTGGTTCTAGTAAACAATTATACAGGAATCTCGGGAAAAAGTAGGCCTTCAATTTTCTTTACACTAGCAAGTACCTAGATGTTCTAAGAAGGCTAACTAGGGAAAAACCTTCTTAATTAGAGAACGGGACATAGAGCTTCTAATAATCATAGAAAGCAGTATGAAACATATTTGTTTATGAAAATATTCCTTTAAAGTAACCCTTTATGTCCTATATATCCTGATCAAAAGGGAAACCAGAAGCGAAGAGCCATTAAAGGACCTGAACATTGCTGAGGGATAGAATGGCTTTTCTGTTCTTTTGGAATGGAGATTTTTAATACTTAGTTGACGTGTACTACTTTGTCATAAACCTTTATGTCATTTTCTGTTCATCTGAGGGTTTGCATGGTTTCTACAAGGGCATCATAGCATATCTGTTGAAAACAACCTGCAGGTTCAATAACGTTTATTATGTATGGAAATGCCATGAAGTGTTATTCTCATGCTATCATTCTTTCATTCATCACCCCCCGCCCCCTCTTTGTCAACCAATAAATAGATAGACAGATGAAGTTAAATTAAATTAGATTAAATTGAAACTGTTTTTAACTTGCTCGTGGTCCTTAACTAATTTTGCTTCTTTGCAGCACACTACACCTTACAAGTAGTTGTATTGATTCTATTGAATTGAATAGAGAAACCAAAGAATAGTATATTGTGTATATAGCATAATAAGGAGCGCTAAACAAGAAAGCCTAAACTAGGAAACCAATCAAATCCCTAGAATCTCTATAATAATACACTAAAGTATTCTATATATACACTAACAGTTTATATAGCGGTAAGTAACTATGGGTATATGTAGTTCTTTATGCGGTTTAGTGACATCCAATTATCTACTCTAATATCTTGGTTGTTTCTTAGTGGTGGATTTCTATTGTAATGTTTCTCATGATGTAATAGTTTTCTATCAATTGTAAAAAAGAAAAAAAAAATATGGGCTATGGGCTAGTAAGTATGGCAATTGATTACGTTTTAAAAGTGTAATTATAACACCTTAGCTAGTGTTTTATTAGCCTTGGTTTAGGATTTTATCTGTTTTATTAGCCTTAGCTAGTGTTTTTACCTTATCTTATGCAGATTGGGGCTTAAAAGGAGCAAATAGGCAAAGGATCCAAAGCACTGTTTGAATGGTGAATGGTTGAGGAGATTCAGAGAGGATGTTTTCTAGTTCGAAGAAGATTAGGAACCGTTCGAAATAGGTTAGCAGCCAGAGCAGAGATTCAGAGAATATGAAAAGTCCTTAGTTTCCTGTTAGCAAACTATTCGTAGGGCGGTTTGACGGTCTACGCACGCTCTGTTTTGTTTCAGTTTTAAAAGGGCAGATATGTACCCAATTTGAGGATCTAGACTTTTATATACGAATTGTACTTGTTTTAGCGATTTAGAGAGCGTTTTGTAGAGAGAGTTTATTGTAATTACTATATTAATTTCTAATTGCTTTTGTCCTTCAATTTCTTCATTTGTAATTTAATATTGATGATTGGCTAAGTCTTCTCTTGGATTCAATTGAGAAGATCATCTAAGGATTTCAAGCCCTTCAATGGATGTAATTGGGTTTTTATTGCTATATATACCAATTCACTTAATTCTTAATAATTGAGGTTTAGATTCATAAGAAAACTTAGGTTCTTGACTAAGTTTGACAATTTCAATGCACAACCCTTGGTTTGGTATTGAGATTACAAATCGATAGTATGAACCTATGATTCTAAGTTGAATTTCAATTCTAAGTTCAATTGTTAAAGTTCAGGCTTAGATAGTCGAAATTCATTCGTGATGAGACTTTTGATTTGAGTTATAAAACCTTTATGAATGCTTGATAAACTTGGATGATTGGATTAATTGGATCCAAACCTTCTTTAGACCTTTAATCATAAAATTTATTGTTTTGAACTAGTTAAACAAACCAATTCTCTGCACCGTTCATCTTTTTGGTTTTACTTTAATTAGAGATAGTTCTTTAGTTAGCAATTCAATTCAAGAGTCATTAATTTTGGTCTAGTGCTACAGTTCACATTGAATACAATCCCCATGAAAATCGATCCCAGACTTACCGGATTATACTTCGCGACTATCTACGCTTGGGTAAGTATTGCTAGAGCCGTAATAGCAACTCCCAAACGACAATCACAACCACATTGTTTTGCCTAAATCCAACATAAAGATCAAATCTCAGCAATTCACATAAGTTCTTAATTTGATGGATTGATAGTTAAAGTTAAACCCAGAAGATCTTCTATTATGAAATTCATGCATTGAACCTTTATCTTTTTTCCCTATACATTGATATGTTAACCAAAGAAAACAAAAAGAGAGACAGAGAGCCAGTGCATGTGAGAAAACTTCTTGACAGCCGCCCAAATTGTAGTATGAAAGCATAAATAGTCATCCCAGCTCCTCTGGCCAGTTCCTGAAAACATATGATTAATAGTCATGTGAACTATATCAAAAGATCCTCAATCATATTCTATTTCATATTTTCATCCTAATTGGTGTTATTCATTATTTTGTTAAAAATTAAAAGATATATTTAAATAATTATGATAAAAATATAAACTATCAATTTTTCTCTTTTAGTTCATAGATTTATTCTGAAACTTAAATTAAGTTGCATTGAGTTGATATTTAAAATTTTTTATTTTTTATTTTTGACTTGTTCCTTATATCTTTATTTTCCTTTTCCTTTTCCTTTTCCTTTTTATTTGATATATTTATCATATCTTACTTTAAACAATTTTTTTCTTAAATTATACCCCAAAATAATGCTAGATTAAAGTAGTGTGAAAACTAATTATATCCTTGTTGACATAAAATTACCAACACAACTTTGTTGGGAATTAGAAATAGCTATGTGTAATTTACATAATTTGATGTTAGTAACTTATGACATTACACTAGAAAGTGACTTATCAAGTTGTATCAAAGATTTATTCGTACTCTTTTTATGCCTTCATTGCAATGTCTTGTTGTTTGAAAGAAAAATTATATTATTTATATATATTCTTGTTTTAATTTCTCACTGATCACATAGTACGGTAGCAAAATCTGAGAATCATCTTCATCATCACCACCATTCTTGCCATTGTTGTTATTATTACTATTATTATGAGTTTAGTTTTAATGCACTGATAGTGTATAATTTTTTACACAAGCAAGGCACCAAAATATAAGCAACATATGTTTTTTAAAATTTAAGTACAATATAAAAAAGCAAAGTTCCAGGAGCACATGTCAAATTCTGATGTTTGCTCGTGTAATAAAATTGTACACCGTTAGTGCATCATCACTATTTGGATAAACAATCATTTTGTCCTTTTCACTTATATTTCAATGTTATTCCTTAATTTTAATTTTTTTTATTTAAGCCCTTCAGTTTTAAAAGTAAGTCAATGTGGTCCAACATTTTAAAATAGGCGAAAAAATTAAAGGTCATTTACATTTTGACCCTCTCAACTATAATTCATTTTCACTTTACTTGCCAAACTAAAAATCATTATATTTGTACCCCTAAGCCATTAGAATTTCAATTTGTGTTGACACAATTACAAAAAGAAGCAAATCAACACTTATAGCATTTTTTATTTGATACAATATAAAATTTATTATCTCCGGTTAACAAATGTGTAGTTCAAAAATATTCTTGATTTTGACTGGCTGACAATTGGTGGTTAACAAAAGTAAGATTTTATGGATCATTTTTGAGACATTTTGAGAGGTTTTATAACATTTATAACCATGAAATAATTATTTTCTATTTGATTTACAGATTAGTATAAGAATTTGACCCTCCTAATAGTGAAATTTACGAGGATAAAAATGTAACAATTTCTAGTTTAATGAGGTAAAGTGATTTTAAGTTATAATTTAGATAGCCAAAGAGTAATAATTTTTTTTTATTTTTTTTATATCTTCAAATGTTGGACCACATTTTTTTTTTGGTAATGAACCTTGGACAATAGACTTACTTTAAAACTTGAAGGGCTTAAATAGAAGTTGAGAGATAATATTGAATCTGAGACAAAGTTGAAGGAACAAAATAATAGTCAACCCTTATTATTTTTATTATCAATTTGCAATCACTACTATCAAGCTTATAGTTGATTAGAATAAAAAAAGAAAAAAGAAATATACTAAAAGCTTCTAAAAGATTGTTAAAGATGTAGGGGGAAGAAAATATAATTTGAAGTGGGTTTGACATGGGGTAGGGTTTAGATCAACCTACCCTAAAACCACCTCAATTATATTAAGAAATCCTTAAATACTCTTTTTATATTTTAATAATACAACATATCCTTGTTATATCAAGAGAATGTTAAAGTTTTAATATTACTTCTTATAATTGAAATTTAGCCTATTTCTTTATCGATTTTATATTGTATTAGTGTTTGTGTAATTATTTTTATTTTTTAAGAAGCAGTTATATTTTGAGATTTTATATGATTTTAACCTGTTTCAGTCTAAACCCCGGTTAGGTCAGGGACAGAATAGAGAAATTCAGCTTGTCACGTGTTTGGGAGGTATAGGGTAGAGTTTTCCTACTATTGTCTCAAGATAGGACTTACTTAACATGTACAGAACTTGCACCACTGCAATACCTAGATATATGTATAGCTCCCTCTTCACAAAGTGGGCGCACTAATATTTAATGAACGGCAACATGGTTTGAGTTGTTGGTGTTAAAGAGTATATAACATTTTCACACATTGTCACTCAAAATTTTGATTTATTTTTTATTTCAAAAATCAAGATATACCATTTTATAGAGTTTGTTTAAATACATTGCCCTTAAAAAAACTCAATTTCTTCAACTTTGTACCTCCTAATTTTGAAATTTATGAGGGTAAAAATGTAACAATTTCCAAATACGAGACTAGAGTATAAAACAATAGTAGTAATGAATATTAATAAGATTATTCAAATTCCAGTTCAAGTCAAACCAATCATGTTTGTAGGATATTTATTGAAAACTACCCTCAATTTGATAATGCCAACCACATTCATAATTCTTCCTTTTGAGTGAATTTTTTTTATTTTGGTTCTTGCAATCACATGGTGGCTTTCATACTATTGAATATGGGAGCCCTTTCTCCGATTTTACCCAAAGGGTGCATATTTTGATATACATCCATGGTGGCTTTCACACATACTCATAGGTAGCCCTTTCCATCATGCGATTTTTTTTTTCTTTACCACAACCATGAAGGAATAATGAAGGAGATGGAAAACATGATTTTTGGTTGATCTAGTATGTGGTTTTCTCTTAGAACATGAGAATAATTCGAAATAATAAAACACAGATGCATGTTTCAACCAAGTCAATTGCACCAAGTGTGCACGGTGAGCACTCGGATTATAGTCATGAAAAACATCACTCAAAACTAAGAGTAAAGAAATAACCTTAGTTATGTACACTAGTTTTAGACTAACACTATCTACATTATTCTCATCATATGAGATTAAGTATAGATGTCATGAACTCCTCAAATATGCATAAATCACAAAGAATGTTTTGTATTTTCTTTATTTTTCAATAACAAAAACAAAATAAGAAAAATGACCATAGCAATAGAACAAATGAATAAGAATTAAATAACTTTCTATGTGCATAGATCTAAAAAAAATGGGAACTGCATCAAGAGGAAAACAAAATCTTGTTAGTTACTAAAAAATCAGACCTCTCGGCACCATCGTTATTTGGAGAGCTTGAATGAGCAGAATCAGTTGTATTCCCATCAAGACGGGAGGAACTTGCATGATAGAGTGATAGCCAAAATGATTTCAGCTTTAGACCAGCTGTACAAATAAAAGCTCCTATAAAAAAACAACTAAAGTAGTGGAAAATCATTGAACGCAAAGTTTATTTCTCGTTATTGACATAGTGCAATGCTCTAGAACATGGAAATTAAAAAACATAAAAAGATTGGCCAAGAACTGATTTCTCGCTCTCACGAAGCAATGAATCCCTTTAATTTGAGACAGGATAAAAATAACATAACGCTCCAAAACTAACAAATAATTTCTTGCTTTTGACTCCAACATGCAAGACTTCACCTTTGTAGTTCCTATTGGAACTCCAAGAAAAAAAAATTATATTTTTGACTTTGCCAAGAGTAAAGATATTTTTACATCATGGTATGTTATTTGGTGGGGCCCACTAAGCTAGCAGCTTTGTAGAAGAAAAGCAAAACTTGTGTCACTTTTATAAATTTCCTGAAATGCATGTGGGAGCCCTAGACGAGAATCTAAGCATGCAAGGCATACATCTATCTAGAAAATCTGGTCCTTGTATTATTAAAAGTTCACCCAGATCACGGTGTTTTCTTATATAATTAGCTAACTAAATAAAAATTCATCCTCTAAGAAGCTAATGGATTTATGGGATCGAAAATATTTTATCTTTTCTTTTTCTGTATTCATTTTTCCATCTTAACCTTTGCAAAATAGAATTGTGATTTGATAAACTTTTCAACAATCAATTAGGCTATTAGCATTAACAGTAATAATAAAGCAATAACTTTTCAGCAACGTTAGTTCCTTGGTAACAATGTTAGCAAGGGCGGAACTACTCATGGACAATGGGGGCCATGCCCCCCTACTTTGATATAATTGAACAAATAACTCATTGCAATTATCACAAATTTCAATGTGCGTGCATGCAAAAGTGTGTATGTTACACACACACACAGAGCTTCACGAAATTGAAATTTTTTCCTAACAATTGATGCATGAAATGAAAGTCTAGACAAAAACAAAAGTACTATTAGTTTTACTACATTGCAATCTGCTTCAATCATCAGGAACCTACAGTTGACGCTAACTGCGAAACTTGAACGCTACAAACAATTAAAAGATTAAAAAACAAACAAACAAACAAACAAACAAGACAGAAAACACAAAAACTAATCAATGCAGAAAAGATTCAAGATCTCGGTAACGGCAATCAGAAAATAAAAATAAACGTATAAAGCATATATAAATTTAAGTAGGCAATAAAGACGCTCAAAATAAAAAAAATATATGTATATGTCACAAATACACACATAACAATATATACATATACATCTCGTACAAAATGATACAGAAAGAGAGCTAGGGTAAAGGTAAAGGTACTGAGTGGGGAGGCGATCAAAGTGAGCCCAAAGTCCATCGTAGGACCTCATTGTACACCTCAAGCTTTCTTGTCCGTTGCCAAGAATTTGCGGGCGACAACTCTCGTTATCTTGCATCTTTTCCTAGATCCAAACGCCAAGAATAAGACGTGAGGACGTGACGGTAAGGACCTGGATATGTCCTCAAGACTTAGACGACATGAGGACGTGAGGGTAAGGCAGATCGACTTTGTCCAACTGACCAAGGATTTGTGGCCGTGAGGAGCCACCATCTTGAAACTCTAGTCCTTGCAGGCGTTTGAAGAAGACAGAGAGAGAGAAAGTTGCAGATGGAGGAGACCAAACAACAGAAGAGAGAAGCAAAGAGATGCCTAGGGTTTTTTTAGAGAGTGGAGAGTGAAATTACTTTTTGATCCAACATAGTTTAAGTTTAAATACTAATCTCCCATGGCCTTTGGATCTCTTTGTTGGCTTCCATCATTTTTTGGGCAGGGTCTGGCCAGGCCAAAATGTAAAGCAAAAGGCCTAAGCCCAGCCCATGGCCCTAGGGACGGGCTTAGGCTTGAGCTTCAAGCTTGGGCTCGAATTTTTTGGGTTGGTCTTTGAGTTAGACCTCTTTGGCTCAGTTTTGTTTTGTAGCATTATGTTTTCAAAACTAATAAATTTAGTTATAATAAATTATACACTATGATTCTATGAATTATAAATTTATTTGTAAGCTTATATATATTTACTTTCTTTGAACTTATGTAAAAAAAACTTTACACTTATATTTATTATTATATATAATTAATAAGAATTACTAAAGTAAATTATTTATACAATTACATTTATAAAATTAATTAACGCATTTAAGAAAAATGAATTTGAAAAAGTGGGTAAATTCAAATTGAATTTGAAAGGGAAAGAGCTGTTGGGAGGGGGGGTTCACAAGCTCATGGTCGGGCTTGAGCTCAGGCTCGCGGGAAGGGCTTTGGGCTGGCTTGGGCTTCTAAAAAGCTGGCCCAAGCCTGCCCATAGGGGTGCTCGGGCTAGGTCCAAGTCGGGCTTGGGCCGAGCTTTGACGGCCCATTGGCCTCGAGCCGAATTTACATCCATAGATGGTGTTTAGATGCTGACCTTTGATTAGGCTTGTAAAAGATAAAGAGTTTATAATTGGGTAGATTGAAGATTGTCCAAACTGAAGTGCAAATAAATCATATACTTATAAAAAGTAACTATTTCTTCCCTTCCCATTCTGTCTTGGTGTGGAGGTGAATTTTTGGGTTACACCAAATAAATTCTATAATTTAATTACCATTTTATACTTGTTAATATATGGTGAATAGGAGGAGGTTAATATATGGTAAATAGAAGGATTGCCCACACTTGAAAATTAAATGACTAAACTAAGAATATATATGTATATATATTTAACAAATATATAGTATTTATAGCCATAAGTCTGAAACGGTGTGCCAAAAGGCACTGGTACTGATACGTACCGTATTAATAATAAAATCGTTACGCTAGCTAGTATGGAATTGACAACTATGATGGGAAGTTGGATTATTCCGAAAAAGAAGTTGAATTTATATGGAGATTTGAGAAAGCTTTGAACTAAAATATAAAATTACTACTGTTATACATACACATATACATATACATACACATATGTACATACATATATATACACACATATATATCATTTATCTCCCTTCGAAATTGTCCCTTTTCAAGTTTCTTGCTCTAGGTTTTTTCTCTCTTTGTAAACTGTGATAGTTAACTTTCATAATGTGGGGTTTAGCTAGGCATAGTCTCCAGAGTTGCTTTTCCTTATGAATATCTTAATTTCAGTGTTAATTATTTAATTTTAACTGGATTAAGGAAGAGATTAGTCAAGGTGCATGCATAATTGAAAATTTTGAATACTTAGATATAGCTTAATCAAATGAACAATAAAAAATATGTTCCACTTATTTGGTAAATGTATTCTATTTCAATTGAACTACGATCTATTTCAAATTTAATATTTACTCTATAATTTTTTATAAGTTGTAATTTATTTTTTAAACGTATTAATTTCATTTAATATTTGTAAAGGATTCCATTCATAAATAAAAAATTATTTCATTTATTTTGTTAATGTAATGTTTGTTAACTTTATAAATTTTAAATGTATTTGGGTTCAATATTCCTAAAAAGAAAAAATTTGGCATAAAAACAAGCACGATCACGGGCACAACCAGAGCACGAGCTCGGGCATGAACCATGCCAAGACTAACCTTTTTCTTCATGGGCTGGCATGAACATGGCATGGTTGTTAAATGGGCCGGCACGAAGCACGCTTAACACAACCCGACCCACTTTACACCTCTAATCTCTCTTTGCTCGTGAGTCGCGATAGCCCCGTAACACACCCAGGTGGTGGTGATTGGGAGCCCCTAATTTCAAAAAGTTCATGTCACATTGACAATTATAGCCTTCATCATATAACTAGCCTTTAGGTAGGCATAGTTGGAAGAGTTGCGTTTCCTTGTGAATATCTTAATTTCAGTGTTAATTATTTAATTTTAACTGGACCGAGGAAGAGATTGGTCAAGGTGCATGCATAATTGAAGATTTTGAATATTAGATATAGTTGAATCAAATGAACAATAAAACATATGTTCCACTTATTTTGTAAATGTATTCCATTTCAATTGAACTACGATGTATTTCAAATTTAATATTTACTCTACTATTTTTTATAAGCTGTAATTTATTTTTTAAACGTACTAATTCCTTTTAATATTTGTAAATGGATTCCATTCATAAATAAAATTTTATTTCATTTATTTTGTTAATGTAATGTTTGTTAGCTTTATAAATTTTAAATGTATTTGGGTTCAATATTCGTAAAAAAAAAACAATTGGCAAGGACACAAACACAATCATGGGCACGGCCCGAGCACGAACTCAGGCACGAACCGTGCTGGGCCTAGCCTTTTTCTTCACGGGTTGGCATGAGTATGGCACGGTTGTTAAATGGGTCGGCATGAGCACGGCACGAAGCACCCTTAGCATGGCCCGACCCACTTTACACCTCTAATCTCTCTTCGCTCGCGAGTCGCGATAGCCCTGTAACACACCCAGGTGGTGGTGATTGGGAGCCCCTAATTTCAAGAACTTCATGTCACAATGACAATTATAGCCTTCATCATATAACTGGGCTTTAGCTAGGCATAGTCGCAAGAGTTGCTTTTTATTGTGAATATCTTAATTTCAGTGTTAATTATTTAATTTTAATTGGAACGAGGAAGAAATTAGTCAAGGTGCACACAAACTGGCCTGAACACCCAGATTTATGTAAAAAAAAATTAATCAACTTAATTTTTTAAAAGAAAGGTAGCTTATGGGTAATGGTGACAATGGGTTTAAATCATAACTGACCTCCAATAAAAAATTCTACCTCTAATAAAGAAAATGTTGGTATTGGTCCCACCCCAAACACCCCCCCTCCCCCCGCCCCAACCTTGCTGGTGTGATGTGTCTGTAAACACATACTCAACACACTCATGGAGAGAATGTGAATGACAAATGGAGAGAGAGAGAGAGAAAGACTTGTTACATGATGATGGCTTGCAAGGTGGAGAACAAACAACTCATGATGTTGCAGATATGTACTCCATGCCCAAACCTCATATTCTGCTTTTGCAATTTCTTTAAAGCTATCACTTTTAATAAGGTTCATCATCTTAGTTGTCTGTCTGATTATGATTCTGTTGCCTATGAACGTGTTCTCATTAACTAACCCTTGTTTCATCTTCTTCATCCAGCTGGTTCTTGGTCATTACTAATGGAGTCTAGAAGGATAGTCCTTGGCAAATGATAGAGACAACTGCTTGGCTTGCCAAAAAGGAGAAGGGTAATCATCTTGGCAATCATGTTGTGCACTTCCAGGCTCTTTTATTTATTTTTTTACATATATATATATCTATATATGTATATATGTATGTGTATATATATAACCTGTTGTACTCTTTTGATCAGGTTGTACGTGGATTGACTCGTAGTGCTGTGCATCGGGCTAATTCTCTGGTTTATGCTACTCTACACTCCATGATCTATGTTTGAACTGATTTATATATTCTCTAATTCATTATAAAATGGTTTTTTTATTTTCTAAAAAAAAAAAAGAACTTGATTTGGAAGTGGGAACTGATTTCTAGAATTTATGAGTATACTAAGTTTGTAATCATAACTCGTATGGCTAACTTTTCCTTCTCTTAGGAACACTCACCGACTCCTATTAATAGCTCGTATGAGTATTATACAAAGTCCTCAAGGCTCTGTTGTTCCATTTATATCTAAGGAGAATTGGTTACAACATTGTAGTCTATGGTGGTTTTCAATTGCATTATTATTGAAAATTTTAAATATACAATCAATTAGCTAGAAAAACCTATTTGTTGGCCCAAAAGGCAACCCAAGAGGGGGTGTGAATTGAGTTGTTCAAAATTTAATACAATTAAGATTAATTAAAAACTAATCTAATCAATGAAACAGTGATTCAAGATAGATGAAATGTAATGTAATCAATAAAAAGATGTAAACAGAGTAAGAGAAGGCACACCAAGAATTACCGAGGTTCAACCACAATTCATGGTCTACGTCCTCGCCCTAAGACCTCCTTGAAATTTTCTTCTACTATGCAATCTCCAATTACAAAGTAGGTGTTAATTTACCAAGTACTCAGCTCACTTTTACACAAGAACTTTTTCTCAAGTTCTCTCGGCTACCAAGTGGTTTTGTTCTAGATCCACTTCAACTTACAAGAGCTTTTCTTTTACAAGAGAACTCTCAAACTCTCACTTACAAGTGTATGAAAGTTAAACAAACAAAATACAAACTCTCTATCAAGAGTGGATAGGAAAATAATAGCTCACTTAATACCAAAATGAAGATACAAAAAAATGTTTAGGTTTTTCTCAGCTTGATCAGTTAGTGGATGCTGTTTTTCTTCTCTCTTTTCTTGTATAAATACAATTGGAAGCTTGTATATAAACTCCTGTATTGATTTCGTCCGTTGGGGGTTGTTGGGGGTTCATTTAATGCAAGTTCAGTCCGTTATAACGTTAGAAAAACTAGCCGTTAGTCCCCAGGTGCTGACACTTGGCTTCATGTGTCGACATATCCAGCCTGCATTTTTTCAGATGTTGTCCACTGTCTCCATGTGTCGACACATCAACTTCATGTGTCGACACTTGATCATGCTGTCTTCAAACTTTAGCCTCTGTCCTCATGTGTCAACTTTTCATTTTCATGTGTCGACACATTACCCAAAAATCTTTATTCATCCTTCCCTTGATCAAGTCCAGCTTCAACAATACCATAAGATCTTCAAGGAGTCTTCTCTTTAGGGTATATGATAGATCAAAGTTTTCAATTCATCAAAGTTGACTTCTATTCAATTTGGATTGAATTTATGTTTTGATAATCATCGTTTCTTTGTTGCCAAGTTGCCAGAACTTCATTCCATTAATGCCGAGCTCTTCTTTTTTTTATTGCCAAGCTCTCTCCATCTGCTACTACTGACTTCTTCATCCATGTAGAGCTTCATGATGCCTCATTGCCGAGCTCTTCTCTTTGCTACTAATCCCTCTTTCTTTTTTAGGATCACTTCAATGAGTCTTTTATAAGCTTGATGAAGTCTACTCTTGAACATCTTCAATTTCTTTGAACACGTATCATCTTTGACTTTTCACATCTCAAATGAAGTCTTCACTTGGATTCTTTGTAGAGATTTTGCAATTAGGATGAATTCTCTTTTTGAACACCCTCAATCTCTTCGAATTCAAGTCAATTTCATTAAGTCTATGCACACTTGATGAAACCTTCTTTTGAGCACCTTCAATCTCTTCGAATGCAAATCATTTGTTTGAAGTTGGAATAGGTGTCATTGCTTGCTTTGTTTGGTGCATGACTTTTGGTATATTGTTTGACTTGGTTTGTTGTGCATCTACTTTGACATGTATTAGACTTTAAGTCGAAACCTTTAAGTCTAAAATTTAATCTTTATTAATCTGCACACTAAGTAAATGCATTAGTAAAATAATATAAGATTTAGTTATCATCAAAATTAACATGGGGATCAACCTTGAGTCAACAATCTCCCCTTTTTTGATGATGACAAAACCTTTGCAAATGAAATTGATATAAGATTGAATGAGATGGACAAGATCAAATTGCATACCAGTAGAGAACTTTCTCTTTGTTTTATAATTAGGCAACTGATGCTTAAGAGTCAAAGATTTTTCGCTCTCTTATCAAAAACAACTCTCAAGAAGTTTTTATCAGTTAATTTCAAAACAAATTGAGGGAAATAAAATCCTTTATTATGTTACTCCCCCTAAGAGCATGCTCTATAAAGTTTCATAAAATATATCATGCAATTTTCATCATTTCCATTCAACAATCATCTTCCCATTTTACTTTATTTTACTTCAATTCTTCTCCCCCTTTTGTCAATTCATCAAAAAGAGAAAAAAAAATGTATAGCAAAGACAAGTACAATAGCAAAAAATTTTATAACAAGATAAATTGTATAATCAGGAAAGCAAGCAAGCAAGTAAGCAGTCAACACGACCTCAAATTTGCAAGAGAACAAGATCATATTTCATTCAAAAAGTATGTCATTACAAAATATTGGATGATTGATGTCCACAAAATGTTAAACAAAAAGATGTAAAAGGGCCATAGAGTAAGGACTTTGATACAAGAAAAGTTTGATGAGGAAGTTAAGGAGATGCGGAGGGAGAGGGGGATAGGTCAACTGGATCAGAGGTAGTATTGGAAGGACGAGGAGTGTATAGACACCTCAAACTATATCGCAGCCTGGCCAAAGATCTGGAGACTGGTAAAGGTGATGTGGCTCTCTTGGCAGTACCAGCTCTCTTCCCTCGGACATCAAATAAGCTATCCTCAGACTCATCCACTGTGTCCTCATGGTCAGATCCTTCCTCTAGTTCCTTTTCTTCTTGAATTCCTGCTGGAGTCTCATTTTTAGTTTTAGATTCTTTTTCTGCTTGATTTTCCTCTTCAACTTCTTCTTCTTCTTCTTCTGCTTCGTCTTCCTCAATAGCAATCCTTTAAGCCTTTTTCAATTGATTAACATCTTACTTAAGGTTTTTTAACTGTGCCAGCCCATTGTCAAGTTTTTGGTTCATGCTATGAAGCATATCCATTATATTTCCCAAGAGTTCATCAACTTGAGTGGCTTCAAAAGATTGGGCTAGGGGTTTTCGGGGTCCAAAAGTAGATGCTCTTCCATGAGGAGTATTACCAGGGGCAACTTTCTTAGGTCTTGGAATCCATTGACCATTTACTTTCTTATAGCCCATCCAGCCCAGTGTGTACTTGTTGTATTCATCACTGTATGGGTCAGGTTTTCTGTAGTTTCCATCATCAGGTTCACTTGAAAGTGATTGAAAATCTTGGTGAGTAACATGCCATATGGTAGATTTTTGGTGCATGTGGTAGAGGCATGGGCCATGTTTGTGAGGATGTAGTAAGGAACATCAATCTTGGTGTTTGTCAAGAATGCCTATAGGAAGAACAAATCCTTTTCACTCACCTGTTCAAAGCTTCCAATTTTGGGCAAAAAGATTTTAGAAACAAAATGGTGTATCAACCTTAGTTCGATGGGTAGGTCATTGGCTATAGGTTGGGTTGTTTCAAGCATGGCTTGACCATAGAGAACATGTAGTTGTTCTTTTCTAGTAACACTTCTCAAAGTAGAACTCTTCACCATACCCAGTTCCCATGATTTCAGAAAGAGTGAACTCATTTAGAGTGATTTGTACTCCTTTCACATAACTAGTCACTTCTGCTCTTCCAACCTTTTTCAATAGATTAGAGTAGAAATGCATAACCAATTTAGGATATACATTCTCTCAATCAGAGTGTAGGGTTTCCATCCCAAGCTAGTGAGGGTGTGAGGAAAGTCAAAGTTTTCATTCTCAAAATATTCATAGTTCATCCACCGTCCATTCAGAATTTTATAGAGAGAGAAAGTGTGTAAAAACCTTTCTTCAGCCATTGCATCTTTGAAATGTACGACATCCCAATCAAGTTGGTCTGATAAAGCTCTTCGAATTGATTCGTGAGTCAGTATCCCAACCCTTTTTCGTTTCTGACTTCATGTAGAAGAACTCTTAGGGTTTTCTTGCCTGTGATCGATCTTGGGAGCCATGTCGATAGTCTAAAGCTTTTAGAGATAGGGATGAGGATTGAAAGAGATTGGGAAGAGATCGTTAGGGTTTATAAAGATTGTGGAATGAGGGTTTGTGATGGTTCGCAAGTGACGGTTGGGTTTGGTGCGAACAATGGAGCGGGAAAGAAATAGAGTGAAAGTGAGAGAGGAAAGTTCGAATGTTTGTAAAATGGGCTTCGTTAAAGTATATAGGCCTAACTCATGTTTCGATACATGAACTTGGTGTGTCGACACATGCATGTCAACAAATTATTTTTGAGTCTACTGTGATGATGTGTCGACACATGAAAATGGGGTGTTGACACATGCAACCAGACTAGGTCATGTTAAGTATAAGGAGTTCAGAAGATGGTTTTTTAGTTTGGGAGAAAAAACATGTTTTAATATGTTCATGCAATGAATTATGAACTCAAGAAATGCAACTCATATAAATGATAATCACATTTAAAACATAAATAACATGAATTTCACTAAAAAATCAAGTATTAAGACATAGGATCATTCATTCCTAATTCTCTTCTTATCATGCAAAATCGATCTTCACTAAATGGTTTAGTAAAAATATCAGCCAATTGTATAGTTGTGCTTACAAAGTCAAGTTTAATATCTCCTTTTTGTACATGATAT
>CM065390.1:35837500-35850000 GCA_033060915.1 Euryodendron excelsum | reverse complement strand
CTCATGCTAATGTGACCAAGTCTTTTATGCCACAACGAACTTTCATCACTATTCATAGCAATAAGACATTCAACTTTGCAAGAAGATAAATCATTAAGATCGAAAATATATATATATTGTCTTGTCTATGCCCAGTGAAAATAGTCTTGTTACTATTGATGTCAATTACATCACATTTAGAGGATTCAAATACAACCTTGTGTCTTTTGTCACTAAGTTGACTAATGCTCAAAAGATTGTGTTTGAGTCCTTTAACAAGCAATACATTTTTAATAGAAGTAAAGGAATTCTTACCAACACTACCTACACTGATGATCTTCCATTTGCTATTGTCTCCAAATGTGACAAGACCTCCATCTTTTGGTGAGAAAGATGTGAATTGTGCTTCATCTCCCGTCATGTGCCTTGAGCATCCACTATCCAAGTACCATTGGTCTTTCTTAGATTTTGTTTGAAGGCATACTTACAAAAGGAATTCATTTGTGTTGGTCCAATAGGCAACCCAAGAAGGGGGGTAAATTGAGTTTTTCGACTATTAATACAAGTTAAGATTAATTAAGATTAATCTAAACAATATAGCAAAGGTTAATCTATGTGCAAAGCAATGTTAACGTGAGAAGCAAAGAAAACAGAGCAAAAGGAGAGAGACACAGATTTACCGAGGTTCAACCACAAACCCTAGTCTACGTCCTCACCCCAAGACCTCCTTGAAGCCTTCTTCCACTATGTAATCAACTATTACAAGATGGATTGCATATTGACAAAGTGCTCAGCTCACTCTACAAGAACTCCTCACCAAGCTTCTTCAATTCCCAAGTGGTTTTGTCCAAACTCCACTCAAACTTTACAAGAGTTTTGCTTTACACAAGAGAACTCTCAAACTCTCAGGTACAAGTGTATAAGAGTACAACTCACAAACAAACTCTCTAACTAGAGTAGATTTACAATCAAAGCTCACAGATGAAGGTAGGAAGAATATTCAGTATATATCAGTGATTCTTGTCTCTTGTTGTTTCTTCCTCTTGATTCTTATATATAAATGCAGTTGGAGGCTAATATATATACCCTTGCATTCATTCCATCCGTTGGAGGTCGTTGGGTATCATTAATGTGCGTCTAATCCATTATAACGTTAAGAAAAATAGTCGCTATAACAGAGAGAGTCGGCTCCATTTTTTGTGGTGTCGACACTTCCTGCTTCTGCATTTACCAGATATAGTTCACTGAGTTCATGAATCCCCTCTTCAGGTTGATGAGGCGACTCCTTGTTCATCCGTCTTCTTCATACTAGGCTTCTGCTGTCATGAGGCGACACTTCTGCTTCAGGTGTCCACTCATTGATCATTTAAACTTCCAGCCTTTTGCTTCTGCTACCAGGAGGCGACACTTCATCTTTAGGTGTCCCCGCTCATTGATCATCTTATCTTCAAGCCTTGGCGTTTGTCTTCATGAGACGACACTTCATTGCAATGTGTCCGCTCATTTTCTATTTGGTCTTCAGACATTTTGCTTCTGTGTGCAAGAGGTGACATCTCATTTCCATGAGTCCCCTCATTGTTCAATATGTCTTCAGGCCTTTTAGCGTCTGTGATCAGGAGGCGACTCCTCATTTCCATGAGTCCCCTCATTGCCCAGAATTCAGCTTTCAGATTTCTATTGATCAAGCTTTATCAAAGCACTGGTATAAGAACTTTAAGGAGTATGTCTTTGGGGTATGATGATCAGGCAAATCTTCTTAACTCATCAGAGTTAACTTCTATTTAATTTGGATTGAATCAATCATTGGACGTTGATCTTCTTCTTGAATCTCAAACTGTCAAAGCTTCATTTGATCAAGGCTAATATTTTCTTCTTCATTTGCAAAGCTTCTTCAATCATTGTAGAACATCTTCTTCAATGCCAGTCTACCACAATCGTGTGAAGCATCAAAATGCTTCAATTCTGATTTCCTCTCTTTGTTAGCAATTCTTCATTCTTCATTATAGAACACTTCAATGAGACTTTTGCAGACTTGATGAAATCTCTTCACACATCTAATCTTCATTGATCCTTTACATTGTAGAAGAATACTTCACTTGGATTCCATGTAGAGATCAGATATTCATTGTGAGCCATCTTCTCAGCAACTTTAATCACATTGTCTTGAATTGGTCTTAAGCATACCAGATGAGATCATCTCTTGAGCATTTTCCAAACTCTTCAACAACCAATTCATCTTCAATTGAGCATTGCACTTTTTCAACTGATCTTTGTATATTCTGATGAAATCTTCTTTAGTCTGGTGCAAATCAATCTTTATTGAAACTATGCATACTTGAAAGAAGCTTTAATTGAACACCTTCAATCTCTTCGAATGTAGAACATATGTTTAAAGTAGAGATAGGTGACAATCCTTTGTTTGGTTCATTGCATAGCTCTTTGAGTTCATTGCTTGATCTTGAACTTATTGTGCTTTCTTCTTGATATGTATTAGACTAAAGATTCAACTTTAAGTCTTAGTTATGAGCTTTGTTAATCTGCACACTAAGTAGATTCATTAGTAACATAACACAAGGTTTAGTTATCATCAAAATCAACATGGGAATTAACCTTGAGTTAACAAGGATCAATCTTGACTCAACAATCTCCCCCTTTTTGATGATGACAAAACCTTTGCAAAATAAATTCATATAAGATTGAATGAAATGAACTGAGTTAAATGAACATACCAATGAGAAAACTCCCTCTTTGTTTTGTAATTAGGCAAATGATGCTTAAAAAATAAAGGCATTTCAAAAACATTTTCAGAGAGTTTTTGTCAGTTAAATCAAAGATATTTTGAGACAAGAGATTCATGTTACTTCCCTTGAGAACATGCTCTATATATGTAAAAAGGTACTCATTTTATGTCATTTTCATTTAATGTCAATGCAATAAGCAATTCATGGTTATTTTAGTAAAATCCATTTCTTATCCAATTCAGATTTTCCAATGAAAAAATATTTCTCCCCATAAGTCATGTTATTCCAATTCAAAAAAATGTTTGACTTAGTTTTTAACAAACATGTATTGTATTCTTTTCTAGTTTGCATTAATTTTGCCATCATACTTACAAACTTATTTAATGCAAGTTTGCTTTTAATTTTGCCCATATTTCTCTCCTTTTTTGTCAATTCATCAAAAAGAGAAATAGAATGAGTATGATACCAAATAAGTTAGAATAAAAAACAGGTACAATAGCAAAAAAAAAAAAAAATAGCAGAACATATTGTTGAAACAGAGAATCAATCAAACAAGCAAGCTATCAGAGCAATCAAATGTGATACCAAAAGAGAATGATATTTCAGTGATTGAAACTGGTGAGATTACAAAAGATTGAACAATTAAAGTTCACAAAAATGATGTTAGAATAAAAACATTTAGTTAAAGCAAAAAAAAAAAATGTTCTAACGGGACCATAGGATTGACTGAGCCATGAGTAAGATTTTGGAGGAGGTTTAAGGAGTTAGAGTAGGAGAGTGAGATAAATTAACAGGATCTGAGGCAGTGTTGGATGGTCTAGAAAATGGTCTAGGCCTCAAGCCATAGGGCCTGCTTCGAACAAATCTAGAGGCTGAGGTAGAGGGTTTGGCTTTCTTTGCTGAAATAGCCTTCTTTCTTGGGACAGCATCCTCAGACTCAGTTTCAGAGAAATTTTCTGCAGGCTCATCCTCCTCAGTCTCCATGTCTGTATCCTCCAAAACTTTCTCTTCTTCCTTTTCTTGGTCTTCCTTATTTCTTTCTTTAGGTTCTGGTTCTCTTTCTCTTTCTCTTTCTCTTTCTCTTTCTTCTTCTTCCACTGAAATTCCTTAAGCCCTTTTCAGTTGCATCACTTCTGTCTGAAGATTTTTCAATTGCAGCAGCCCTTCATCAATCTTTTGATTCATGCTTTGAAGCATGTCCATTATGTTCCCTAGAAGTGCATCAACAGATGAGGCATCAAGGGTTTGGGCTAAAGGTTTGCGAGGACCAGAGGCAGAGGCTCTTTTTTGAGAAGAACTGCCAGGGGCAACTTTGTTGGGCCTTGGAACCCAATGGCCATCGACTTTCTTGTATCCCATTCTGCTCAGTGTGTACTTGTTGTATTCATCCTTGTAGGAATCAGGTTTTCTGTAGTTTACTCCCAGAAGGTTTACATGGAAATGCTTAAAAATCTTGGTCAGCAGCATTCCATATGGTAGGTTCTTGGAGGCAGTGGTTACAACATTGGCCATGTTGGAGAGAATGTAGTAGGGAATGTCAATTCGGGTGTTGGTAAGAAAAGCTCACAAGAAGAACATATCCTTCTCAGTTACACGTTCAAAACCACCAGCTTTGGGTAAGAAAATGGTGGTCACAAAATGGTGGACAAGTCTCAATTCAACAGGGAAATTGTTGGCTATGGGTTGAGTGGATTCGGGCATGTCATGACCAAAAAGAACCGAGAATTGTTCTTTTCGACTAATGTTTTCAAAGTACATTTCCCCACCATAACCAGTTCCCATAATATCTATGAAAATCCCTTCATTCAGAGTGATTTTTACTCCATTCACAAAACTGGTGATCATGTTGCTTCCCACTTTCTTCATTAGATTAGAGTAGAAATGTTTAACCAATTTTGGGTATACATTTTCTCTAATGGTAGTGTAGGGTTCCCACGCTAGATTCTCAAGAATATGAGGGAAATCAAAGTTCTCAGACTTAAAGAAAGCATGATCTACCCAGCGTCCATTCAAAACATTTCGAAGACTAAATATGTTCATATACCTTTCTTCAACTATTGCGTCTATGAAGTGTATTGAATCCTATCCAGGTTGCTCTGCCGGAGCCCTTTCTTCTGAGTCTCTAATGACTGGTTCAACCCTTTTTCGTTTTTGAGTGCGTGTGAGAGGCACGTTAGGGTTTTTCCGATCAGGTTCTATTTTAGGAGCCATTGTGGGAGAAATGAAGGTTGAGAGAGAGAGAGATAGGATCGATTAGGGTTTATAGAAATATAGGGATGAAGAGCTGCGATGGTCTGTGAGTGACGGTTGGTTTTGGTACGAACAAGGGAGTGGGAGAGAAAAAGAGTGAGAGTAAATGAATGAGAGGGAAATTTCAAATGTTTGTAAAGTGGGCTTTATCGAAATATATAGGCCCACAGCATGAGGCGACTCATGAACTAAATGAGGTGACACATGCCTTGTTAATAATATGATTTAAGTCCACTGATGTGATGAGGCGACTCTTATGAAATAAAGTGTCGACTCTTTCACCTAGACTGAGCATATAAATCATAAGAATTTCATGAAATGATCTTTTTCAATTTATGAGATAAAAGACGTCTTAATATGATCATATAATGCATCATGAATTCAAGAAATGCATTTCATATGAATGACAAACACATTCAAATATTCAAAATACAATTTTCACTCGAATCAAACATAAGATTAACATATAGGATCACTCATCCCTAGTTCTCTTCTAATCATACAAAAACGATCTTCACTCAATGGTTTAGTAAAGATATCAGCTAATTACATATCAGTGCACACAAAGTCAAGTTTTATATCACCTTTTTGCACATGATCACGTATAAAGTGATATCTTATTTCAATGTGTTTTGTGCGAGAGTGTTGAATAGGATTTTTAGTCAAGTTTATTGCACTAGTATTATCACATTTGATAGGAATATGATCAAACAGGATTTCATAATCTTCTAATTATTGTTTGATCCACAACACTTGTGCACAACAACTCCCAACTGCTACATATTCAACCTCAGCTGTGGAGAGAACAATTAAATTTTGTTTCTTGCTATACCAAGATACAATCATATTGCCTAGGAGTTGGTAAGAGCCACTTGTACTCTTCCTATCAACTCTACTCCCCGCATAGTCAGCGTCAGTGTAAGCATTCAAGTTAAAACAAGTGCCCTTTGGATACCATAATCCAAGGTTTGGTGTGTGCTTAAGATAACGAAAAATCCTTTTTACAGCAATCACATGATATTTTTTAGGATTAGATTGAAAGCGAGCACATAAGCAAACACTAAACATTATGTCAGGTCTACTAGCAGTCAGATACAATAGAGAGCCTATCATACTTCTATAGAGCTTAGTATCTACTGACTTACCTTTCTCATCGCTATCCAATTTAGTTGTAGTACTCATTGGAGTACTTATAGGTTTTGCATCTTCCATGCCAAACTTTTTAACTAAGTCTTTGATGTACTTGACTTGGTTGATGAAGATGCCTTCCTTCGATTGCTTGATTTGAAGTCCGAGAAAATAGTTGAGTTCTCCCATCATGCTCATCTCGAATTCTCCCTACATACACTTAGCAAATTCTTTGCAAAGTAATTCATTAGTAGCACCGAATATAATATCATCAACATAAATTTGTACTACAAGCATGTCACTGTTTTTTATTTTAATAAAAAGAGTTGTGTCTATTTTTTCTCTAAAAGAACCTTTTTCAATTAAAAACTTACTTAATCTTTCATACCAAGCCCTTTGGGCTTGCTTCAAACCATACAAAGCTTTTATTAGTTTAAAAACATGGTCAGGAAGTTTTGGATCTTCAAAACCAGGTGGTTGTTCAACAAAAATTTCTTCAGTGATAAAGTCATTTAGAAAAGCACTTTTCACATCCATTTGATATAATTTAAAGTCTTTAAAACAAGCAAATGCAAGTAATAATCTAATGGCTTTTAGTTTAGCTACAGGAGCATAAGTTTCATCAAAATCAATTCCTTCCTCCTGACTATAGCCTTGAGCAACAAGTCTAGCCTTGTTCCTCACAACAATTCCAGATTCATCCATTTTGTTTCTAAATACCCATTTAGTTCCAATAACTGGATGATCACTTGGTCTAGGAACAAGGTGCCATACTTCATTTCTTTCAAATTGATTTAATTCCTCTTGCATTGCGTTTATCCAAAATTCATCATGTTCAGCATCATTAAAACACTTAGGCTCAATTTGTGATAAGAATGCAAGATGATTACATATATTTTTAATAAAGGATCGAGTTCTTACACCTTGTGAAGGATTACCTAGGATTTGTTCTGTAGGATGGTTATGCACAAACTTCCATTCTTTATGTAGTCCTTCATCAATTTCTTGTTGGCTGGTAGGAACTCCTTTACATCTCTTTCTTTTTGAGGTTCCTCATTTGAGCTTGGTGGGATATCTAGCTTTTCCATTCCTGATTCTAGCTCATCTGCATCATTACTTGCGACATTCTTTGAAGAAGGATTAAGTTCATCAAAAGTGATGTAGACAGATTCTTCAACAACTATAGTCCTTTTATTAAAGACTCTATAAGCCTTGCTATGTGTTGAATAGCCAAGAAATACACCCTCATCTGATTTAGCATCAAACTTACCGAGATTGTCTTTATTGTTATTCAATACAAAGCATTTACATCCAAAAGCTTTAAAATATGAGACATTTAGTTTCTTTTCTTTCCAAAGTTCATAGGGGGTTTTGTTTAAAAACTTTCCAAATAAAATTTGATTTAAAACTTAACAAGTTGTGTTAACAGCTTCAACCCAAAAGTATTTTGGTAAACCATTTTCACAAAGTATGGTTCTACCCATTTCTTCTAAAACTCTATTTTTCCTTTCAACAACCCCATTTTGTTGAGGTGTTCTAGGGGCTGAGAAATTATGACCAAAACCATTTTCATCACAAAAAATTTCAAAAGGTTTACAATCGAATTCCCCTCTATGATCAGTCCTAATAGAAGTAATTGAAATTCCTTTTTTATTTTGGACTTTTCTACAAAATTTTGTAAAGAAAACAATTGTCTCATCCTTATGAGCTAAGAAGAATGTCCAAATAAATCTAGAATAATCATCAACAATAATAAGTGCATATTGTTTACCACAAAGACTTAGAGTCCTAGTAGGTCCAAATAAATCCATATGCAACAGTTGAAGTGGCCTAGAGGTAGTGAGCATATTTAAGGATTTGAAAGAAATTCTAGTTTGCTTACCTAATTGACAAGCATCACAAATTCTGTTTTTGTCAAATTTTATCTTTGGAAGACCTTTGACTAAATCATGTTTAGAAACTTTTGAAAGTATGCTCATACTAATATGACACAACCAACTTTCATTACTATTCATAGCAGCAAGACATTCTATTTTGCATGAAGATAAATCATTAAGATTGAAAACATAAATGTTGTCTTGTCTATGTCCAGTGAGAATTATCTTGTTATTATTAATGTCAATTACATCACATTTAGTAGATTCAAATATAACCTTGCACCCTTTATCACACAATTGACTAATACTCAAAAGATTGTGTTTGAGTCCCTTAACAAGTAATACATTTTCGATAGAGGTAAAAGAATTCTTACCAATACTACTAATACCGATGATCTTTCCTTTGCTATTGTCACCAAATGTGACAAGACCTCCATCCTTTGGAGAGAGAGAAGTGAATTGAGCTTCATCTCCCGTCATGTGCCTTGAGCATCCACTATCTAAGTACCAATGATCTTTCTTGGATTTGGCTTGAAGGCAAACCTGCAGCAGAGTTTATCTGACCTTAGGTACCCAAATTATCTTGGGTCCTTGGGGGTTAGTCCTCATTGGTCTTTTAGAGACCCATGTATTGCTAGGAACATTTGATTTCTGTAGGGCAAAGCATCTACTAGCAATGTGTCCCTTTTTATGACAGTAAAAACATGAAACCTGTGTTTTTCCAGTTGAAGTTCCAAATTTGCCTTTTGAAAAATTATTTCTTTTAAATGGATCAAAACCAAGACCAGCTTTATCAAGTGAGCAATTTTGTTTTCCTAAAATTGCATCCACTTTTTCTTTTCCATTTACACATTTATGAAGGTTCGTTTCCAAGTTTTTAACCTTTTCAAGAAAGATGTGATTTTTTTTAGAAAGATCCTTTTAAATAGAAGTTTTCTTAACCTTATCTTTTAAGACACAAACTTTATTTTTCAAAGCCTCATTTTCCTTTTACAAATTTTTATTTTCAACAGTAAGAGTAGAAATCATCTTTTTAAGAAGTCCATTTTTAATTCCTAATTTTCTGAATTCACAATTTAAATCATCAAAGGCATCTTGTAATTCATTAAAAGTAAATTGGGATGAATCAGATACCTCACTATCATCATTATGAGCCATGAGACATAAGTTAGCCACTTCCTGTGGTTCAGTTTCTTCCTCGGAGCTTGATTCTTCATCATCACTCCAAGTCATGACTGCCATGGCCCTCTTCCCTTGATATTTCTTTCTTCTCTTTTTGAGCAGAGGACATTCTGCCTTTATGTGGCCAGGTTTCTTGCATTCATAGCAGATTATGTTGGAGTCTTTGTTAGGTTCTCCTTTGGCTTCATGCTTCTTTCCACCTTTCCATTTCTTCTTGATGAATCTCCTGAATTTCCGAGTGATGAGAGCAATTTCATCTTTATTCTCTTCATTTGCTGATTCATCATCTTGATAGGTGGATTGGAATGCAACTACTCTTTGTTTCTTTTCTTCATCATCTTGGGCATGTTGCTTTTGTGTGAGCTCATGTGTCATTAGAAAGCCCAAGAGTTCTTCCAGTGGTGAAGTATTAAGGTCCTTTGCTTCTTGAATAGCTGTGACCTTGGCTTCCCATGCCTTTGACAAAGACCTTAGAATCTTCCTTACCTGTTCACTGTTAGGATACACTTTTCCAAGAGATTTTAAGCCATTAATAATATCAGTGAACCTAGTAAACATTTCAGTGATAGATTCTTCATGTTTCATTTTGAACAATTCATAGTTATGTACCAATATGTTGATCTTGGATTCTTTAACTTGATTGGTACCTTCATGTGTAACTTCTAGTCTATCCCATATTTCCTTAGCAGATTCATAAGTGGAAATACGATTGAATTCATTGGGATCAAGTGCACAATATAGGATATTCATAGCTTTAGCATTAGATTGTAGCATTTTCAAATCATCTTCATCCCATTCAGATTCTGGTTTAGGGACAACCATTTGTTCTATTCTGGAAGTAGGAGTTTTAGGTCCATTTACAATAAGTCTCCATAGTTCATAATCAACCGATTGAATGTATATTCTCATTCTATTTTTCCAATAATTGTAATTGGTGCCATTGAACATAGGTGGTCTATTTGTGGATTGACCTTCACCAAGAGAGCTTTCGAAATTGGTTGCCATGGATCTATTCCTAGGATATTAAGCCTTAAAACAGGAATACTAGCTCTGATACCAATTGTTGGTCCAATAGGCAACCCAAGAGGGGGGTGAATTGGGTTTTTCGACTATTAATACAAGTTAAAGATTAATTAAGATTAATCTAAACAATATAGCAAAGATTAATCTATGTGCAAAGCAATGTTAACATGAGAAGCAAAGAAAACAGAGCAAAAGAAGAGAGACACAGATTTACCGAGGTTCAACCACAAACCCTGGTCTACGTCCTCACCCCAAGACCTCCTTGAAGCCTTCTTCCACTATGTAATCAACTATTACAAGATGGGTTGCTGATTGACAAAGTGCTCAGCTCACTCTACAAGAACTCCTCACCGAGCTTCTTCAATTCTCAAGTGGTTTTGTCCAAACTCCACTCAACTTTACAAGAGTTTTGCTTTACACAAGAGAACTCTCAAACTCTCAGTTACAAGTATATAAGAGTATACAACTCACAAACAAACACTCTAACTAGAGTAGATTTACAATTAAAGCTCACAGATGAAGATAGGAAGAATATTCAGTATATATTAGTGATTCTTGTCTCTTGTTGTTTCTTCCTCTTGATTCTTATATATAAATGCAGTTGGAGGCTAATATATATACCCTTGCATTCATTCCATTCGTTGGAGGTTGTTGGGTATCATTAATGTGCGTCCAATCCGTTATAACGTTAAGAAAAATAGCCGTTATAATAGAGGGAGTCGGCTCCATTTTTTGTGGTGTCGACACTTCCTGCTTTTGCATTTACCAAATATAGTTCACTGAGTTCATGAGTCCCCTCTTCAAGTTAATGAGGCGACTCCTTGTTCATCTGTCTTCTTCATACTAGGCTTCTGCTGTCATGAGGCGACACTTCTGCTTCAGGTGTCCACTCATTGATCATTTAAACTTCCAGCCTTTTGCTTCTGCTTCTGCTACCAGGAGGCGGCACTTCATCTTTAGGTGTCCCCGCTCATTGATCATCTTATCTTCAAGCCTTAGCGTTTGTCTTCATGAGACGACACTTCATTGCAATGTGTCCGCTCATTTTCTATTTGGTCTTCAGACATTTTGCTTTTGTGTGCAATAGGTGACATCTCATTTCCATGAGTCCCCTCATTGTTCAATATGTCTTCAGGCCTTTTAGCGTCTGTGATCAAGAGGCGACTCCTCATTTCCATGAGTCCCCTCATTGCCCAGAATTCAGCTTTCAGATTTCTATTGATCAAGCTTTATCAAAGCACTGGTATAAGAACTTTAAGGAGTATGTCTTTGGGGTATGATGATCAGGCAAATCTTCTTAACTCATCAGAGTTAACTTCTATTTAATTTGGATTGAATCAATCATTAGACGTTGATCTTCTTCTTGAATCTTAAACTGTCAAAGCTTCATTTGATCAAGGCTAATCTTTTCTTCTTCATTTGCAAAGCTTCTTCAATCATTGTAGAACATCTTCTTCAATGCCAGTCTACCACAATCGTGTGAAGCATCAGAATGCTTCAATTCTGATTTCCTCTCTTTGTTAGCAATTCTTCATTCTTCATTATAGAACACTTTAATGAGACTTTTGCAGACTTGATGAAATCTCTTCACACATCTAATCTTCATTGATCCTTTACATTGTAGAAGAATACTTCACTTGGATTCCATGTAGAGATCAGATATTCATTGTGAGCCATCTTCTCAGCAACTTTAATCACATTGTCTTGAATTGGTCTTAAGCATACCAGATGAGATCATCTCTTGAGCATTTTCCAAACTCTTCAACAACCAATTCATCTTCAACTGAGCATTGCACTTTTTCAACTGATCTTTGTATATTCTGATGAAATCTTCTTTAGTCTGGTGCAAATCAATCTTCATTGAAACTATGCATACTTGAAAGAAGCTTTAATTGAACACCTTCAATCTCTTCGAATGTAGAACATATGTTTGAAGTAGAGATAGGCGACAATCCTTTGTTTGGTTCATTGCATAACTCTTTGAGTTCATTGCTTGATCTTGAACTTGTTGTGCATTGTTCTTGATATGTATTAGACTAAAGATTCAATTTTAAGTCTTAGTTATGAGCTTTGTTAATCTGCACACTAAGTCGATTCATTAGTAACATAACACAAAGTTTAGTTATCATCAAAATCAACATGGAAATTAACCTTGAGTCAACAAGGATCAACCTTGACTCAACAATTTGACCTTAGGTATCCAAATCATCTTAGGTCATTGGGCGTTAGTCCTCAATAGTCTTCTAGGGACCCATGCATTGCTAGGAGCAATAGATTTTTGTAAAGTATAGCATCTACTAGCAATATGTCCAAGTTTGTG